>VWPW01007393.1:26635-133254 GCA_013389825.1 Crypturellus undulatus
TTTTTTTTTTTTTTTTTTTTTCTCTCCCCTTCTTGTTTGCTTGGAACTGAGTCATTTGGGCTCCTCCTTTGATTCAATAATTGAAGCTGAGTTGAAAACCCACTTTGAGGCCGGGGAGTGTAAATGCTTGCCTTTTGTCTAACGGTGAGACAACAACACAGTGGTGTGTTTCTGATTTGATTGTTGTTTTACAGGCCTTTATTGGAAGGGGTAATGTTAGGGGACACTTAAATGCATTTGGATAATATTTGGAAAAATGCATCAATGTCTTTATGCTTAGATACCTGGAACTACTGCAGTAGAAATAATCTCCTTACTCCTGAATATGTGCATGCATGTATGTTTTTTATTGCATGAACAGAACTTTTTAGACTTTGTGTGTGTATGGCTTTGTTTTTTTGTGTTATTTTTTTCTCCATTTTATGAATGGATCGCCTCAGAAATCTGTTCAATCAAGGGAGACTTGGTATTACAGCTGGATATTCTAAGCAGGTTCTCCATGGGGTTTGTTTGCTAGACCGTGCAGGTGTGTCACTACAGCCCTTTTGCAAGGTCCTTAAAAGCCTTGTAGGGCTCAAGGGAAACTGGCTTTGGAATCCTGCTGGGGGACAGGCTTTCCTGCCAGATTTAGTTTGTAGGAAATGTTGTCTAGGGAAAAAAAAAAAAAACTAACCTGTTGAAGGAATCTAATACAGCAAAGTACCTTGTTGGAGTTGCTTCTCTGACATGTGCCGTGTGTCAGTGCTGTTATACCTAGTATTTTCAGATTTCCCTATAGGCTTTCAGGCAAATTGTAGACATGGCATAAATGTTGTCCTCCTTGAACTTGTGGAGCTTTGCTAGGTAATGCTGCCTGATACCTTGGAAATCCATCTTTACTACCAGCTTTTCTTCCAAGCTTGCAGTTTCTGTACGGAGAGGTGAAGACCTCTGTGCCTCCTGTGTGCCTTTGTATAAGGACAGGGTCACATCTCCACTTTGTCCTATGGTTTAAGTACAAGAGTGACTGTGTAGGTAGTACCACAGAGCAATGGTGTCAAAAGAAAAGGCTGTACTGGGAAGTTCTAGAAGTTTGGCCCTTGTTTATTTAGAACTTAACTTGTCTGACTGTGTTCTGGCTGTTTGTGGCCCTGTTGGGTGCATCAAAAAGTTAAGGCTTCTTGTTGAAGTGACTCTCTGAATGTGCTGCAGGTTATCTCCCTGCTGAACATGGAATGGTTGAAGAGCGTCTTTGTCAGGATGTCAAGAACCTCTCTGCCAGCTTGCTGGGTTCATCATTTTTGTGATTTAAAAACCTGCTGATTTCTCAGTTGTAAAGAGCAGCTCCTTTGCTAAAGATTGGGCATGTACCATGGCAGTTGATGTGTTGCAAGGTTTGAGAGCAACGTATCTGTTGCTGCTTGGTGGTTAATGGTTACATTGAAATCCATTATTTTTATTGTCTTGTTTTTACATCTCAAAGAAAAAGAACAAGCAAGTAAGATGTTCCACATTATTCAGAGGGTGTGAATCTGCTTTTTTTTTTTTTTTTTNCTGTCTTGTTCTTACATCTCAAAGAAAAAGAACAAATAAGTAAGATGTTCCACATTATTCAGAATTTTTTGTTTGTGAATATGTATATTAATCTTCAAATTGCAGAGGAAATGAGAATGGTGTGAATCTGCTCTTTTTTTTTTTTTTTTTTTCGGTCTTGTCTATACTGGGTGTGTGTAAATCCTTCTTGTATACTGCAAGTGTGTCCACAATGGTTAATGTAGCTCAGTGCCTCATCAGCACGTAGTTGAGATTTGGACATGGGTTAGAACAAGCTGGCTGAGGTTCAATCCAGATAAAATATACATGGTGATGTGGATGTAATTGTCAGCCTCCCTAATTGAAGGGGTGCATTTGCCTTTAGGTAAAAGTGTTGGTGTCCCCTGGTGATCTTAAACTTGAGGAAAGTGTGACTAAGTTAAGACATAACAGGTTTCCAGGGGTAAATAGAGAAGGGATAGAGGAAGACTGATTCTGAAGCTTCCCATGGGGTCCTCTGCTGAAAAGTGACGGACTTGGTTTACTAATTCCTAGGAAGTCTCCAATCTCTTCACGTAAGCTGCCTGTGTTAAGTCCATAGGTTGTACAAGGGCTGAAACTATCAGAGTGGCAGATAAGAAATGTATAATGAGAGCTGCAGCAAAGTCTGAGATCTGCTGACCATCCTGTTGAAGCTGCGTTTTAAAACTGTTTGGAGGCAGTCTTGTGCAGAATGTTCGCTTGCTCTGGTGCTGTATCAAGAGGATCAGCAGCACTGATAGTTGAGATGTGTTATTTGTTACTTTTTTTTTTTTTTTTTCTCCTAATGGAGCTGTGGTATTGGTTGCAATCAATTAAGTGTGAAGTGACCTGGGACTGGCTTCTTAAGAATCAACTCTGAGCACTGCTGTATTGGTATGGCATTAAAAGCTGTTTGATTTGAACCTCCCTTGTTATACATTTAGAGACAGCCTTGAGATCATGGAATTTGCTCTTGTCATTGAAAATGATTCAGATTATTCATGCTGAGGAGGAAGAATATTGATCTTTTAAAAACATTGAGGGTGTATTTCTTGGATAATAGTAGCTAGATGATTGGCAGACTTCCTGAATGGCTGATCTTGATGCAGTTGGCAAATTAGATCACTTTTATCATGTAATTAAGGTGCCAGGGGCTTTGGATAACTGACTTAACTGTAGTATTATATTTCAAATCTGAATAAAATATACGGTAGAGTGGCTGCAGTTGGATAAATAAGTGAACCAACAGGATCAGTACAAAGCATGCTTTTTGTAGCTGCATATTTTTCAGATTATCAGGCAACAATAATGTATGTGTGGGCTGAGGGGTTTACATGGAAAGTTGGAAGTCTGAAATTAGGATTTTCTCTCTAAGCTTCATGCCCCAGTTGGAGGCCAGGAAATATAGGTGGACTTCTGATTTGTTAAGTTCATAATTTTGAGTTTTACACACAATAGCTTTTTTTTTAGTCCACTTGTTTTAGTGCCAACTTGTAACTTTATTCTTATTGCTGCTCAGTTCTGTCCCCACTTGCTTAATTAAAGTTGTGCTCCTCCATGTTTGCATAACCAATTGAAATAGTTTATATGATTGAATTGTCACCCTGTGTACATTTTTCTGTGGCAGCTTATTTCATGACTCCTCGCTTCTTGTTCTGTCTGTTCTTGCAGAAACGTCAGTAAGGTGCACTGGATTAGGGAACTTAATCCAGCTCAGAAAATACCTTCTCCTCTGTCTTATTTTTTCAGTCTAATCATTCCTGCAAGCTGTTTGATTCTGCAGCCAAACACACTCTTGTGCTGGTGGCATGCAGAGTGGAATGGGGAAAAGAAATTGGTGGCAGAGACTACTGGTACATGCAGAATCGATGCTCTGGGACATTGACTGCAGTCGGACCAGGGATACCTCTGCCCCTTGATTTTTAACTTAGCCTGTGGAACTGTTGTTGCTAGTACTAGAAAACAAGAAAGAATGTGTTTTCAATTCCTAGCTTGAAAAAAAAAGAAGTCTTTTCCAGCTGTCTGTGTTTATTAGTGAACTAAAGTGCTATCAGACTTCCCACAGAAACGTTGGAGGCATTGTAAGATCCTTGTGACATTCTTGAAAAATGCTTTGCAATAGGGCTTAGCTCTCGTCCAGTTTTGTGTAACACCAAGTTATTTCTCTTATCAGAAATTAGTCTTCAAGTGTTTGTAGTGTTTTGTGGATCATATCAACTGCTATCAAATTAAGTATCTTTAGTATTAACATGCTGGAAGCATCTCGTAGTTTCTCAAGCCTACATTTTGAATTTCAAAAATGCACAAAAACTGCTCTGAGTACTAAATCAAAAAAACTCACAGATTTGTACTACTGTGTTAATGTATCACTTCTGTGCCGTTGCTAATTAAAAACTCTTAATATTATGAAGTGCTTTGATAAAGCATATGGTGAAATGGATGACTTGTACTCTTTTGTATTTCTTCTTCTACTCTGTCCCATAACTACTTTTCTGTGTGGTTAAAAGGAACCTGAGCGCTGTTGCTATTGCTCGCGACTCCAGGCCACTCTGCCATCCGTCTGTCTTTGATTACCAGCTAGCTTTACTATGTGTTTTCTTGGTAAGTATATCTTAGTGGTTGCTTCTCTTGTGTATGCTGCTTCATATATTTCAAGTACTTTTAGAGTGGAAGTTTGGGTAGTAGTTGTGCTGCTTGATTGGTAGATAACTTTGAATAATTGTGGTCCTTTTATTGATCACAATGTTATGGAAATACAGCTGTACCTTACAACAGGACCTGTTGATATAAGAATAGTAGGAATCTGACTTGAGTCCTTCCACGCAGTCAAGGTGCTCTTCAGGTAGCTTCTTGACATTATTATGCAGAATTACTGAAGTTTTAGTAAGATTTCTTAGTAAACTCTAGAAAGCTGAAGGAACGCTGAGGTGATACCGAAAAAATGGGAAATTATGTTGAAATATTTCTTTACCACAGAAGAATGGCAGCTATTCACAAGCAGATAAGCTGTGTGAGGATCTGCTTGCAGATAGCATTTGCCCAGTGTCTGTGTGGAGCGGCTTACTCTTGTACTGAATTACCTTGCTGATGTTTCACTTTTTTGACGTGGTTGGAGTCTGTGTGACTGTTGAGCTGAAACTCTACTCTGTGCTCTGATGTGTGTTTAATACTTAAAAGTCCATCTTGACTCTTTCCTGAAACTGTCCTGATGGTGGGAAGGTTTCTTCTTTAGGAACTAGATCATTTTTCAGAGTGAGAAACTTCTCATAAAAGAAGCATTCGTACAAATCAAGGTACAAGTTGCCATTCGGGGCCTTCACTTTCTCAACAGAAGTTTGAGATGTCTTATAGCACGGACCAGCAATCAGAATTACGGAAGCTGTAGTCTTTTTACTCTCGGTAAAGGATATTGTTAGCCTAGGAGAGGGAGGAGCTGAGTATTTCCTAGTGTGTGTGATGCCTGTTGCTTGTGTGTATGCACAGGATAAAGTTTAAAATCTGTTGTGATAGAAATGCATCATTTTATACAATAGTAATATGTTAGAGCAGTGTAATAGTTTGGAGAGGGCATCTGTATGATGTTAGGCTAGATGGACCCTGAAATCTAGTCAGCCGGTCAGAAGTGATATTACTGAAAAGGGAAATTGGATAAATAATGCCAACAAATGCATGAAAAAGCTCATTGTGCTCATAAAGATTATGTTAAATCCCTCATTTATTTGTAAGCACAAGTATGTTATGGAAAAGCTAGAGGCTTTAAATAATTAGCTCTTATTCCTATAGCTTTAAAAAATAACTATTATTTCTTCCCCTCGCTCTCTAGAGCAGTAGTCTTAAGTGAAGAACAGAACTGGGCAGTAATAGAGCTAGAGGTCAAGGACCTGAACAAGATCTGGTCTGCAGGGATAGAAAGAGACTAACTTCCCTTTCTTTCTCAGGATATTGGAAATTTCTCAGTTACTTTTAGATGACATTTTTTGGTGGACTGGGGGTGAATGTCACAGTGGTCTTGTTGGTTTTCCTTGTAGGAGTGAGGGAGGGAAGATGAGAAGTGATGGGCTTCAGCAACTGGAATTTTACTGGCCAGTCTTGCTTTCTCTGGTGTAGTCTTTCCCTATTACGTTGCTGGTTGCTAATGGAGTCGGATGTTCTTTCTTCCCCTAGGGCAATAGGGAGTGTTTCTATGATCTTATCGCCCTGCTAGCTGATCAGCACTTCCTTGTGTCTTTTTCCCTGTTAATAGCTTTCCCAATAAGGCTAGAGTTCTTTTCTTAGAGAAGGAAATTCAGGATGTTTTGGATTAATTGGCATTTTTACATCTTGAATACAAAGATGGCCAACACTTTAATGGAATGGTCCTGAAAATCTCTGCAGAATCTGTTACCCTGTCTCAGAAGAGCCATAGAATGGCTCCTAGGTTGGAGACACCATTTGCAAATGATGGTCCCTTTTAGGATAGGGCTGAGATAAGCACAGTGAATTGATGTTTGCTTCGTTTCTCAGCAAGGGATCAGGTGTATGCAGCAGTCTCTGGCAGCACAGCCCTGCTGCCAGCTCTTTTGCAGCTCTGCCAGATCTACACAGCTTATAACCACATGGAACTTAACTGGAAAAATAAATAATAATAAAAAAAAAACCAAAACTCTTTGGTCGTTTATTTGGGGGTGGGGATGCAGGGGGAGAATTTAGACCAGAAAGCTACTGTATGAATATTGTGTATGTTGTAGCTTTATTTAAGCTGGTTTTGCTGAAGTTGGTTTCCTCCGTCTTGGAGGGTGATGGGAAATGAGCACGTTTGTTAGAATCTTTTCGCCTTTAAGTGGTAAAGCTGTTTCAAAAAGTACAAACCTGTTAAACACTGTACCCATGTTGGGATTAGTGACTATTTTCTGAGTTGCACTTCAGTACAACTTCAGTTTCAGCAATTAGGAAAAAATCTCTGAAGTTTGGCCTGCCTTTGTTTTTAAATATCATTCATGACCAAAATCAACCTTCTAACTTGGATGTGAAACTAATGAACAAAAAAGCAGTAGACAAAGGCAGCAGGTGAGATTTTTTTTTTTTTTTTTCTCTAAAATAGNGAAAAGCAGTAGACGAAGGCAGCAGGTGAGTTTTTTTTTTTTTTCTCTAAAATAGAAGATTGTGGCTTGGAGACAACAGCAAACATCGGAGTTTATTTTATCTAGTGGCAGTAGGTTGTTTTTGAAACGGAAAAAAAACTGCCTGAACTTGTTGTTTTTTACTTCTTTCAACAAATTAAATTAGAAGGATTAACACAGCTAATGAGAAAAGTGCATTCATCTTTAAATTCATACATGAACAATGTGATTTGCTTACAGAGGAGTAATATTACTTGCTGTAAAATAGTAAATGCACATTTGAAGTACCCGTTCTCCTCCAGGTCTTTGTCTCTGCTGTGCAGTCTTTCTGCCATTGCTATTGGATCAGACTTTCAACTTGAGCATCTCTGTACTTTAATCAGTCCTGCAGGTATCTGTTTAGCCATAAATAGACATAGTTACATTTCATAAGCTGGAGTGTTTTGAGTATTCTCTTATCCACAGAATATTTCAGATACCCAAGTACAATTTGGGCATTCATCTACATTGTAATACCAGAATCCAGGTTTGTGTTCTGTTTTTCTGATGTGCTGGTCAGGTTATTGCTAAATGCAGTGTAGAGGAAAATGTTACTTGAGCAGTTAATGTTTTTTTGCAGTCCTTACATATAGAAGCATTGCTACCCTATTCAGTAATGCACCTCTGCCTCCTTAGGAAGTGATTTGAGAAATTACTTTATTTCCTTGGTTCCTGGTTAGTTTTAGGTTATCATGTATGATGCGAACAACTTTGTCATTTTTTTTTTTGCTGTAGTTTGTTATCTTTCCTGTTTTGTAACCAAGAATTTGAGACTTGACTTTACTAGTAGAGGTGAACAAATGTTTCTGCATAGTTGATTTCCATGTTTTACTAGCTATATTCTATGTTAATGCCTGTATTACATCTCAGCATCCTTTTTTTGATGTCTCCTGGAAAGCATTGAATGCTATGTCAATTATACAAGATCTCCAAACTTTGTAGATATTTATTATGACGTTCCTTCTTTGGAGCAAATCCTTCATCAATAATGTAATAGAAATAGCTCTGCCAGGGCCCTAATTTATACTGTCCTATCCGTTTGCCTAAAACCGCTTTTAGTTTTTGTGGTGATTCAGCTGTTGTTGTTAGTGCACTAACAGCAAGGTGGGTATATCAGAATTTTGCACTTCCAAATGAATTTCTTTTACCCTGTTGCCTCGAATATCTTAGAAGAGGTGTCTCTGCATGCCAGTTACTGTTTTTGTTTATTTTTTCTGTTATCCAAAAAGATTGATTGTGGGATTATATCTTAAAATATATTATTCTCCTTCATGAAAGTGTTCGCTCTAAATTCATTTAGTTGAAATGAGCATATGCTTGGGCTCTAGTTTCAGACACTTTCAGCAGACCACAGGCATCTAGCTGGTCCAGCTGGTAATTCCCCATATTTAGCTAGTATTTCTTGAGCATTTAAAACAAAGTTCTAAAAACTGCAACAGTGGTCAGCAGTTAAACAGTACTTACTGCTTGGGTAAAGAAAAGGATTTAACATTATTAGTGTTTGAGTGCTCATTTGCTGTTAAATCAGTTGCTTGATTTATTGTGGTGGGTAGAGGCTGGGCAAGCACCCTTTCACAAACACATTTAGCTGTTATAATGACACAGGCAAAATTCACTTGGGAAGTTCATCTCTCTTCCCTAAATGGCTGTTGTTTCAGCATAATACCCATCATACCAAATACAGTAATTCATAGGCTGTCATTTTTTTTTCTCTCATTAGCACCATTTCTATAGCAACTGCATAAGCTTCTATATAGATAGATGGTGTTTAAAAAAAAAAAAAAAAAACCTAAGCATGGAGAACATTGTTAACATTTCAACACAAGTGTCACTGCTAAGGTCGGTGTTCATCTCTCCAGTTTTAAAATGGACTAAGATGTTGTTTGTCAGTTTGGATAAGAACCCCACTGCTGTTACAGTCTTCACAGAAATCATGGCAAATATTCCTTAAACACTTTTTCTCTTCCTGCTTGGGACTGTGTGGAGTATTCTTTTCAATAAGAAATCTATTTTTTTTTCCCCAAAAAGCATACAGTGAAGCAGACATGTACTAAGTGAATCTTTAATTCTGTAGATTTGTAGACTCTTATTGAGCAACAGTTGGCACTTTGTCATCTCTCATTTGTTTAAATACTTATCCCTTGGATTGTTTGTCATCTTTTTGGTTTGGCTGCTTATGACTTTGCTATAAAAGACTATTTGAAGAGTTGTCTTTACAGGTGTGTGTGAATTACAGGCTTCCTTCATGTTTAGCTTCCAAAGGATGTAATTTATTGAGTCTTTAACTACTTTCTTCCAGGTAACTTCATAATTTTGCTGTAGTGTGTTTGGTGCTGTTAACTGCTTTGGATAAGAGAAGAACCTCTGGTTGCAAGCCATTTTTGGTACCTGACATCATCTGTTTTAGTGTGTTCTGTGTCTAGATCCTCAGTCTTGTTTTCATAACCTTTTTTAATGTAAGTATATATATACACACATATGTAGACATCCTGAATGCTGCTGGTGACTGTGGATGACAGTCCCTGTAACTTACTGACAGTACCAAAGACTACCCGTTGTCCCCTTTTAGATTTTGCAAGTGAAATTGTCCATAAAATGTTTTATTTCTATATTTTACCATTTTCCCTTTGTTAAATGCTTCATTTCTATTCAGAAGACAGAAGACTTGTGTTGGAGTACAGTATCTGGAAAGTGTAATGTTTTAATACTAAAGCTTACTTGGAAGGTCCCCAGGCCCTGGGAGTTGCTCTCTGAAATTCTTTTGTTGGTTGTTCAGCTTTTAGAGTGTGTTGGGCTGAGCCCTGCATGCGCTTCCCCCATGCTGGCCTGGCTAGCTCAGGGACACGTTCACACGCTCTTGATAAACTCTTGAAGAAACATTTGCACCAGCTGATCGCTCCCTGGGCTGCAGGCAGTTGATTCGCCCAACTGTCACAGCTCCTTATCTTAAAGGCCTCCCGCAGGTCCCCTTGGTGCTGAGATAAGTCAGCTTTTTCCTTAGCTGTTGCACCCTGTGTCACCCCTGAGCTTCCAGGGCATCTTGCCCTCACCCATCTCCTCCCAGATTATAGGAGATTATTGGTCACTCACAATGTGCCACCCACGTGCGTCCATTTGTAGCCTCTTAGGATGACTTCCTCCACGTTTCCCTTCTCTTGGAATTTCTGCTGTGCTGTAGAAGGGCCCCAGACATGAGAATCAAAAAGGCTGTATCTAAAGAGTTTAAAGGGTGAATGTGTAGTATCATTGCTGATGCACAGCCTGTAATATTTTTGCCTCCTTAAGGTATTGTTTGCAACATCCAGCAGTTAAGCAAAACTGTGGATCTAGACGCTTCTCCAGAATAGTTTTACTGATCCTGAAGTTCACACTAATGTAGCCTTGAGTGTCCTGTTGCTTTAAATAGTATTTTTATGCTATTTCGATGTGTTGGCCATGCTATGTTCTTGCTTTTGTGGAAGCACTGATGCTGCGCTTGTTCTAAAACATCATAAAATACTTTGCAAACAGAACTCTAGTTATTCAATGTGGTATCTCCTCCTGTTTGCAAGCAAAACTGATTGCTGCAAGGCTGTGCGGTGGATATCTTTGAAAAGCTAATTGTGGAAAGGTTATAGATTAGGTTATATTATAATTCTGCATAGTTTATTGGAGCATTTGCCTCTGCTTAGATTTCTCCTGTTCTGTATTCTTTGCTACTTGTGATTCATGCAAATAAATGTCAATAGATCCCGTCTTCCAGATGTATCTCCCAGGTCTGACTTGTATTTTATGTGTTTAGTATGAGGAGGGATCCTTCTCTGCTTCCTGACTAAGTCAGTGTTCCTTTTTCAACACTTAAAGAAAGACCATTATTTTGTTCAGAAATTTGTTAGATTGATAGTAGACTTGAATTCTGGAGAAGGAACTGGAGGAGGGCAAAACCTTAATATTCCCAATGTACTTTCAGCGCTTAAGTAATTGGATTCCCCAATACTTATCCTTGGGCACATCAGAGGAAAAGAAGCAGTCATCTCTCTTCATCTCTCTTTTCAAGCAGTGTTAGACCCAAACTGAAGCAAGGATTTTTCTGGATTCTGCTGTGCTTAAATGCTGACTTAAATGTCCCATTAGGCACCTTGCTGCGATGGAATGGCTGTCAAATATGGCCTTGGGTGAATTTGCACAAAAACTCAGGATCACTGAAGACGGCTGCTCCTACTTAATCTAGGTGCTTTCACTGTTTTGACTTGATGAATCTTTTAATTGCGTTTCTTTTTCCCTGTGCAGAGTGCATGACTGGAAGAGGTAGGACAGCACTGCATATGGTAGCTCAGGATTCAGGTTGGCACAAATACACCCTCCTCCTGAGCGTTTTGTGCTTCATATGAAACCCTTTCACGTCCACATTTAATGCATTTCTGAGAACTTAAATTGAAGAGGAGAAACAAACTGGAGGTTCAAATTACTGAATGTAATTTAGTTTTTGTAATTGGATGTACTGGGCACACACTGAAAGCTGCCTGACTCGAGGGTGCAGCGTGGCGACGGTCGCTTCACGTGTCCCGTTACGTTGTTTGGAATAACTCTGCTGTTGATTGTTCTTGCTGCTGCTGTGTACAGCTTAGCATGGTGTTAAGCAGAAGGGCAGTGGAGAGCTCAATATATATATATATTTAATTGTTCTGGTGTTAGGATGGTTTTTCCACTTGCCTAGAATGGTTTGGTGGCCAAAATTGTTGCTGGGACTTCCCTTGTTTTGGAAAGGGCACTGTGGTCTTGTACGCAATAGAGTGCTCAAAAAAAATTACTATGTAATGTTGCATGTTCTAAAATGTGGAAGTTAATTTAAATTCTTGTTTCTACTTCTCATGCTTTTTCCTACTTCATAAATATTTAGTATGTAAATATATTTAAAGGTAATGTAGCAATGGGTACAAAATGAAGGCTGGATACCTTTGAGTAATGGAGCCTAATTGACAAAAAAATTATTTTTAATCTTGGTTTCCTCTTAACATAAAGCTTTTTAAAGCATTTTTGTACTTATTAAAGCAAAGTTGAATGCACAGTTGTATGCCTGTGATGGTCTTGCCAGTGTGACGAGCAGTTTTTGAAATTTGACCACGAGTGCTAGGACAGTTTCTTATTGCAGAAAGGGAGTGTGTGGCTGGGGCCAGTGGATCCAGCCTGGGATGCCCTTAAGCGTTGGGGAGGGAGGACGGGCGAAATGGGGTTTCCTGTGGCATACGCAGTTGCCCTCTCTGCCCACTTCCTGGCCTCTCTTTTCAGCCTGGTGGCTAGTTCAACCATATTTAGGTGTTCATAAGAATAGAGTCCTTACAAGTTAATCCAAATCAGTGGCTTGATAAGGGAGGNGAAATTTGAACTTGAGTGCTAGAATACAGTTTATTATTGCAGAGAGGAGTGTGTGGCTGGGGCTGATGGATCCAGCCTGGGATGCCCTTAAGCCTTGGGGAGGGAGGACGAGCGAAATGGGGTTTCCTGTGGCATACGCAGTTGCCCTCTCTGCCCACTTCCTGGCCTCTCTTTTCAGCCTGGTGGCTAGTTCAACCATATTTAGGTGTTCATAAGAATAGAGTCCTTACAAGTTAATCCAAATCAGTGGCTTGATAAGGGAGGAAAAACCCTCAGTATTCATCACCTCTGTATTCTCCACCTTAAGGTGGAAATCTATGGTGTAAAATTTCCCTGCTGACCTATTTTGTTATTCTGCTCTGTCTCATACTTGAAGTAGATGGGAAGGTTCCAACAAAACTGCCCTAGCTCACAGTGCTGGTAGGAAATGGACAAGGCCAAGGGTTGATGTTTTATATTGGGAATTGCAGTATAAGGTGTGCAGCGTGAGGGGGAATATGTTGCTAGGCCCTTTCTGCATGTGCGTGAGTTACAGAAGACTAATCTCTAGGGAACTGGGCTTTAACCATGTTGTTTGCAGAGGAATCCGTTTCCTTGTTCTGCTCTGCTGACTTACAGACTTCTATAATATACATATTTGTCCAGCTGCAGTTATGCTGTGTCATTATAAAGCCACAAGCGCCTTCCTGCCTGGGGACAAGAATGATGTTGGGAACACATGGAGAGTCTCAAGCTGGCTTGGAGATCTCTGTGCTCTACTGCACTACGTGAGAACTGCATCAGTTAGTTTTCAGTTCAGTAAACAGCAAGGAAAGGGACCAGGGAAGAGGTATTGGGGAGCTAAATGTTTGGAAATGTCCCATGAGAGAATCTGGAGGGTATTTGGGATAGGTGAAGGATGGTGGTGATGGAAACCAACCTCGCTCGACCTGCTGGAGACGCTCTTCTAAATGCGTAGAAGCACCCCAGGATGCCATTGGCCTTCTGGACCATGAGGTCCCCATGGTCAACTTGTCATCCATGTGCTCTAGGTGTCCCTGCTTGAGCAGGGGGGTTGGACCCTCTAGAGGTCTGTTTCAACCCCAACCATTCTGTGATTGTGTGACTTCAGCTGGCATTGGTTTGTGTCACGAGGTCTTTTGATTATTAATGGAGGCAAAATAGATAATCTTCACTACAGCTTATGGTTGGGAGCATGATGCTAAAGTAGAATTTAGTGTTTCCTACTGCAAAAATGAGGCAGTCCCATTGGGGTTTAAAAAAAAAAAAAGGCACTCCCCCAAAACTACCCTGCGAATGGTGGTTCTGATCTGCGGGAATCCATCTCTCCATAGCTCAGCTGGGACTATTAACCAGAGTATCTTCCCTGTTTAGTATTTGGCCAAAACTTACCATATGGTTCTCTATTGCAATTGGTCTCCTTTATGTATTACATTCCTGCAATTATTTTTTTTTCAAGTTATTGGATTTCTGAGGCTATTTTATTCTTCAGATACTGCAGTTTCTTGCCTTTGAGGCTTGCTTGTTTGTTACACCTCTTCTAGATCATTTACAGATTGAGCTTTTACACATAACTCTTTTCTTTTCCCAATAATGTAAAAGGCTTAAGTATGAAATGCTGTGTTCTTTGTACCTACCTGTCACTTAGTTTCACCATTAATTTACAGCCTGTAAATAGTTCTGAGTTCAACTGCAAACCTAAATGAATATGATAAATCATGTCAAATAGGAAGAAGTCAGACTTGTTACAAATGTGCAACTATGAAAAGTAATTTATGACCTCCTTTTCACACTAGAGGGCACTAACATCCTGTGAAATTTAAGTCAAAACCAATTTTTATTGTGCTATAGTGTTTATAAGTTAGTCCTATGACTTCCATAGTGAGGCCAGAATTCTTAATTTCTTTGTAGCCTTTTCTCTGTAGAAATGAAAACTAAAAATAGTTGCATTCTTACAAAGGTGGATCAGATGCTTGCATTAGTGATGTTGTTATTACCTAAACAGTAATTTGGGTAACGATTTCTGGAAGAACGGAAGGTAACTTTGAGATGCATTTTTCAAATGCTTTCATTGTGATACTTTTCACTCGAAGCTGGTAAATAGGAATATAAAATAGGAAGCAATTGGCTAACTACATGTGAAAGATAGAATTAAGATCTTGAGTGTACTTCTTGAAGTTTGCAATCGAAGGAAAATCAACTGATGCTGCGGGAATAGGAAGCTGTGGGTTAATTGCATGCATTTACATAGCAATGGTTGTTATAAAGGAAGTATGGGGGAAAGAATCTTTACAGTAGCAGTTAAGTAATAGGTTGTAGTGGAATTTTCACTTGTTTGTATCAGGACACTTAAACACATATTCCAAAACGACCTACTCAAATGTAATGCTTGGCCCTCAGGGCAGTATAGCTGTTTAAAGTAGTTTGGGTTTTATTATGAATTTCAGATACTGAATCTTTCTTAAAAACACTTGAAAGACTTGTGATTATTTTTGTTCTCTGTAGGAATGGTTATTCTGTTGCCTTGGAGATGATCCTGCTGCCTTAAATGTAGGACAGAAGATTAATGGTGTGGGCAGTATGGACCTAATGAACGGACAGTCAAGCAGTGTTAATATTGTGGCTACTGCTTCAGAGGTAAGGTTTGCAAAACCTGGATCTTGAGTATTTAAGACCATAAAACTTAACTGTCTTTTGTAAGTGTTTTCAGGAACTCTAATACTCTCATTTCTGTGGGTGGGAAATTAAGAACAATATGTAGTATAGCTATAATAATAAGCCTTGTTAGGTTTTCAGGAGAAAATGTTGAGACAATGCAGAGATCTCATCTGAGCCAGTGATTCTCTGCTTGTTTTTCATTTTCATCTGCTTCTGAAATTGGGCATTTTGATTTCTACTGCTTCCCTCAGGAAGGACTTAAATTCATGCTTCTTCCTGACACCCACTCAGGGAAAGATCTTCTGGGTGCTTTCCAGTTTCTTGACTTAGGAGTACTGAGAATAGAGGTGAGAATTGTCACCAAGATGAGGCTAAGTGGGTCTTGGTTTGTGTTCAGAACAAGCCGGGAATGGAGGAGCACAGTGACTGCATGCTCTAGGCATAGCTCCAAAATAATTAGCTCATATCTGCGTTCAAATATGAAATAAACTTCTGGATGTAGCATCTCACACTCCAGTGTGACAAAACTTTTTGTAGTAGTTGAACAGAGAATCAAGGTTTGTATCTATATAGCATAACATGCTATGTATGGTCTGATTACTTATAACACAGTTATATTGTCTTCAAAATGAACTGTTAATTTTTGAAGCGTGTTTGCATTTACAAGGAAGCTGTATCTTTCTTGTAAACAAAATAGGCATGAATGATGCCCAGAAGTAAATGTTGTGCATTGAAAACCACCTCTGAAGTCTACTGACGCCTGTTTGAGACCCTCTCATTTTAGGTGTGTCTGTCAGAAAAAAGTATGTCTTGTCTTGATAACTTATTAGATAGAAAAATTCAGTCATGTTCAGAGGATGGAAAAATGATTGTAAGGATTAATAAAAGAGAGAATAAAACCCAGTACTTTTGTTTGTATTTCTGCAGAAGAGTAGCAGCTCTGAATCCCTAAGTGACAAAGGCTCAGCTGAACTGAAGAAGAGCTTTGATGCTGTGGTATTTGATGTTCTCAAGGTTACGCCAGAAGAATATGCAGTAAGCACCTAACTGTGGGTGAAGGCTTGGGGGGAGTAGTGGGAGGGAGGGGAAAGGGGGCAACTCTTCCTCCCCTTACATACTTTTGTTATGTGCTTAACTTTTGTTATCCCTGAGGTTCAAAGCCAGAGCCTGTACTATAGCTCCTTTGTGTGCCTGTTCTGCTTAGTTTTTGGGGTCCCTGGGGCTCTCCCTAGCGTTTTTCACGTTTTCATTCTATGTAGATTACGTACAACATAAATTAAAGATTCTTAAAGATGTACGATACAGCTTCATTCCAACAGGAGGGCAATACAACATGTTTGGCTGCTTATTTTAGTGACAAGAATATCTTTGCCTTGAGTTTGTTTTCTTAAGATGTTGTAATGAAATATTTTGGCTTTCATGATACTCATCAGCCTATAAACTTTTAGATTTCTGTTCTTCAGTTCTTCCATTTCTCAGTGATATTTAGACAATTACAGATGTTGGCAGATGATACACACATGCCTAAGATCAAGTTAATGATATCAATTTTAATGATGTAAACTTAAATTCTGGCCTCACTAAATATTAGAAAATAGTCCTGTATCACAATAAGTCGTATAAAAACTTCATTTTATAATATTGGCCAACCTTACAGAACATGATAGTTATTTTTCCACTTCTCAAGGTAAAGCATACTTGTGATTAGCTTATACTTGAGCTGTCTGGGTAGTGTTCTTTACTGTGTTACATGAAGCCTGTATGACATTGTCAAGTCTCTTTGCAACTGTTTTTCCCTAAAATATTACTAGGAATAGTTCTGTTGGATCTGTCTTATGTGATGCAGGATTACAGGTCCTCAGGACAAATCATATTTATTTCATCACTAGTCTGCAAGTATCAAAGGTCAACAGTAACAAAGCAGTGAGCAACTGGATTGCTGCTTTTATAGAGCTTTTATTGGAGATAAACACTGAGTATTTCAATTAATGTTGTCTTTTGCTGCATGTGTTGCAGGAGAAGTTAGAGTTTATACATGGTTATAAGCACTCATATTACATTTACCTGTGCTTTCTAGGCTGGGGCTTACCTAAGTTCCCAAATGCTTTTATTTTAATGCCTGCATTCATTTTGAAGAGATGTTACAAGATGAACCTACTCTGCAGTACTTGGTTATCAGATATCCCTAGTTTTCATCTAGATATTTGAATATCGCTTTGTCAGGAAAGCAAGTCAGATTTGAGAGCGTTTGTGCAGGCTTCAGTATTTTTCCTGGTACTCAAAAAGATGTGTGGTGTTTGGCTTTGGAGTGTGCAGCTTGTTTTTTCTTTAACTCATTTTGCCTATCTTGGAATTTAATGCAGTATATAAGCTATGCAAAACTATTCCTGAGGTATTACTATTACTGCATGTGGCCTTCAAGGGGTTTGAGGTGACCACAAGCAATTTCTCCTGTGAAGAATGTGTTCANACTATGCAAAACTATTCCTGAGGTTATGGCCTTCAGGGGGTTTGAGGTGACCACATGCAATTTCTCCTGTGAAGAATGTGTTCAGACCTGCATATTCTCCATCAGAATTCTTCAGGAAATCCAAGACTTCCTATCAGAGGGCTCTGATCTGGGAGTGGGAGGAGGGTGACTCTGAGGATGTCCCTCATAGGCTGCACATGTGTTCAGCACCAGCACAATCAGGGCAGAGGAGCAGGTTGAAACAACTAGAGCCAAGGCACCGCACTGTATGGTCACTCAGGGTTTCTTTTATTCCAGGCTGGATTTAATTTGGTCTCTTGGATCAAATGTCACTACGATGGATGTTGTTCAGACCACACCAAAGGAGTGTGGGATCTTTTGGAATTTTTCTTACAAGCTCTACTTGGGCTTCAAAATGACATGCAAATGTCAGTGCAGCCATCCATAGTCAAAGACAGAGTCTGTGCTTTTTATTTAAAAAAAAAAAAATTAAGAAGCTTAATTTCAGGAATTTAGAGAGCAATGAACTTTGCCAATTCTAGAAAAAAGAGTATTTTATTAAGCATTTTATAATACAATTACATGATTGTACTTTTTTTAAAGTACTGCCTGCTATACTATGCTGCTTTCTTAATTTCCAGGAATTTTCCATTACAGTCCATATTTTAGAAAATCATGTCTTTATTCTTAGCCTACTTCTGAAAGGTTTTCTTTTTCTTCCTGTGATCAGGTCTGAAGAGCTTTTGAGGCAGCATTCTGAGCAGCAGAGCAAAACCACCAGTAGGCACCCAGCCCATGTTCAAGCTGGGCTTATTAGTTAATGGCTATTTCCTTAGCAGGTTTACCTGCTTTTTTCACTAGTTTTGGCTTGTTTAGGTGCTATTGTTTTCTGATCGTTCTTGTAGAAATGAGTAAATTAGCCAAAAACTCGTGTATCGTGGAGGAAACCTTCTGTTTGAGCTCCTTGTTTGTGTTTTAGCTGCTTTCTTCCTTTTGGACCTGCCCTGACAGAAAACTATAAAATCTTTATCTGAGTTTTGAATGTTCACATGAAGACGGGAGTGCTGCAGCGTGGTCAAGGTTTTGGGGATGTTGGAATTGATGAGAATGCAGAACTGTTCGTAACATGTTTCCCTTGGAATGGGCACGTACATCTCGCATTGGACATGGATGTGTTACCAGTTACTTTTTCAGGATGAGGAAGCGGCACAGACGACGGACATCTGTGATTTAGGGAAGGCTGAGATCTGTTTCTGCCTGCACAATGAGAGCTGTCTTCAAAATGCCTTTTTTTGNGAGGCAGCACCCGGCCCGTGTTCAAGCTGGGCTTATTAGTTAATGGCTATTTCCTTAGCAGGTTTACCTGCTTTTTTCAGTAGTTTTGGCTTGTTTAGGTGCTATCATTTTCTGATCATTCTTGTAGAAATGAGTAAATTGGCCAAAAACTCGTGTATTGTGGAGGAAACCCTCTGTTAGAGCTCCTTGTTTGTGTTTTAGCCGCTTTCTTCCTTTTGGACCTGCCCTGATAGAAAACTATAAGATCTTTATCTGGGTTTTGAATGTTCACATGAAGACGGGAGTGCTGTAGCATGGTCAAGGTTTTGGGGATGTTGGAATTGATGAGAATGCAGAACAGTTAGTAACATGTTTCCCTTGGAATGGGCACATACATCTCGCATCGGACATGGATGTGTTACCAGTTACTTTTCCAGGATGAGGAAGCGGCACAGACGACGGACATCTGTGATTTAGGGAAGGCTGAGATCTGTTTCTGCCTGCACAATGAGAGCTGTCTTCAAAATGCCTTTTTTTGAAGTGGTGAATAGAGGAAATAGTTTGTGGGCTCTGTAGTATCTCACGCACAGAGAGAAAATACGAAGTGACAAAGCTAGTGCACTAGCAATGCAAGGCAATTGCTGCACAAGAGCCAGCCTGAGGGTTGTCTGTGTAACGGGTAGGGAGTCTTGGCTCATAAAACAAAAAAAATCCCCTTTCAGGGTATAGATACCACAAGGGTAGTCAAGCCAGCATCAGCATTGGGAAGACTTATTGCCTATCACTGTATTTTGGTAGCAGTCTACAGAGGGGATAAATGCAATTAGACTGGAAATGAGCAAAAAACTGACATTCAGCGAGTAGGAGAGACTGGAATTGGGGGATTTGACAGTTGTTTGTCATGAGAATGAGCTCTCACTGCTATGAGACTGTAAGATGACTTTCAATTTCCCCATGTTGGAGACAACTCTGTTTCAAAACTTGAAATCAGTTTACTGAATTAGTGGGTGGGTAAGAGGCAAGATGGGCTAGAAAAGCTCCACTTGTAATCCTATATTTTCTATGAGCTGCTTACCCAGCCAGAGAAAAGACTGTATGTTTGCGGGGCGGAAATGTTGATTTTTATTTCCATATCCTTCCTTTTTGGCAGTCATCTACCATTATCATGAATGCAGAGTCGTTTTACATAATAGCCTCCTATTTAGACTCGAGCTCATTTGCTACAAAGATGTGCCAAAAGCTCTTCAGCCCTTCAGGAGTTTCTAGTGGAACCAGTAAGAGAGGATTATGGTGGGAGACGGGTCATACTGCAGCTGTGCTGCCACTGCAGAGACTGGAAAANAGACTGCTACTGTTTAATTTTGACAACGTTTTTTACTCACTTTTCCATTTTATACTTAACAGTTGTGGTGTAAATACTTGAGGTAGAACTAAGGTAAACTCAGCTTTATAAATCTATTGCGTTCTCTTTCTGCCAGTTATCAAAGAGGGATTATTTATTCTTTGCAGTGATCTTCAAAAATGCAATGGGAGAAGCTTGGATTAGGAGGTGTGTGTATTCCTTTTCTTTTTTTTGTTCTACTTAAAGGTATCAGATGGATGCCTGGAAGGGAAAAAAGAATATTACTTAGTTTGTAAATCATATTCAAGTCATGTTTCCTTAAAAACCTTTAAGTGAAACACAAGAGTTTTCTCGGAGACTTCCTTAAAGCAGTCAAACATGAAGATGCCGTTCTGTGAAGAGCAAGACTGTTTCTGGTCATTGAAGCAGGTCCCCAGCTCTCTGGAACCACATTGCTTGGGGAATAAGTGCAGGAATGGATCTTACCCCTGGAGCTTCAGAGAAAACAGGACTTCTGATTTTATGCATTCCTGTTGCATTTAGTTTATTTCACTCAAGAATCGTTGTGAGTGTGCTCCAAATGAGAGCAAGAGGAGCAGCTTTATTATAGTGTGAGGAGGGAGCTGTTAATAAGTCTGAAATGGACTTTGTGAACATGAGTCCAGTTTCAGCGAGGAGCAAGATCCCACAGTGTTCACTCAGGGCAGCAGAATTATTTTACTACTGATACAGTTCTTAACAGACTCGGCTATTCTTTCAGGGAGGAAAAATATTCTGGGAGCCCAGAGAGACTGTGCTTAAGCCAAGTTGGAAGGCTTAGATATTTTTCATTCGAAAAATTCAGATTACAGAACAATTTATGAAGTGCTGCTTGCAGAACCAGCATGGTTTAAAGGAAAATCAGAATGTGGCACACATTTTTCAATAACCAAACTGTCTTTTTTTTTTTTTTTTTTTNCTTCAATAACCAAACTGTCCATTTTTTTTTTTTAAAATCTCAGACATAAACTTCTCTATTTTTGAAAAATATTTCTTCCCCCTTCCTCACAATGAGCTACTATGCAGGAGCTGGTCCTTGTGGCAGGCACGTGACAGGTAGGCAAGGCTGCAATGCAGCCAGATAGAATGAGCTCTTGCTTGAGAAGATCTAGGGACCAGAAATAGGAGATTATAGTGCAGATTAAATAGGAATTTCCACATAAAGGTCTGGAGGAGGGAAAGGAATCCTCCTTCCTATGAGAAAGGAGCTCGATGCCTTGCTGCAAGTAGGTTATGGCTTTGAGAAGGAGGGTAATGCATATGTGCTCACAGAATTGAGAGGAGGAACTGGAAATATTTTTATATTTTGTTTCATGGGGCTTCTATGTATTCCTCAAAGGAAAAGTGCAGCGAGATACAGTTCTTCGTGTTCATCTGGATGTAAATTTGCTGTCTTGATGGCCTTGACAAAGGGGAAGATGTCTGTATGAAGCTATGTGCTTGTCACTTGAGTAATCTGATGGACATTTTGATGTTACCAAGTCCACCCTCAATACCTGTGACAGCTAAAATGTTTTTAAGCTCAATTGTGAGGATTTCATTGAAACATTTTCCTTAAGGACAGGCAAAAACTCCTGTGGTTATGCAGGGGGGAAGAAAGCATTTCCCAACTGTGCAAGTGCCTTATTCCAGAGCCTTTCCTGCAAGATGGTCATTCATGGTTTCCAAAAGAGGATTTTCTCATGCAAGGTTGTTCAGTGGGTTGAGGGTATAGATGACTCATATATATTTTTTTTTAAATGTAAAATATATATAATTATATATATAGTATATATAATATATTATATATATAATATATTTTATATAAAATATATATTTCGTTCTCTCGGCTCTCTNGGTTTCCAAGAGGATTCTCTCATGCAAGGCTGTTCAGTGGGTTGAGGGTATATATGACTCACATTTTATATATATATATATATATATATATATANATATATAATATATTATATATATAATATATTTTATATAAAATATATATTTCGTTCTCTCGGCTCTCTAATATATTAACTTGCTAGACACAATGTGTGAGCCAAATATCAAGTTTTCATATCTTTGTATAGCCAAAATGCTTATTTNGTTCTCTCCCCTCTCTAATATATTAAACTTGCTAGACACAACATGTGTGAGCCAAATATCAAGTTTTCGTATCTTTGTATAGCCAAAATGCTTATTTGAAAAGAGCTATTCAGACAGTGAGGTAAACACTGGGTAAGAATAAACTCCAGGTTTTACATTGCGCATATAATCTTGAATGTACAAAGCTCAAAAAGCAGAGGGGTTATTGTTGGCTTGTGTCATGTAATAAATTGATGTGAATGCCTATGGTTTTGGGTTCAAATATCAAAACACGAGGGCCACGTTAGGGTAGGGAGCTCTCCAGGAATTTGCCTTGGCCGGGTTAAGGAGCTGGAAGGAGGACAGTCAATTTATTGCATCTCTGCGCTATAGAAACCAGTGTCCTTGTTCATCGGGGTAGGAATTGCTCATGGTTTGGTCTTGGTAAAAGTTATTTGTAAGGCTTGAGCGGTGCCATGGAAGATAAATAGTGTCCTGTGAAAGGCTGTCTGATGAGAACAGCTCTTTTGTTTGCTTCATTTTTGGCTCTGCAGTGAGCAAGTACTTTTAAAGAAGAAAATGGGTGTTTAGGCTTTATGACTCTGACTAATGTTTAAATGTCTTAAAGTATATTTTTCAACTCAGTGCAATGCAGTGTCACGTGTACAAACCCAAATAAGTTTGTGTCTGTAAACTTAGGGTTTTGAATTGGGAAAATTTCTCAGGTTCCTGCAACTCCTAACAGAAATGACAAGTGGCTAAAGAAAGGGATCTGCCTAAGAGTCCTCAAAGAAGTGGCAATGTAGGATGGTATTACTGAAGAAGGGTATTGCTTTTAATGAAAGCAATACGTGTCCAAAACAGATAAATAAACAGCCTGTTCAGATCAATTGAGAAGAAAAATCTTGGAGAGCTGGAAAGGAAGAGCCCTTATTTCCTAGCCTTTTCTCTTCTGCAGTTCGTATGAACAACAAATCAGTCTTCTGCTCTATTTTTGAGGCTAATATTGTAATTTTGTTTTACTGGAGAGAGCTGGCACTTGAATGCCCCTAGTTATTGACATGTGTGAGTGTTTGTCAAGATGTTTAACTTCCCCTATGCCTTTATTTTCTTGCTGTTTTTCCCTGTCCATGTCAGATGTCCTTCCCTGCTCAAGTAAAGTGGTGTCATTCTTATTTCATTCCTCTGAAGATCCTTAAATGTCTCAAGGTGTACTACTACAGTGCCAAGACTGCGCTGCCTGGGGGAGACATTTATTTCTTCCAAGATCAAGTCAACTTTTATTATTTTACTAATTATAACAAAATAATAGAATGTTTTCAGTCAGCACATTTGTTTTTAATTCGAAAGCAATCTTCAGTGGGTATAAGGGAACAGAAAAGTTGGAGGCAAATAATATTTTGGACCACTTTCATATTCCTGACTTGATGTTCTTATCAGTTGTTGACTCAGACTTAGGCATTGGTCCATCTGAAATGCTTGACCTTATTTAAAAAAAAGATACAATGCAAGTTATCCCCTGGAGATTGGTATTCTGGTTGATCAACTGTAAGACCAACTTTAAAAAATAATAAAAAAAAATAAGCCCTTCTGGGCTTAATTTTTAAGTTGGCATTTAAATATTCTCTTAGTATTGATAAACTGAACTTATAAATCATCCACCTTGTAGCACGTGCATGTCGGTTCATGTTGGAGGACCAAGAATGTTCTGGTTATATATAAGTTTCTGTACAGGATTTACTGCTACAAAATAAAAGTGTATCCAGACAAGCCCATTTGTGGGTGTGTGTTGCTGTCCACAGTGTACGATTTCATTGGGATGAGTCTGACTTGCTTTCACTTCAGCCCGAGACGGGGGGAATATAAAATAGCTTTTTAAAGTGCTCTTTGGAAGCAGCAGCACGTGACTAAAGCCAAGTCCCCCTCAGTGTGAGGCAACGTGGCCTCATCGCTTCGGAGATGCCCTGTCCCGAGGAAACAAGACTTCCAGAAAGCTCTGGTGGCAAAATAAGTGCCTTTCTCCCCCAAAAGAATAACAAATTGCATCAGTGTGTTGGTTACAGAAATTGCTACTGATGGGTATAATTTCAACGCATGTTTGATTGCCCAGATTGATGCTGACAACTCTGTCTGCTGCAAAGTACAGATTTTTCTCCTGTTTGACCAAACATATCCGTTATTTTATCAGAGTATTTGTTCTTAAACCTGCTTTACTTCACCTACAAGATCGTAGTGTGTGAGTTTGCTTTTCTCTCTCCCTTTTTGTAAAATTGCCTTCATCTCGGAAGCTATTTTCCTATGGCAATCAGTGGGCATTAGCTTGCAAGAGTCACAAAGCTGTCAGATTTCTTGCAGGGCGAATAAAAGGAGCAACTGCAGTTTTCAAGGATGCAGGACAATATCTATGTAGCTTTCCCCTGAGGAAACCCAAAAGATCTCTGGACTCAGTGTTAAAAGAGAATTGCAATGTTTGTGGCACAAGGGTCTTTCTGGGCTGTCTGTGTTCGCTTTGAAAGAGATGATCCCTTTCCTTTGCATGTAGGCAGACGGGAATCCCAAGGTCTGTGCTTCAACTAAGGCTCTGTGAATACTTTTCAAAAGGCAAAGCTTTTTATTTAAAAAAAATAAAGTCCTTTGAGTTCACTTTTGCTTACTGTCATAAAGATAAGACACGCTCAATTTAAAAATACTGTTAGTTCTGACTCCTTGCTGATAAAATAACTGTAGCTTTCTGTTGCGGTGCAACTGAACAATTACTTAGCTTTGCTGGTTCCTATGCTTCAAATCTGGATATAAAGACCAAAGAATTTTGCAATACATAGAATAAGATTGAGAATTTTAAGAGAAACTTGGAGCAACTGAAGTAACTTCCCCTAGTTTCCTCTGCAGTGCTTCTAAACAAAAAGTGACTTGCCCATGGAACTGCAAGATTGTGCTTGTGAAAAGTTTTTCATAACTTAGTGCAGTTCTCGCCACTTGATTCTTGGCTCTGCATTGAGCTGTAACCTCTGAAACTAGCTACCAAATAAAATTGAAATAGTGAAATAGAGAAAGCATCTATAGTTGTGTTATGGAGATGCTGTACTGCATAGGAATAGAGTTAATTTTGAGCTTAACTTCTGTCTTTTCGTTTCAGGGTCAGATAACACTAATGGATGTCCCTGTATTTAAAGCAATTCAGCCTGAGGTGAGTAGTTCATAGGTTTTGTTTCCAATTTTTAATGGAGGAAAAAAAAGTTTAGGGTTACTTTGCAAAGTCAGCCAGTGCATAAATTCTGGATTTGGAAAGTGCAAGTACATTCAGTAAATCTTACTTTTTTTTTTCCAGTTCTTCTAGCTCTGAAGCAGATGGTTTTAGACAAAGATATCTGGAACCGATAGTGTGTTTGGGGAAAGAACTGTTAATATTTAAATATGTTCAACTGATGCTAGGGGCGAAGAATCTCTTTTTAATATTCTTGAATGTTCAACATCTTGACTATACTGATCATAATGTTTTTAGATTCCGTAAACATTTTGACTGTGAATTCTGTATTTGATCACAGCTCCCGTTAGGTCCAAGAAAACGCAAGCTATTACCTAACTAATAACTGGATTGAAGTTACCGTATTCCAAAATATATATCTTTATAGTCTGAGCTGACATTTTTTTTTGTGACTTTAACAAATACGGAACTCTCCCAGCCTTACAGTTGTGAGCCTAGCTGTGTGTATTGACATATATTAAAGATATAGTAGGAAGGGGATGTTCAAGTAAGTCTTAGCTCAGCTAAAAGAAATAGCAGTCCCTGTCTGTACCGGGTACCCGCGCCAGCCTGTCGGTCCCAGTGTCTCGCTGGGTGCCACAGCCTTTGTGCAGAGCACAGGGACACGTCTGCCCCGTTACCTGTCTCGCCTCTGCAGCAGAAACCTTAAAAGTTTGGCCTTTAAGGGCACTCCAAGGGCTTTGTTTTCTGTCACTCTGTTGAACTTTGCAGTTTCGTGAGGCTTGGGCAGTAATTGATAACGTCTTTAAGAGCCTGTGTAGTGTGCCAGGGCTAGGGTCACTTTGAGCAGATGCTTGGGGAGACGGTACGAGGAACACTCTGTGCATCCTGCTAGGAGCTGGACTGAGCTAGAGACTGAGCCGCAGCTGCCTCCCCTAGGCTGGGCTTAACAGCCTGAGCTTTGTTTCCTCCATGAATTCAGTTAAGCCTTTATGAACTTGATGATGCAAATTGTACTTTGCAATTTACTGAGACACTGAAATGTGTAATCTGAAAATAGTTCCTACTATTTNCTTAACAGCGCGAGCTTTGTTTCCTCCATGAATTCGGTTAAGCCTTTCTGAACTTGATGATGCTGTGGAAATAAATTGGAAGCAAATTGTACTTTGCAATTTACTGAGACACTAAAATGTGTAATCTGAAAATAGTTCCTACTATTTGTCTTTAAAACTTACTATATAGATAAGCTGCTATTCGGAACAATAGTTAAGTACTTTATATCTCTCTTTTCTGTGGTGTTTGGGATTTTATTAGGCTGCAATTGTATTGTTTTCTGAACCTCACTTTGAAGAAGAAATTTATCCGTGTGCTCTTTGCATGAGGAAATAAAGCAGTGCCTTTGCTCATCCTTTCCTAGGTTTCTTTGTTTATTTTGATTTATTTATTTTGGAAAAGAGAAAATTATCACAGCTGCATCTTGTACTTGAGATGCATTTGATTTGTGTATCCATTAAAATAATATATTGACATTTTGTGATCTCCATTTTGTTTCTGAATAACTCCATATTCCTTTCTGATTGTAGCCTGACTTGAATTATGTTTCAGAGTCTACATAAAAACTATAATAAATTATAAATTTGTTTATTCATATTGAAATTGATTAGCACTTTTCTGTGGGCATTGTTTTGCACTTCTCAAGGTTTATTTCTTTTCTTGCCCATTTTTTTCAGTAGTGTCAAGGTCCTTCCAGCTCCTGAGTCACTTGTTGACCATAGAGCTATTGAATTAATAGCGAGCTCTTGTTGTGTAACTGCTCATTTGTTTCCCTGTGGATTGCTAAAGAACGCTTTGCTTTCGGCAAAGACAACTGCTGAAGAAATCCCTTAATTGTGGTTACTACTTGATCATTTTCCTACCCACAATTTTCAAAGATTTTCTTCTGGTGTGTTTTTGCAAATGATTTTTTGTGCTTTCTGTGGTAATGAAACAGGCCGTGTATTTTCCTTGTTTTTAATAATAAAAAGTCAATTAAGAAAAAAAGAATTCTTAAATAGAAGATGAATTGTAAAAATAGGTCTTGAAACAGTTCATGAATGATATTTATGGATTCTCAAAACCTAGAAGAGAAATCAGAACAAGTGTAACTGTGTGTTAACTAACTGTGATGTGTAGTTGTTAGATGGAGAGTGAAAATTTAAGTATTTTAAAACAATTCTGCATTTATGTTACTCGCTAATTCAGTAATAATGAATTCTCATTCTTATTTTTCCAGGAATTGGCAAGTTGTGGGTGGAATAAAAAAGAAAAATACAGTTCTGCACCAAATGCAGTTGCTTTCACCAGAAGATTTAATCATGTGAGTTTTCTTTCTCAGTGTTATTACATGCATGTGTTTACAAAATTGCTGAGTGGAGTGTTCTGGCTCATCACTTCTGTTGTTTACAGCTAAATGCTTTAGATGCCTACTTAAAATTCTTCTTATATAGAAGAATAGAAAAGGTTATTTTCTTATATAGAAAAGGTTACTTTACAACAGATCAGTACTGATGAAATAGCTGTGTTTTTGTTTTCAGTTTAGAGTTTTTTCTTTTTAGTAAATTATCGACCAATAAAATACTAAGTGTCTTTCCCTGTGGATGTCATCTGTCCTTCCCTAATGACTAAATCATCATTTCAAGTTGAAGGCTTAATGTATAGAAGGATGCTTGAACTCATAATTGGATATAATTTCTTTTTTATGATGCAGTTAAGTGTTTTTCGCAGAGAAGTTTTTGTCTTTAGAGATTTGAACACTTTGTAAGTGTGGGTTATTCTTTTTAAGGTAATTCTGGGCAAACCTAGTTCTAAACAATTTGATTCAACAAAACTGTCTTTTAAATTGTTTGTTTGACATAATTTACTCAAAGCTTTCTCTCTGCCAAATGAACTTACAAGATAAGAATTTTAGCATTTCCCACGGTTAAATAAGTAAGTCTGCAGGTAGCCAACAGTCTCAATGTAGTGCTTTTTAATGCCATATTTTAAGTTTCAGAGGAAGTACCTCTCTCCTTTTGTAAATGTTTAATGTCTCAAACATATGAGTTCTATTCCAGACCTATTTTCTGTGCCCAGTTGTGCTTTTAGGCATCTTTGTTAATGCTCTTAAAAGTTTGGCTTGGCCCACATTGAACTTTTCTTTTTCCCCTACCACTTTTTATTTTTAATTTTGATTTTTTTTTTCTTGTTGTGACCAAACGCAATATTAGATTTACAACAAACGAACAAAAAAGCCTCGCATGGGGTTGGCAACAGCAGCTGAGAATGAGTGGTGGCCCAGACTGTTCCTGTGGGCTTCCCTCTAGGTCTGGGCACTTGGGGCCCATTCCTGCCTGCCCCAGCTGCTCCTCAGCAGATTCTGCTTCCTACCAGGCGCTCCAGTACTCACCTGAGAAGTAATAATGGTTAGANCCACATTGAGCTTTTCCTTTTCCCCTACCACTTTTTTTTTAAATTTTAATTTTTTTTTCTTGTTGTGACCAAACACAATATTAGATTTACAACAAACGAACAAAAAAGCCTCGCATGGGGTTGGCAACAGCAGCTGAGAATGAGTGGTGGCCCAGGTTGTTCCTGTGGGCTTCCCTCTAGGTCTGGGCACTTGGGGCCCATTCCTGCCTGCCCCAGCTGCTCCTCAGCAGATTCTGCTTCCTACCAGGCGCTCCAGTACTCACCTGAGAAGTAATAATGGTTAGAATTAAAATAAGCGATCAGTAAAAATCTCTGTGGCTTTTGGCTTAATCTAGAATGAACCTGGAAGTTCATTAAACTTTCATTAACTTTTGAAATTTCCCTGGGTTTCAATTATGCACCATGCATCTGTCCCTTTCCTTCTCCCCCCTGCCTGCTAGAGGAAACCCAGGTGTATTTTAAGTGAGGAGAGTATTAAATCGCTAACAGCTGCTTCTCGGTGAGTGGATCTGCTGATAGTGTTTGGGCAGCAGGAGCAATGACGCCCAGTAGCTGCAGTCAGCCGGGAGTGACGCAGCGTCACATATGGTGCCTGTGCAGACAGATTGAGCTTGAGATGAGGAGAAGTCACTGAATCGTTGCATACTGCAGCTCTTTAAGCCTTAGAGCATATATTGGTGCAAGTTATTCTCTGCATAACCTTCCAAAATTTTAATTTTTGCAGATTTTTTTCTTAAGAAAAATAGTTGAGCACTATTGTAACCGGTGGGTCTGGCAGAGCAGATAGCTGTCATGTTTGCTTGCTTCCCATGGGGCTGTTGCCTGTTTTAGAAGATTATGATTTCAAGCAAAGAAAGCTCAATCCTCTTCTGGAGTTTGCTTTTAGGCATTGAGCTGAGAAATTAGTTCGGAATCCATGTAAAGTTAACCTTAAAACCAAATTAGTGGAAGTTACATGTGGTAAAAGTCTCTTTCCTGAGCTTCCTATGCTAAGTGAGTAGGAGCCATGCTGTTGCAGAGCTAAAAATGAGAGAAACTTCAGGTTGATCAGGATTGAAACATCCTAATGGTCCCACAAAAGAAACAAATTCCCCCTTAAAAAGAAACAAATTGTGTTTTGTTAACTGCAAAATGCTGCTTTTAAGTAGAAGTAGCAAGGGAGAAAATTGAGGTGAAGAATGGTCATGGCTTTTACCTGAGCTGCCAGAAACTAAAACGTGGGGCGCGGGGAATTCCTGCCATTACTGGTGCTGATTTGATTATTCACGAGGCAAACGTGGTGGAGTTCAAGCTGTGATTCAAGGATGGATATGTGCAAAAAATAGACCCATTTTTTATATGCTGAGATTAACAAGGAGACCTTAAATGCACAAATACTTGTAAAAGGTTAAACACTTTCTTGGACTGTTATCTAAGGCGTTAATGTCTGAGTCCGGTGGGTCAGCTTGCTGGAGTGAGGGAGCAGAGTGAGAAATGATGCGATTTAAATGCAGCGAGAGGACTGCTGCAAAATGACTATGCATATGGAAAAACATGCAGTGATTCAAGAACCTGGGTCAAATAGAGGAGCTTTATATAGCCTGCTAAAACAATTGGTTTTATTTAAATCTTTTTTTTCTTAATATTTTGTAGAAATTGAGTCAAGGTATTGGTAGATCTCTAGTGGGACAAGGACAGAAGTTCTGTTAACCTCACTGGAGAGATTTCATGTTCAGAGGGTAGATCCCTGCTCAGATCCTTCTCCTCAGTCGAGGGGCGAGTTGGTTTTCTCAAGCTGTGTGGCTACAAGAGAGTATCCAGTTGAAGTTTAACTTTTTTTGATAATACTTTGGAGTGAGGTGAAATACTTGGCTATTTCTGCGTTCGATACTTACGTATTTTGTAGGAATGCTCTCTGCACAAAAACTGTCACCCTGACAAATGCAAAAAATGGCTATCTGGAGCTATTTGGCTGCTTTATTTGCCCTTTTCTTAAGCTGTAAAATAAAAAGGAAGGGGAAACAGCTGTGTCCTAAAACCTAACTGGCTGATATAACCCCAGACCCACAGAAAGCAGATGCTGTATAATGTGTTCCACTTCGCGGGGTCGTCGTCGTTCCATTGACTTCAGTAAGAAATGAATTTTAAGTCAGCAATGTTATCAAAGCTCTTTGAAAACAGAGCTTGTAAAAAACATCCATGTAACTATAATGTGCAGCAGCTGTCCTTCACCCTGTATGAAATATAAGTGATTCTTGCACAGCCTTGAAGTTAGTCCGGTAGATGTTAACAAATGAGAACGTGAAAGCATGAGTTTGAAGGCAGATTTTTAAGCATTAGAAATAGGTAGTTGAACTCTGGGAGCGGGATATAAGGATGGCTGGTAATTTCTAAAGCAAGTGATACCGGCTGTACCAAAGCTGCAGTTATGTTGGTGCCTGCAGAGAGCGGGTCAGTCTTGGCTGCTTGCGGACACAAGAGGGAGACCACCGACAACAGAAACACCCTCGCGTTTCTCCAGGTCACTATTAAAATAGCGTGATGGAGAGCAAGGTTGCAAGACCTTGAATCAACTTGATGGATGCCCTGGCTCCGATTTCCATCGCAGGTGCTTGAATGCTGAGCAGCTGCTGGAGAGCCGGGAGCAGGAGGAGCTAAAGTTTGAACAACTTGAAGAAAAATATTGAAAAATATTGAAAAAACTTGAAGACTTGAAGTTTTATTACGCTTAGGCAGGAATACACTGTGGAAATGCAGGATGGGAGCTACCTGCGTGGGCTGCTGCAGAGGTGCATGAGAGGATCTTGGTTTTATCACGAATTAGAGCTTAGCATGAGGGCAACAGGCTACGCTGCTCTGGAAAAAACAGTGGAATTCTTAGGCAATAGTAGCACGTTTATTTAGAATAAGTAAATAAAAAATCTTAGGTGGTTTTGAGTCCTACTCAGTGACTTTAAAGCTGTGAAAGAAAAGCTGTGTCTGGTCTTGAGCATTATATTGCAAAAGGTATTATCGGACTGGGGAGAACCAGAGGAGAAGAGAATGAAAGCATGATTTTTTCTTTTTTTAATTTTATTTTTTGGAAAGCTGAATGTTGCTTATCTTTAAAGAGAGAATTTAGGGGTCGTCTTAAGCTTTTAAGTAGCAGAAAAGGTATTGTATTTTATTTATTTTTTTTTCAGATGCTTAGGGCAGTCTAGATAAAATACCGTGAGAATTGATACTTGTGAAACAAGAATGACCTTTTATGTGTTAAAAGTTTACTATTAAAANGAAAAGGTAACTGCAAAGAAAAGGAGTTGCGTTTTTGGTTAGTGGTGAATATGGTGAAGAATAGACTGTATTTATGAAGATAATATAGCGGATCACCAAAAGGATGAGCTAGATAGGGGATTCTACGTTTCTACTGGTTTAAAAAAAAAAAGTAGAGGTTATGTGCAGAGGTTAAATTGTATTTTTTTTTTTTTTTTTTTTCAGATGCTTAGGGCAGTCTAGATAAAATACTGTGAGAATTGATACTTGTGAAACAAGAATGACCTTTTATGTGTTAAAAGTTTACTATTAAAAGATCTTCAGCAACACATGAGAAAAGTAACTTTCAAATATTAAAGCAAGGAAATTTAGAAGTTGATCTTAGAATTAACAAGTTCAATTTTTTTTTACTGTTAAAGACTTGCTATCTCAGTTGTATTGGTTGGAGTTTTATAGCATAAGCTCTTCTATATTTATTCATTCTTTATATGTGGAAACTGAATGTCATGTAACCTTTCAAGCCATTCCCGAAATGCAAACACAAAAATAAATAAATAAATTGAAAACTGTAAACTTTATTCTTTTTAGGTAAGCTTCTGGGTGGTTAGAGAGATTCTCCATGCACAAACTTTAAAAATAAGAGCTGAAGTTTTGAGCCACTATATTAAAACAGCTAAGGTAAGAATTTTTTGAAGGGGGTAGATAGCATTTACTGTGGTCACAATTCTTGTACTTAAGTTGATAAGTTCAAAACTGCACATAGCTGCATTTTTGTCTGACACTCAGTTCAGTTGTGCTTGTGTCTGTTGAGATGAACGGGTGCTTGGCTTATCTATGTAACAAAATTGTCCAAAATGGTGACAAAATCCCCAAATCCAAGTGCCGAGCACCGCGTGCTGCTCTTGAGACTTGTGGGGCCTGGCAGCAGGGCTGCTTTTAGATAGCCGTTCTGTGACACTGTCCTAACTGGTGAGAAACATTTGGCCTGCTTCAAAACCACCAAGGAGAAAAATATCCTTGCACTGTCCCTTTGGATCTTTCAAAAATAAAATCCCCCTTATATTTAGCAACTGCTCAGAATCAAAATAAATCAGTCATATTTTAGTCCTGTTGTGAAGGGCCTCGTAACCACAAAAACTTGGGCTTTTTTGGCTATAATCCTAATTTACCTTGGTGAATTTTCTAAGACAGTCACAGACCTGGCAATACTGGCTTGAATATCCAGAATATCCATTTGTGTTCAATACTCATTTCATTAGTGGTGAAACCTAGTTTATCTGCTCCACCAAAAAATCCCTGCATGTAATTCTCTTCTTTAGACACTCAAAGCCATCAGAGTGACTGATGATGCCCAGGAGCTGAAGGAACGGTGTTTTTACTGAGGTGTTTTGAGCCTTTTCAGGATGATGGTACTAATGATTCATTGGCTAAGGCACATTCCCTGCTGAGTACAGAGGGAAAAGAAAAGAAGGGAGCAAGTTCTGTATCTGAAAGGAAACTCTTCTCCAAGGGATTTGTAGATTGAAGAAAACTACTGTTCTGATGTGTGATGCATTTCATTTGTGTTATTTTTTTTCTTCCCTACTAGTTATTGTTGTCACACAATTTTTCCACGGGAGAAGTACTCCAGTTTTATATTTTTCAAATTACTCATTTTATTTCCTTCTACGACAGTTATTTTTTTAGATGCTTTGATGTAGTATCAATACTTTGGTGTTAAACGTGTTTCACAGCATTAAATACTGCTGTGATTCCATCATTCACAACTGGGTTATCCTTTTTAGCATGTTGAGTTTGAAAATTAGAAAATTACCAGTATTTCAGATATATGATCTTTCTCCCTGCCTTTTTTTAAAGGAATTAAATATAGATGACGCAGATTATGAGCAATCTCTGACCTATCAGTCTGCTAATACAACCTAACGCAAAACCATAGGTGAAGCGATGACAAATTAGCAAGGGGTGCTGTGAAAGGTGATTTAGGTGCACATCAGTTCACTAGAATTAAATGATCAATTTAGAGTGTACGGGATTTCCATTAATGCTGCCAAGTATTGAAAAGGCTTTGTGTACATTGAAATCAGTTCTGCATGTATTGTTCCCAGCACTTGAAAACCTGCTTTTATATACAAATATTTTTATATACTTTTGTCCACAGAAACTGTATGAGCTGAATAACCTGCACGCTCTTATGGCAGTTGTGTCCGGCCTACAGAGTGCTCCAATCTTCAGGCTAACTAAAACGTGGGCGGTAAGTGAGCAGCAGGATGATTGAAGGGGCTTAATTTATTCCTGAAAAAAAAGTCTGTAGCTTATTTTCAAGGATACAGTGATTGTTAAAGATAGTTTTGATCCTTTGTGCTGTGTACATAATGTTTCTAGTGCCTTTTAAGTCTCTGGTTTCCTGGTGATTTTGTTTTTTCTCCTCCCCTGCCCCCCCCATTCTGGCATAGAAATATTTTCCTTTGAAAAATAGTTCCCTGCAGATTCTCTTAAATGCAGAGGCTTCTAATTTTGGCCAGAAGCTATTTTGTATTTAGTTGCTGGAAACCCTGAATGCCAAAGTGGGTCATATTTTAATCATTTAGGGGCTTATATTGTTGGAATTTTTTTCTATCGAGAACAGATGTTCAGAAACCCCAATTCACTTCCCATAAAAAAGTAGTTTCTTTTACTGATAACTGAATTTAATGATTTTGCCCAGCGCACTCAGCATGACTTTCATAGTTACAATAGCTGCACTAAACAGTATCTTTGCATGTCTGCCTCTGTATCATTTTTTTAAAAACTATTTTTTAGAAACATTTTTGTGTGACACCTGTTTTCTCGTTAAAATATTAATTACTTTTGCCTAGTTGTGTCCTTGATCAGTAGAACTTTAGGAATAACGCTTTGATAGAGTAAAGGAAAATGCTGAGCTTGATTCAGTGATACCTTGTGCTATATTAAGCTGTATGAGCAGGAGAAGAGATGAGCTTTGACTTTCAGGTATGACAGAAATAATCAGGTCAGTGAAATTCTTCTGCAAGAAGTAAATAGATCACTTAAGGGTTAAAATTTTCAGACAAGATGTATCAATGCAGCTTGGTCCTTTTTCGGCCTCTGAAATGCCAGGTAGCCTCTCCCACACTTCTACCAGTGTTTCTCATACAATTCCTAGGCAATCTTGGCTTTTCCCATCATCTTATTTGACCCCTTACCAAGTTGCAAGAGCAGCTTATAGCGATGTGGGCTGCAGATTGAGATGCCTTTCTCTTGGAAGTTCAGCTTATAATTTTTTGATGTAATTCTAAGCCTTAGCAAGAACAAACATGTGAAAAGGGAAACCAGATAATTATTGTCATTTGAAAAAGTTATCCAAAAGTTATCTAAAATGGGGACCTCAGGAAGCACCTCCTGCCCGTTTTTGAATCCAATCCTGTTACAGTAGTGATCTTCCTTGTGCTTTAATGCAGGAGGACAAGAGCTTGCAGCAACCTGCAATTATCTCAACTTCAGACCTAGTAAAGCTAATTACTGTAAATATAATTACACTTAGAAAAGTCACTTTTTTTGTGTTGGAATAGAGAGGAAGGCCTTAAGTGTTTGCTTGTTGGTGTAATGTTGCTAGTACAGGATGAGGCGCCCTTGTCACCTGGCAGTGTCTGACCGTGCCTCAGTGTTACTTGCCTCGTTGCCTACATTCCTCCTGAATCTGTGGAAAGTAATAAGCTCTTCAAGTGGGCAATTTGTCCCATTCAAGATTTGAAGATAATGATAAAGCTTTGAGCCTGCACCTCTAATATAAAGAAAGAGTGGGTGACTAGGACTTGGAAAGCATAACTGAGTAAGTATTAGACATCTGCAGTTAGGAGTGGTGAATTCTGCCCCCTTCCATCAGAATCCTTAAATCTCAGCTCTCCTTTCTGGCATTGCGCATGTACACTGTTCTTTGCATCCTTTGAGCACAAGGTACCAGAAGAGGCAGTGGAAAGATTGTTTAGAAAAAGCAATGGCTCCCAAACTGAAGAAATAGCAATCATGTCCTTTTGTGCATGGAGATACTTGTAAAGTTGGCAGGTTCTCAGCACTCTCCTGTGAACTCGGGGAGCAGAGGCATGGAACATTCAGGGAAAAAATCAAAACTTGTTTGGAGACTGCTTAAAGAGTTCAGATTTTCAGACTTGAAAAAGATTGTGCAGAACGGTATACTATGAAGAAAATGCAATTTAATCCACTATCACTTGTATCATTTCTGTTAGCCTTGTTAACCTTTTAGTCAAAACAAAAAACCCTATATAACTACATTCTAACCTTCTGGATACTAAATGGAGACAAAATACTTTAGGCTCTTATAAGTCGTCTTTGAGAAATATCAGAAAGGTGAATGTTATGTTTGGATGGCTGGAAAGCAGTCGTACCTCTCTGCTGTTTCTTTGCCCTGGAATTGGCAGGTGGCCGCTCTTTNGCAGAACGGCATACTGTGAAGAAAATGCAATTTAATTCCAGGCTGATTTTGCACTATTACTTGTATCATTTCTGTTAGCCTTGTTAACCTTTTAGTCAAAACAAAAAACCCTATATAACTACATTCTAACCTTCTGGATACTAAATGGAGACAAAATACTTTAGGCTCTTATAAGTCGTCTTTGAGAAATATCAGAAAGGTGAATGTTATGTTTGGATGGCTGGAAAGCAGTCGTACCTCTCTGCTGTTTCTTTGCCCTGGAATTGGCAGGTGGCCGCTCTTTTACAAAATGTGACATGGTGCAAAAGTTAAGGATGCCAATTGCTATGACGTGAGAGCAGGGCGCCTCAGAAAACAACTCTCTCTTTAAAAGCCACTTTCTGCTACAAGTTGGTGTTCCATTTGCAAGTGTTAGCCTAATGAAGATGAATGTATAGAAATCATAGCTAAAAGGAGGTGTTATTTAAATAGTGAAATTACAGCTTTCCACAAGAGGCATTTCACTTTAACTACTGTGATGGCATACTGTGATTTTAACTGAAAGAGAAAAGGAAATACGATACAAACTTAGCAGTCTGTACCTGCTTAATTTTTACACTACTGGGGGTCTTTATACAGTGGGGAAATTCCAGCTTGAAGGCTAGAACACTGGGTGTTCTTCCAAATGTTTAGTATAAGCATTTTCTACTCTTCTTTAAATCTTAGTGGTAAATTAAAGTCTTTTAGTGGGGTTTTGCAATAGTAGCCCAACTAGATGTGTCTCGTCTTGGTTTTTGAGTCTTACAGAGAGCTTAGTTGCTATTAATTCTGTCAAAGGAAGATGTGAAGGAAATAAGGGACGATGGAGATCACTAATTTAAATCACATATTTGAAGTGGAGGTTCCTGCAGTACTGTGAGCCACTTGCTTAGTGGCAGAACGAGGTGCACAGTCTTTAGCCAAATTGTCATAATTTTCTGGAGAGAAAAAACCTCATCAAATCCTTACTCCTTTCCAGAGCATCAAGTTAATGGATGTGTATGTATATGCATTCACTGTTTTTAAAGTTGTAGCTTAAAGGTGTTTATCAGTTCCTAGTGCTGCTATTTTGATTTTTTTTTTTTTTTTTTTTAAAAAAGCTCTATATTCAAGAATAAGAGCATATCTGGAAGTTGAGGTTTTGTAGAACTGGATTAGAGGAAAACTTCTAAGCACTTGAACATGAACTTACAGAAAATTGCAGTGAATAAATGAATTCCATGGAAGTTTGGATAGATAAACAGTACATGAAATTGACATGTATTTCAGTCAGGTGGCTCTCAGGAAAAATGTTATTTGAGTAGGCATCAATTTACACCTTTTTTTTAAATTTGCACCTTATTTTTTAAAAGTGTAATTTAAAATTAACTCCTAAACTAGTTTTCTCTGCAGTCTTTAAAAGTACTCATCCTTAAAGAGTAAATGCTATAATTTTAAAAATGTATTTAAAGCAAAAAAAAAAATCTGTTTTTAAGGGGCAAAAGAGAAGCTAGAATAATCAAACTTTAGCTTATCCATTTTCTCCTTATTTTGTAGTTACTGAGTCGGAAGGATAAAGCTACATTTGAGAAACTGGAGTACGTTATGAGTAAAGAAGATAATTATAAAAGGCTTAGAGACTATATCAGCAGCTTGAAGATGACTCCGTGTATTCCTTATTTAGGTAAGCTGAACTGTTCCTTGGAAAGCGTTGAAGAAAAACACATTTCGCCAATGACTACAAAACCTGAATACCCTCTTTTAAGCAATGCACAAAACTCCTTCAGTACATAAGTACCTGTTTGCCTTTGGTACTCTGTATATGGCAAGCAAAAGCTTCCGTGACTTCAGAAAGAAATGTCTATTAACGCTCCAAACCAATTCAGGTTTTCCATACAGCATCCATTTTCTAGGAAACGGTTTTCGCTGATGTTGTGTAGATACGATGCTTGACTTCTGGAGAAGTGCTTCAGCTGTAAGGCCTGGTAGTGCTCTTCAGGAACTGAATACACGAAGGTCACACTAGGGATGGCCTTTAAATAATGAGAAACTATAAACCGTCAGCCTGTGAGATACACGTAGATCCTAGTAGCTGCATAAAATTAAATGTTTGTCCATTTGTTTTGCTTTCAAGATAACCTCCTGTGGTCACTAAAACTCAATTTTAGGCTATTACAGAAATCTGTCTTTTGGGGGATGCTGCTTGTGATTTTTTTTTTTGTTGTTTATTTAGCTGGGAAATTAATTTTAACCTGCCAGTAGTCTTTTCGCTGAGATCTTGTGCCTGTCAGTGGTTTTTTGATTGCTTTAATACCTTGATCCTTCATTGACATTATAATCTGGAATGATACACCCAAAATATATAAAACTCTATGTTGTGAAGTTGTTTGAAGTTCTGCGTTCTTTGTGCTTGATTAGAAAAATACCTTGTTGTGGTGAGCCAAAAACAACTGAGGTTCCGAGCATCCCTGTAAAGTTGCCTTGTTTCCTTCTGGTGTTATTCACTGTTCTAGGGAATCATTTGACACTGTCCTTTGCACTTTGAGTCTTCTAATATTTAATGCTCTCCAGACAAATGTTTATGCTTTGGTGTATTTGATCATTTTTAAATTTCCTTCCTTTTTGTGCAACCGTGTGTGTATGCACATGTGTGGATATGTAAAGCAAAAATGTTGGAAAAAAATTGTAACTTCTACTAGTAAGAACCCTTTAAATACAGTAGCAACTTCTTGTCAGACTTCTGTAGAATAAGCTTTGGGCTTGACAGTTCTTTGAAGTCAAATGTGCGTTTCCTTTCTACTTAAAGCAGGCAGGAAGGAGTTTTATCTTTGAGCTTTGCTGAGCCTAGTTCTAGTTAAAGAATATTTTATCTGCTTTCATATAGCAGGAATTCCTAATTCTTCCTGGGTGTCCTCCAGCCTCTTTATTTAATTTATTTTCCAAAGGAATAATGAATGTGAATTAGTGCAACCCCCTTAAAACTAATTTTGTAGAGTTTAAATGCCTCATTGTAGAGTTTAAATGCAACATTGTCTCTAAGGTCTTAGTCATGATAAATCTAGATGTATCTTGGCAGACTGGCCCTTGAGTCAAATTTTTATTGTTTGACCAAACCTTTAATTTCCAGTTAGATTTGAGCAGATTTGCAGTAAGCTTGGGGGATGCTTCAGCCTGTGCTGAAAACCTTTTCAGGAACATGTGAGGAAATCTCTGAATTTCTGAAGTCATTAGAAAATTCAACTCAAAGCATTCGAAAATAATAAGTTATCATACACAGTGTGGACCAACCTTAATAAATGCTACTCTGACACTCCTTTAATCATAAACTGGCAACTTAAATTGAGCTCTTTCCTTTCAGAACCCGGAGTTTGTACAGCCTGAACTTCCTGCATTCATTTTGTTTCATAAGGTTTCGATAGTTGCATCCTGCAACTTTAAACTGGGAGACGTTCCCTATTTTAGATGTCAAATACATAGCATTTAATTAAAAGGCTGAGTAGAAGCTAATTTTACTTGATCAGGGGGTTGCAGAAAATATATTTTTTTTTACAGAGTGTTTGCTTAAAGCTTGGGGTTTTTTTAGCAGAAGGTAGATTTTTATGGAAAAGTGTGTTCTCTTCCAAGGAGAGGAAGTCTGTAGGTTGAAGAAAGGAAAACTGTCAGAAGTGTTGCTTGAAGGAATGCTTCAGGGAATATTTTCCAGCCTTTAAATTTACCTGAACTGCTCTTTTATCCCACTGCCATAGGAGAGGGGAGGAAAAAAAAGAATAGGCCATAGGTTGTCCAAGTGAAGGGCAGTTTCAGTGTTGTAGTCTTTAACTTTTTTTTGATTTAAACTTCTTGAGGCCTGGGGATGGCGTATGCTGGCTCCAATTGTGTGCTCATTTTCTAACCTTTGGAGTCTCGGCCTCTTAGTATATCAACTCTTCTTCAGATTGAATTGCTGCTAATTTGGAGCAGGGGAGGGATCCCTAAATTAGATGTCATGATGTTAACAGGGCTTTCTGCCATCTGAGTGAGTATAAAGGCAAGAAGCAAAGAGAAGCGCCGAGTAATTTGCTGTTCTAGAGTTTATGAACCATTTCTACACTTATATTTGGGATGCTTTGCCTAAGTGGTTTACAGAAAGAAGGATATGCTGATCTTGAGGAAGTCTTTACACCATGAAGAAATGATGTATTTTTTTAATTCACCACTTCATTTTGAAATAATTAATTTTGAAATCTTAGAGTGACATAAGAGGTTTTCAATGAAATAATACCAAAATAATTAAAATAAATTGTTAAATAATGAATTTTCACATTAAAGAAAGACGGTGTCATTTCACATAAGTATATATAAGGGTTGATTTGACCTGGAAAAGTGTGATCTGCCTAAGTGAGAAAACAGAGCTTTTTTAAAACTGTATTTTTTAACCAACTTTAATGTTTGTTAAGGCAATGCATGTTGGACTAGAAGGAAGGTCAATATGCACTGCAACTGCAAACACCTGCTAGTGTGAGTTACTCCAATCCATAGGCTCTAAAAATACCATCTCCCACAGTAGAAAAGGGTTTAGAAAACAGGGCGGGGGGGAAACACAATGAGAAAAAAAGAACAGTTGCAGACCTGCATTTTGCAGAGGCAGATTGTGCAAAACAATGATTTAAGTGTAACACTTTATTTTTTGTCTGAAACTCCAGATCTTGATGTTTGTGTTCAGTTGCTGGAGCCCTGGGGGAGTTGGCTCCTCAGTCTATAGGTCTGATCATCATCTGAACTGCTTTCAAGGAGTAGGAGCCTCCGCGGTACTCAGCCCAAAAGATGCCGTCCTGGTATTTGCTACGGTAGTGGCCGCCTCGGTACCACACGCCGTTGAGGTTGGAGTGGGCGCACGCGTTGTACCACCAGCCGCCCTTGTGGAAGTGAGCGCAGTTCCCTGGGAACGGAAAAAAACAGGTCAGGTGGGGACAGAGAGGATGCGCGGTCCCTCTGCCGTGCTCCCAGGGAAGCCTGGAGCGCGTTGCATCCTGTTTTACTCATCCCACTTGCTGCTTTTACCTAAATTGTGTGTTCTACACTACTCCTCGCCTGGCGGGGAGGGTGTTAACCCATGTGCCTGGTGTTTGTGTTCTGCTGCAGTTGCAGGGAGACACCTGAAAGCTGAGGAGGTGAAGCTGGCGTTCAAGGAACTTAAATGATGCTCAGGAATACTTAACCGGCCCTCCTGTCATTTGATACAGCCCCAAGTAGCACTTGGGGCAGCACAGCTCTGCAAAGACTAAAGTCTAGTAATTTTGGTCAGAATATCCCTTTTAGATGATTTCCCTTATGAAGAGGAGGGAACCAAAGAAGAGATCTGCCCCTTTTGCGGGTATTGGTGCATAACTAAGGTGCAGAAGTCTCCTGTTGTTGAGGAGACTTGCTCAGTGGTGGCCACAGCGCTGCTCTGAGGTGTCACCTGGGAAGGTCCTTGCACCTCAGTCGCATGTGAGTAGTAAGGATGGCATTTAAATATAAAGGATGGCATTTAAAGTTTCCTCAAGTGTGTTTGCTTGAGGAATTTGAATAGAATTGAATTTGAGCTGTGCAATAGCTTGAAGTGGGCTTCCTCAGTGAGCCTGTTATCATTACCTGCATAAAGCAACTTTCTATCAAATTTTTATCAGAATTTCCATGGTTTGTGTGTTGTACTTTTTAAGGGTGGTATCTCCATGGGTGCCTGCCGTTCTGCCCTCTCCCTTACCTGTGTACATATCCCTGTCTCTGTCCAGCGTGGTGAACTGCTTTCCGTTGTGCCATATCATGGAGTCGCCGGCGTTGCCCTGGTACGTGCCCAGGCGCAGCCGGTAGAACTCGCTCTCGGGCTCCAGGCGGAAGCTGCTGTACTCCGCGTAGACCTTCTTGTTGCTCCAGTCTTCCAGTTCGATCAGCAGCCTGTAGTTGTCCTGGTTGGTAAGCATGTAAATGTTTTCCAGGCCCAGCCAGTACTCTCCGTCGATGTTTCCGAATCCTTTCTGCGCGCAAGAACATAAGAATGCCATGTTTAGTCTGTCTTGCTCATCAAAACAGTCATCAACAGGAATATTATAAAACAAGGGCACTTGGATACTGCATGTCTTTTTGGTTCCTCTGTGCATTTAAATGCTTGGTTTCTGCTGCTCATAGCTATATACTGAGTTGATTTGGCAGTATAAGGTACTACCAGAATCGGTAAAGGCAGCAGAAATAGCAGGGTCTGTTTTCTGGGATGTCCTCTCCTTCGGAAAGCAGACCGGAGAGAGGAGATGAAGGAGCATTTTGCATAGTACAACAAGGGAGATGTGTAGCATATATGAGTAAGAAAATGGAAGGTGGTATGGCTTAGCGTGGAAAGATTTATAGATTAACAATCTCGTGTTCAAAACGAACAGCTTTTTGTTGCCTTTTGTGTCCCAAATGCTGGTATTTCTTACTCTAAACTTAATCAGGCAACTCATCTGTAGCTTTCACCAGATTTATTAGAAATCAGTTCGAAGGCATTTTTCCTGTAGAATCGTGAGCTTTCACTACGGTAACTGCGAAGTGTTATTTTATACCTACTGTCTCTTGTCCCTGAGGAAAACTACTCATCAATGTGTGGAGTTCCAGCCCGGGCGGGTGTTTACATCCCTCAACACGAGTGGTAACTGCTGGCCTTTGGCAGGCCCAAGACGACATGTGTGGCCAGGAGCTGCAGTGATACCTCTGCAGGGGACTCTCCCTCTCCCGCTCCCTGGGACATAAACATCCAGGCTCCTGACTCCAGCTGCAGTCCCACGAGTGCCTTTAGCCGCTCTGGGCTCGCGCTGCTGCCAAAAATGGTAGTGCTGCCCGTCTGCTGGCTCCTGGCCACGCTGGCAGCACCGTCCTGTGCGTTGTTGCTGCGGCCGAGCAAGCAGCGGGGCCGCAAGGAGCCGAAACGGCAGCAAGGGCGAAAGGAGAGTGCCCTGCTGCTGCCGGCGCAGCCTTCACTTTGCTCTCTCCCTCTTTCCTGCCTAGTGTGTAGGTACTGCAGGGCACCATGCAGTCCCTGCCTGCGACATTCTGCCTGCTCGTTTTGTGAACCAGGTCAGGAAAGCCCTATAGGCAAGTTAAACATTTGGGTAACTTGGAGCAGTGAGGAGTCCCTCTGAAACTGAGACTCCAGAGCTGAACTGTACAAAGCAGAGCTGGGCTCAGATACGTACACAGGAGTGTTCTAGCAGCCCTGGGGCTGAGAAGATTTCAAAGTTAATTCTAAAGGTGGAGGTGATGTCCTTTTATGTCTATTATGAAGAAGCTGACCCCCTGATGCTGCAAAATTGTTGCTGTAACTGTTAACTCTTCCGCTTGCGGAGGCTGCTTAGCGGAGACAGTTGAGCTCCTCAAGCACTGCACTGTAGCTCTGTGTCTTAACAGAAATCAGGTGCTTAATTAGGTCTTTGTAATAAATGACTTCCCAATCACTAGCTAGAGTAACATCTCTGCAGGGTGCTGTTGGGCATTACAAATACAGAATATTTCAGCACACAAGTCAGATAATGAAAGCAATGTGTCCGAGTAATATGCTCCTCTCTGAGGGCCTGCAGTTCTTGACTACATCTTCTGTACAGTTCATTCATTTAAATTGTCTGACTTAACCAACTAACTGTTTCCAACACTTCAGTATTTATGATTCAGTTTACACATTTGCAGTGAACAACTGCACTAGAAATATTGTCCCCCTCCCTCCCCTCCTTGAGTAGAGTTGATAATTGCTGCCACACCAAAACAGCTGCTGGTTTTCTGAATTCCCAGATTTACCTTGTAACTGTCCCAGTTCCTGAAAAAGTTGACAGATCCGTCTGTTCTCTTCTGAATAACTGCCCATCCTCCAGGGTCCAAGCTGTTCTCGCACCATAACTGCATCGGTTCATTGCTATTTTCAGGTTTGATCATATAAATCCCGCTGTTGGAGTACCCGGCTTCTTTGGCTTGTTGACAGTCTTTGAATGGACCTTTTTGAAAAGAGGCACTGTGAGCTGTCAGCCTTGGCTACGCAGTACGCAAAGTGGTGAAGAATATTCTGTGTGTCAGGGAAAGACTTGGAGGTAATGAGAAGCCGATAATAACGTTAAAACTACCGTGGAAAACAATATAAAGTTATGGTCTTAGATTAATTGCGAACCTACACGTTAAAAATGTGTCCGTATCCTCAGTGTTTTACAAAAGCATCGGTTTGCTGAACATCTAGTAACTCCTCGTGTATCAGCTGGGGTTTTAACCTCACATACCCTGTTCAAAGGTGCATGCTTTTAATATTCAAAAAGTGATTTGTAATTCTCATTTGTTTTTCATCTGTATGACTTAGGTGTGATGTGAATGTGCATCATTACCGTAGTGCATCCTTTGAAATTTGTGGAAGTTTAAAGTGATAATGGAAAAAAAAAAATCCCAATCCTCCAACATCTGAATATGTGCAGTTTTTAGATAGTTTCTCTAGGAAATATTTACTGTCAAATCTATAGCTAAGAGAATTTAGAGAAATAAGATATTATTATGCTGCTTAATTTCTTTGCCTCCAGGCACTTTCCCATTTCCTGGCTCAGCCGGTTAATCCCACATAGGAATTTTTATAAGTTTCACATGCTGCCCTGCTGCGATACGTGTGCAGGGGCCATGGGGAAGGTTCCGAGCAGCTCCCAGGGCTCACTGGCTTCTGTTCACTGCTTTAGGCCATGGGAACGCTGGCTTTGCCCATTGCCTCTCTATTTACACTAGAGCATCTAGTCCCTCTTTAAGCAGTGTGCAGCTTATGTGCTTCTGAGGTCTTTGCTTTGCTCTGTCAGCATTTCAAATTTATTTTCCTACCTTTTATAACTGATTTTATGCCAGCTGTCATGACTTCTGCTGGTTTTAAGAAGTTGATTAGAGAGCAGTTAGCCATCAGCACAAACCCTGCTCTTCATTGCTTGTTAGAGAGGGATGCCCCAAGTGTATTGGAAAATACAAATTCACCAAATCTGAAAATAATTCCCTGTTGTCTAGCGTAATTTAAAGGCTGATTTTTTTTTCTCCCATCTGCTTGAAAGTGCAGAGAACTGTCACAGGCAAAGGTGATGTGCAGGGAGCCATAATGACACCTGTGCACTTGAATTAAAGCAGAGGTCAAGTGAAAGTGGCCCTCACCACACACTGAGGCTCAACGAGAAGCTCAAATTGATATTTTCAAGGTTTTCAGGCGGTAGATGCCAGTTGCACCTAATTAATGGGAAATCCTAGGGAGATCTTATATTGGAGTGAAAACAGCTTGTATGCCCAAGGGGATTACATGGAGCAGCCTGTGCTGGTGCTCAGCCTGGCGCCTGCTGCCGTGGGCAGCCAGGATCAGTGATGGCCCCGTGGGAAAGGAACGCAGGAGTCAGGCTGGGAGAGCCTGTGCCACTGCTCCTAATGAAAATATCCATGTTCGGAGCTTACGTGCTGACTCTGTAAGTCTCAGTCTTAAGTTTGGGCTTAGTTCTATCTCATTCCCTTTTCTTATGCTACCCAAAGCAAAATTTCGACTTGTGTAACTAAAATATTGTAAAAACATAAAGCAATAATGACATTAGAAGAAGTGAAAGTAAAAAGTGTTTTGTTTTTTTAAACTTAGAGTTGAATACTGAGATTGGCTCAATACATCTGCTCTGTACTATTTCATATGCTGTCAGCTGGAAGAGGAATTGCAGCCTTGCTTCACCATGAGACCCAAGCAGGGTTTGGAGGGATTTTTTTAAGTAGTTTTTGAGGCAGACAAAATTGTACTAGTCTGTCTATGTAATGGACTTAGGTCACTACTAAAATACTGCTAGCATTAAGGTCACAGGATGCAACTTGTCTGTTTTTTGATTCTCGGTTTGTGTTGCCTAAGATAAATTGGGGTTTCTTGGGTTTCCTTATTGTATAGCCATAAAAACAAGTTTTAAAAGGGAATTCTTTGCTGCCTGTAATGGTTTTAAGTTCAAGGCATAAGAACAAATGCAGAAGGGATTTCTTGGGGGTTTTCGAAGTATCTCCTTTTACCTGCAGTTATAGTTTGCAGTATAGTGGAACTTGGGCTTGGGTACCTTGGCTGTTATTCCAGTGATTGTGGTTTCCCATTCACAGGAATGCTTTTTTCTCAACTTTGAGTAACTTCTACTTTTATGCAATTTATACAAAATGTGTTTCCTACAACAAGATGTGCCTCTTCCTCCCTATATTTTGAATTTTACTGCCAACCCACACTTCTAAGATGCATGTTAACCCTTTTGTAAACTTCTGAACGTACAAGTATTTTAAGGCAAACCTTCTTCGGAAGCAGTAGGAGAAATATCCTGAATAGCTAATCTAGTTTTTTGTTCTGTCATACTCAAGTCTTTGACAATCCTGTTTCTAATAGGGACTGTTTGATTTTCCTTTATCTTATGACATTTATAAACTATAAATAGTCATTAACTCTTAACTGGAAATTTCATTTTTCATTCACACAGACTGTTTTGCTTGTGTACTCCATGAAGGATGTTGATCTTAATTTCAAACCTTGGAGATAACTGGACATTGCCTTGCGATTTATGATAAATTGTATTTGTTTTTAATGACTGCTGCTCTGCCAGCAGCAGTAATTCCCAACCCTCATTTCCTCAAGGCACTGCAAAGAGCGCTTAAACTTCCAATTCCATATTAATGAAGTAGAAGATTCTTAAAATTGTCTGTGATTTCTTTGTGGTTCCTTGCAAATATGGATACAAAATCAGAACTTTAAGCAATGGGAAGAGGGAGCGAAAACAGTGGTGGATACTTTAGAGGAAGATACTTAATGCCATTGCCTCACTGTATATGCAACAAACATACAAAGAGGAAAAGATGCCTTTTAAACAAAACTCTGCATTATTATTTAGACTCATACTTTGGCTGTCTGACCAGACATTAATGTAATGCTTTACTTTTAGCAGTTTGCTTTTGTCATGATGTATGACTGAAATTCTCATGACATCTGGCCTTTTAGTTGGGCTCGTGCCTGAATTTTTTGCAGATGCTGAATAAAAAGAATTGCTCTTTACATCAGCCAATATTTACTTGCAGTGTTGTAGAGGAGTCCCAACTGTGTCTTCCGACTGTGACTAAAAGCCATTTTAAAAATAAAAGGCATTTGCTGTGTAATCTAGCAAAAGCAGGAGAAGAGATGGTTACTTGAACGTTATAAGAGAAATACGATAAATCTAAGGATTCAGAAAAACATGCTATAATTCTGTGAAACTTGGGAGTGATGAAAGTGTTTGGGGATTCTGTCAGGGAGTTTAATGTGGAAAGAATTTTTTCCTCGTTGCTAGTTTTATTTCTAGTGCTAAATGAATCTGTGCAGCGACCTGAGAAATGCAACTTGTGGAAAGGTGGTATCTGAGTGTATCTTCATATTATTTTGTATTATTTATGGTACTAACTTTCCCTACTAATATCAAATTGCTGAGAATGGAGCTGCTCATTTTATTTTCGAATTTGGGTGCCTATACTTGGGTTTGCTTTCAAGTATTTCAATCAAACAATAAAAAACAAAACCTAAATCTCCTTGTAACAGTCGTCATGGTATTGCTGGGTTTAGGCCTCTATTTTAAAACCGTTTAGAGTAACATTACAATTACAACCGGAATTACTTCTGGCAAATGTACTTGTAGAGCTATCAAGGGCAGCTATTTAAAATTATTTCAGTTATTTAATACAAATTAGCTGCTTTTGCATTCCCTGTTGCTGATCACTGTACCATATAGCTAATAGACATCTTCAAAGGAACGGTGTTAAAGAGCACAGGTAAAACAGTGTTCACTCCCATAAATCTAACTCAGCTGCTGAAGTTGTTATATTATAAAAGAAAAGACTTGTGAGTGAAAGTTAAATACTCCAGACTGTTTTTTGTTTGTTTGTTTGTTTTTTGAGCATCAACTATTTCCTCAAATACAGTGATAGCATGAGAATGAGATGCTCTGGGAAGTTTAAATCTAAGGCTTTCTTTGGGGGAGTAGGGGAAGAAAATAATGGTTGGGGAAAGGGTGATGGTGCTTAATGCTTGTGCCAGTTGCACAGTCAAGACAGGAGGAAACGCAGGAATTTCAGCTCAGGTTAGTGGTGGCGCTGTGGAACTCACCTTCATTAATGAGGGCCAGCGGGGGCACTCGGAAGGGGCTCTTGGTGGGCGCCGTGGCGGGCTCGGGGGGCGGCCGCACGTCCCTGTCCCTGGGGTAGCCGGGGTCGCGCTGGATCTCGTTGCCCCCCAGCAGCACGGGCGGGTAGGGCTGCCCGTGGGGCACGTGCTGCGGCACCACCTGCACGAGCGGCGGCGAGCCGTGGCCGTCCTGGCGCGAGAAGAGCCGCAGGCACTGCTCCTCCAGCAGCGCGATGGTCACCGACTGGTTGTTCACCAGGTCGGTCAGCGCCGCGTACTTCACCTCGAGCTCCTTGTATTTCGTGGCCATCTTCAGCATTTCCGTGGTAACGTTAAGGACTTTGTTTTCCAGCTGGGAGAGCTCCAGGGAGTTGTCGCGCTTGCGAATTATCTCATGCAAGAGCTGCATGTAGAGTTGAGTGACCCGTGAGTTCATGTTACGACTCTCTTTCCTCAGTAATTTTACTTCATTGACAATGTTTCCGTCCACGTCCACCACCAGTTGCAATATGTCAATCTCCCGCTTCTGCTTGGACAGCACATCCTTCAGGTTCTCTATGTCCATTCTCGTGACTTCGTCTTTTCTGTTGCCGACAGCCGGGCCATTGGTGTTCACACAGATGGGCCCCGTAATTTTTTGTTCTGGCACCAAGAAGGTGTAACCACATTTCTTGCCTTCCTCTGCGCTGCCCGCTGAGCGGGGGTGTCTCCGCTGGGACGCTCTGCTGAGCTTGGAGCGTCCTCTGCAGTGTCCGATAGACAACAGGAGCAGCAGCAGCGCACCCAGAGTCCACTTAAATAGCATCATCCTCGAGCGAGTGTGAGGGGACTGCTGAACAGAGGGAAGACAAAATGTTTAGGTTCAGATCATAATGAGATTATATCAACCACTGTCCTGGAGGAGAGGGCTCGTTTGCACCTGAGCTATAACTAAACCTAAACTGCGTTATCTGCTGGGATTTGCCATGCAATGAGTATGGGGACAAGTGTTGGGAATCTGTTGCAGGGGGTTAGTGTCCATGAGATGGTGTTTCAGAGAACCACTTTGTATTTTGAGCAGCAAGCCCTAAAAACTTGTTGGTTACATTAGAGAATTTGTAATGAAAGCACTTTCAGAAACAGTGTTTTTTCACATTGTGCTTTGTTTTTGTTGTAAATTTCACTGCTTAGATCTGTAGTCTGTACAACTAAAGCATGGAGTTACAAAAGTTTTTGCAGAATATCTTGAAGGAATGAAAGCAGAGACAGAGTGGCTGACATCTTTTTTTTTTAATCCAGATTGCGAAAATTAAAATGTTCATAATTTGGATTAAGATGGTCTTTCTGCACCTTTTTTAGGTTGACATATGGGCATATGTACTGTAGACACTCCTCTTCCCCTGTATACACATGTACATACACTTTTCAAGCTTAGTCCATGTAAGCACACATACTTGAAAGACATGAAATACATTTAACCTGGTTTTGATATTAGTGTTAGATTAGTCTAACGTAGTTGTCTTTGCTTAAAGTATTGCTTAAAGTATTGATTAGAAAATTATTAAACATATTAAAACCATACAAGTAACCTGAAAATATTAAAAATGGATAATACGGCTTGCTCAATCCTTTGGTATCTACTCAGTTAACTTGTAAGGCAAGTTCAGGGAGGAAGAAAAGGTATTTGCTCTTAACACATACTAAAAGTTATTTCTTACTTGACATAAATAGGAAGTATACAGAGAAGGTTGAGAAAATTATTTATATTTATATTTAAATATTTATGTCGTAATTTTCTTGCTAGTGTGTAATAACTGTTTTCATATATGAGCCACTGCTGGGCTCACAATGATAAATAACGTTTTCAAAAACAATTTGTTTACATTTTTTTAATATTGGCCTGCTAAAGGTCTGCCTTGTATGAAAACATTGAAGCATTGCTTTTGGTGCAACTAATTCCATAATTTTCTTTAGTTTCAAACATTTTGAATAACATTTGGCAGCGTTCTGTTGAAAATTCATTACGTTATGAATAGTTTTTTTGCCCAAATCATGGTAAAACGTGGGAAACGGGGTTGTGTGATTCTCAGCCTGACAGAGAGGAGCTTAGCTAGCTGTCTGGGCTTCAATTTCTACGTGTCCTTTGAATTATTTTTCAGTATTTTACGTGCAGAGTTTTCCCATGCAGAGAAAACACCTTTGTGACAATAAGGATGCAACTGTAGTGGGAGTCGAGTATTCTGCTCTTTCTGCTCCCAGTGTGCAGCAGCTTCTTAGTATCCCCAGACACTGCCGCTTTGAAATGCGGCGTTCAGCTCTGTGGGAGCTGTCGTAGCAGTGAGGTAAGCAGATGCTAGCCCTTTCCGTGATGCTTCTGCCAGGTTTTTGTTGCTCCCTTTGGTCCCTCGTGTTCCCAAAGAGAACTGGCATGCTGCGTTTTACTGCATCTGCGGAAGAACTTCAGTGCTGCTCGTGTCAGCACAGAAAACCCCATAATGATTATGTCAAATATCTTCCAAGTTTGGGGTAGGGCTTCAAGAGCATTTTAAGCTGAATACCATTCCCCTTTTTTTTTCAGACTGATCCTAATACAAAAAAAGTCTATTTTAAAAGTTACTTTTTACTTTAGAAAAGTGCTATTAGTAGTAAGGTACAAAACTCTACTTAAGAGCCCAGTAAAGCTTTCATATATTCAACTTTTAGTGAAAAGCTATAATAGCATAGGGTGTAATATCCCCAAAAGTGGCATATTTTAGCTGTCTAAACAGAAAGCTATTTGTTCCTTGTTGAAATACCGTGGCACTCAGGTCAAGATGTAAAACGTGGAGCTCCACAGCACGGAGCAGCAAATCCCTCCTTTCCGAGCTGACAAAGGCCCCTTCTCCCCGGTGGTCTCAGTGCAGCGGGTTCCCTCCGTGCATATCTCTATCCAGAACATTTATTATGGGACTGTGGTGAAATGATAAATCCTGAGTGCCCTCAGGATGAGCCTGCGTTTCCAGATGCAACAGGAAGAGAACGAGCCAGGTTTCGTGAACAGAGGGAAGTGATACCCCTGAGAATAAAGATGCTTCTGTGGCATCTATAAATATGGTATCGCATCATCTACTTTCTTGTTATGCAGACTTTCATTTTCTTTTAAAGTTTGTCTTAGCGAGTAAAATCAACAAAATTATCCAATAAATTTCTCCATCTTTGCTTTTTTTTTTAAACTGTTTGTAGCTTCAGAGGTTTTGCTGGAGTGGAGACAGTGCTGTTGCAGGAGAAATGTTCACATGGGTTTTTGGATGATGCAGTATCTGTGTACTCTATAAATTACTTTGCCCTATATAAATACATCGCTTTGCGGCAAGTCACTCTGCTGTTGGTAAAATAACAGTATTACTTACATTTGTGTTGAGTAGGAACCAGGAATAATAGACCTAGTTTTCTTGGGCGGTTGTATAATGTAGCGAGCCACAGAATTTTACTTCTCATATTAACAGGAATGTTCTGATATTAAGAGGAATTTGATTCATTTTAGAAAATGAAATTAGAAAATCTTTAAGTACTTTAGAAGTAGCCATTGAAAGTGTGTTCCTCTTGAGCTGAAACTCATAGAAATTCTCTGTGAGATTTGTAAAGTTTGCACACAAAATGTTCCGAAAGGAGAGTAAAATGTCTTCAGGTTTCTGTGACGTTAGTTTTATGCACCTCATAGGGCTTCTTGGAAGTGCAGAGATCTCAATTCTTTGGATCTCGTTATGTTTATATGCAGCATTTTAACAAGCAGTACAACAGAGAGGGGTGTGTTGTATTTAAAGATGTGTTAACTGCCCCAGGATTCCCTGAGACAGGTATGGAACACCCTGAGCAGTGGCAGCGTTTGCTTCCTTCACTGCTTTATAAATTTTAAAAAGTGACCAAATAGCGGATATTATGAGCAACAAATTAAAAGTTGTAAAACAATACTGAAAATAGCAGTGCAGGAGTGCAAGTTAAACTTGAGATTTCCACCCTGAGCCCAAAATGCATGTAAAACTTTCCCTTATGCTTCAGATGTTTCCTTTGGCCACAGCTTAACATTAATAGTCTATTGTTTATTTAAAACTATCACTTCAAAATTTGAACTTCTGTTAGAAGACAGCAGAGTAGCAGATAAATTCTTGCACGGAGCCTTTTTTCTTAAATGTTATTGACTCAGACATTTTTTTTTGTGAAAGATTTAGGAATTGTTCTAAGTAGTGCTAAGCTAAAGCTTGACTAGCAGGGACGGAGCAGAGCCTGGTGGCCAAAGCACAGAGCAGATTTCAACTGTTTCTTTTTTACTGTTTGTTTAGATTATTCCCTGGAATATGGAGACAAGCATGGAAGGATAGGGGATTTGTCTGTCTTTCCTTCTTTCTTTCTTTCTTTGCTTGGAAAGTATCAGTTTTTCTGTCTATCAAGATACCCTGCTGCTTTTTTTATTTGATAGCTACTAAATTTTAATTAAGCTTGCTTATAACACTTTGTGTCTCTTTCCTTACTGCTGCCCTTTCTTTCACTTTTTATTTTGCTGGAGATTTCTAAGAGTTGGATATGTAGCTGTTACTGTTTCATTGTTTTCAATTCAGTTACTGTAGTGTTCTTTCAAAGATGAGGAAAGGCAAACGCCAGAAAAGTGCTCTAACTTTGGGGGGTTTCTCTCTGTGCTTTTTGTATTCTGACTTTTTTAAAAGCTCTCTGTTTTTTTGGCTCACAACTGGATCCCTCCTCCTCGCCCCAGCCCCCCAAAGCCCTGTAACAAAAACTTTATTTTCCGCTTACCACACTGATGCTTTCTGTGCTGCCCTTCGTGTTTATGAAGCACATCAATTGTTTGCTGGTAAAACCCTTGAACCAAAATTCAGCTGTGAACGCTCATGGCTTTAAAGCTCGTCTCTATGAATCTGCTTAGGAGCACGACGGTACCGCTCCCTTCCCCAACATTCCCCAAGCCGCTGAATGAAGGGGTTAGCGTCTGCTCCAATAGCCTGGAGAGGGTTGATTTATTTTTCTGACCCGGGGTGTGATTATAGGTTAGTTTTTCCAAAGCAGCTCGGGCTGCTTTCGAAGATTTTAATCTTAGAAGTCCCTATTTAAAAGAAAAACCCTTTTAGCTGCAGAGAAATACGCTGATTAACTACTTAGAGGCGCATAGATTTACTTGGGATTTTGTTAGTGGTTTTAAGGAGGTATCCATTTTCTAGCTCTAGTAATGCTGGCTCTGTGCTCCGAGCAAAACCTTGGCTTCCTGAAGTCGAGAGGAATTTGGAGTTTTGCTTTGTGGGGGGCTCAGAACTTCAGTTTATATTCCCGCCACCCCAATAATGCGCTCAGCAAAGAATCTGGCAGTGTGGATTTTCTGTAATTGTATATAGCACAAATCTGTGCAAGTTTTACAGCTCAACAGCTATGACCTGTTCATCTTTACGAGTGAAGTGAGAGTTTTTGCTCCTATGCAAATCCTCTGAGGTTCTCTCCAAGTTCCCAGGATCTACCAGGCACCCCAAGAGCAAGTCCTATATTTTTAGCTGTCAAATAGCTGTGGGGCTGAGAGCTGGGGCTGCTCACAGATATATATGCACGTGATGAGGTCGGTGTAAATGGCTCCTAAAGAAACTCGCAAGTAAGAATAACTTTAAAACTTACCAAGAAGAACAAATCCTGCAGCTGTTCCGCTTCTGGAGCAGATGGAAAATCCAGAGGCCAACTTGCAGGTCTGTCTTACACTCCCCGGTGGTGCAGGCTGCTATCGGCAGCTACAGTTGCTCGCCGCTGTCGTCCTCCTCCGCTAGATCCAGGCTACCTTGAGGAAGGGGGCTCCTCCACGCGCTATCCAAGCCAGGTACATGGTTGTTGCGAGGCGCCTCCCGTGTCGGTGTGCGTTATCCCTGCGCCGTTCCCCTCCTGCCCGCCGGCCCGCACTCCCTGTTCATCACATCAGCACAGGCAGGATTTTAAGCCGGCCCCGGCGCACGCGCCCGCGGCCCTGGCGCGTTCGGCCCGGTGATGTCAGCGCCGCCCACGAAACCCCTCCTCCGGCTCCGCTCCGGAGGCGGCCGGGATGCGGCCGCGGGAACAAGGCGGCCTGTGTGCCCCTCGCAGGGAGGGTACCAGGTGGCAGCGGGCGCTGCCCCCGGCAGCAGGCGACTGCAAATCAAACATTTTTACTGGGGTGCCGAGCGAGGCCTTTCAAGTCGCTACAGTACCGGGCTTCAGCGGGAAGAAAGAATCTTTCAGCCTGATAAATCTCCGCTTGTGTCGCCGGGGATAAAAGAGGCAGCCTGGGTACAACGGGGAACACGGCGCGTTCGGGGGCACGGGGACCCTTGGGCTGAACGTCACCTTGGGGGCTTGACGTTCCCTTGATGGGAAACGGTCGCAGCTGCTCAACTCCTGCAGCCGCCGGTACATGTGGAAAGCGTTAGAACCACGGGGCTGCCTTGGGGGAGCGTCAGGCTGTGCGAGACCATCTGATTGGTGTTAAAAGTAGCCAGAGTCCCGAGATTACACCCAGAGGAAGTGCAGCGCGGTGCTTTCAGCTCTGTCAGTCCTCAGCCACCACTTCAGCACATCCATTTTGTTCCTTGGATCTTTTCCTGTAGGCAGGAGATGCCCGTTACATTTGGGAGTTGCCTTTGTGGTCTCTTAACATTGGTTTAGATTTGCTAAAAATGCATGAAATAATGAACTTTAGAGAAGTCATCTACAAAAAAGATCCAGTCTAAAAAAAAATCATCACTACTTTTAAAGAATTTCTTCAGAAGGATAATTCCATGAATATGTTAATTTATAAAATCATGTATAATATTGCAGGAGCTTATTCAGAATGAATTTCAGCATAAATATTAAGCATGATTTACTTCTTTCTATGGCAGATTGGAACACTTCAATGGCCATTTGGACACTGACTAGCAAAGTTGGGCTCAAGGCAGCTTTTACAGCTCAGACAGCATTAGAATATAAATGTGAATAACGTGTTTCTCATCGCTCTTTCTGTTTTACAATAAACTACTTCTAGCAGCATACAAGATTGAAAAATGTAGTAGTATATCAGGTCATGTGTAATACCTTTCTGTGCCCTTTTTTTTGTGCCACCTTTCAACCACAAGTATTTTAATTTGTTTCTGTGTGTGTGCGCACACGCACATGAACGTGTTGACTTTGGAGCCATGCCCAGAGTTTGAGTTTCAGGACCCTGCCGGCTTGGTGCTGCCCAAACACAACGGCCGCTTTAGTGAGGCTGTTCCAGTGAGGTTGTGTTCATTCTCTTCCACCTGTAAAGCCCAATTTCTTGTTATGACTCTGCTTATACAAGCCTTACGTAAGGAAAATATGAATAGTTTTAGAAATTCCAGATTAGTTCAATAACGGCTTTTTGAAAATATCGAGTTTGGATATTCTAAGTCATGTAAAGCTTTTGTATTGTGGAGGTTATAGGCGAAGGGCTTTTCCTTTGCAATGATAAAGTTGGTCGTGAGATGCTTCATTTATTTGATGCAAAAAATGATCAGACCTTGTGGGTAAATATTCAAAGTGGATAAAATTATAAGCAGTTTATTTACAGTGATAATATGAAAGGATAAGGGTTTTCCTTTCTGTTTTCCGTGTGGCCAAAGGATTGGCAAAATAGTAAGACTACAGAGGTGTGAGGGGAAAGAAGTAAGTAGAAGACTTGAAAAGCTGTATCTAAGCCCATGGGACTTTAGTGGCTAAAGTTAATATGAACTTCAGAAGTTGTACCACGTTTCAGTCTAAATTCACTTTTTGCATGGATATAATTTTCCGTGTTAGTGCAAAGAGTTTTTTCTCAGTTTCTATTCACATTGAAAGGTTAGAAATAATATCTTTCTTCCGTATTTTGTTTATCTTCTTGAAATGTGGTGAATTGGAGCAATAGTAACTGCATAAATTTATTAGTAATTTTGCTCCTGTATTCTAGCATTTTGTTTAATATACTTCACACGTGTTAGGAGAATGATGAATTGCTTGTCTGACAAAAGATCTGGAATTATGAGTAGTGGTATAGATGCTCATAATTGCTTTCAGATTTAGAAACAGTGATGCTGTCAAAGACAACGTCTGATTGCACGTGCCTGGTAGGATGCGTGGACAGAAGGAGTCTCCACCTCCTGTTCTGATTTACTGTGTCTAGCTGGACATGGAAAGTGGCAATTGCAAATACAGCCAGGACAAGGTGGACAAAATTGAGGGTCAAATGATTCAAAATGATTTTTTTTTCCTTGCTTTTGTGATAAATGTGAGACCCTCAATAAAGGAATTCTCCATTCTGCTTTTTTTCAGGTATTTATCTCTCAGACTTGACATATATTGATTCTGCATACCCATCAACGGGAAGCATTCTGGAAAGTGAGCAAAGAACAAATTTAATGAATAACATACTTCGAATTATCTCAGACTTGCAGCAGTCCTGTGAATATGGTACGCTACCATGTTAATTTTGCAGTATGAAAGAGAGTAACCTCTAAAGTATTAATATTTGCCTTCCACCCCAAGGCCTAAAGCATTATTCTGTCACTGTATATATGTCATATATATCCATGTCTCATGTGGAAAAGGCTGGTTCTGTAAAAATACATTGTAGAAAATAATTATGTTCACCTGTGAGTGGTACAGTCATAACAGCTGTCATCTATTTTCTAGATATTCCTCTGTTGCCTCATGTCCAAAAGTATCTGAACTCGGTTCAGTACATAGAAGAGCTCCAGAAGTTTGTAGAAGATGACAATTACAAGTAAGTACGAAATGCTGCAATCCACGGTCATCCTTTAGCAGAAGCAGCTTTTATAACAAAAAAGGCCTGGCACTTTGTCTCCACTTGCAACGAGTTCATGGGTCTCAGATTATTTTGCTAAACGATTTGGCATTCAGCGAAGCCGAGGGCTGGCGGTGTGTCGCAGGAGAGGGGCCGACGCAGACCCCTTGCCCGTGAGGCACGAGCCTGTCCCCGGCCGAGCCACCCCAGGCGCTTCTCACCCTTCCTGCCACCACCGTGGGGTTCAGTCGGCTGCTTGTGTAGCCGCCTTCCAGTGACGGCAGGGCAGGCACCCTGAAGGAACAGATTATCTTTGTAAAAACAATGATTTACAAACAGCCTACCCTTTAGTAGCCCCAATTAGAGTTTATGAGATGGCAGCAAATAGACACCCTTCAGTTTGTGTCAGAGGGCAGGGCTCAAGCTGCCGGCTCCTCTTCAAGGCTCAGTCCTCAAGGGTGGTTGGTCCTCGGGTGCAGCACTTGTCCCCAGCGCGTAGGCACTGAGCTTTAGTGTCTTGCTCCAGTGTTCGATAGTTGAGGATTTGAAGCAAAAAATGTTCCTTAGCGGCAGTGACTGGTTCTCCATAGGATATAGTCCTCGTGAATCCCACAAACCGCTCTCCTTATTCCCTGACTGGGAATCAGCAGTAGTGGGAGGCGAGTGGCTGAGGAACCACCTCACCGTGTACAACCCCAGTTCTGAGAGCTGGGGAATGGAACCAGTTGTGTGTAATGCAGTGGCAGGATTGCTGTTAAAATCTGATTTTATACCTATGAGTGATGCATCGTCACGGACTGAAATATGTATGGGGACGGTGTATTTTGGAAAAAACATTGTTACCACAAGAGAAGAACTTCTTATCTTGTAAGGTGTTTGTGAAAAGGCTGAAATTGGAAAAACATGACTGTGACTTGAATTGCTGGTTTGTCTTGCTCAAGAATCTTAAGAAAATTAAACTTTAAAACCGCCATGAATCTGCACAAACCTCTCTGGGAATGAGAGGAGATGTCAGAATTTAAGCTTTTTCGTCTAAAAGTTAGATGCTTTTCCAAACTTGCTGGTTTCGAAGCTTTTAAGTCTGCAGATTGAGCTAGCAAGACATGCTTGGTCCCTTTTGGAATTACCTAGTGAGCAGCTACCCCTTTGCAACACTATGGAGGTAGCATTGAAAAATACTGAACTATTTTAGAAAAAGCTTAAATCATTGACCCAGTCAGCGTGATTATGTGTTTTCCAAAACCTCAAAGAAGGATTTTGTTTCCTTAGAATAGTAATTGCAGCAGAAGGCTTGCCCATGCGCATATGTGCTCATGCTGTTTTTACCTTGCAGAAAAGTTTTGAATGTTTTTGCCAAGGTGGTGGATAGTTTGGGTTTTTACGCTAGGATAGAGGTATCTTCAGAGGTATATTTTCACCCAAAATGGGAGAGGGGGGGAAAGTTGGGAATACTATGTATTGAAGATAGTAACTGTGCAAGTTTTGTGTTAACATCATGTTTCTTGCAGTTATAGAAACAAGAAGTTTTCAATTGTAAATCAAAAAAAAAACTTCAAAATTGTGTTCAAAAAATGTACTTTTGTGTCCCTTTCCTCATAAGCTAATTTTTAATGCTTCTTTAATGCAGGCTTTCCTTAAAGATAGAACCAGGGACCAGTACCCCACATTCTGCTGCTTCCAGAGAAGATTTAGTAGGTAAATGCTTAATAACTATGAGAAGACTTCAGCTGGTCAAATACTTTATTTTTGAGTTGTGGACAAAGAAGATATTTGTTTGGGGATAGTGAAGAGATGTGAAGTGTAAGCACTGTATATTGGTAATAAGAATTCTAAGGTTGATATCTAAGCTCTTTTCAAGGAGTTGGATCAGCTTTTTAGTTAGTTGCACTAAATTGGCAGCATCTTTTGGAGTGAAGAGTTATTAAATACTCCAGTTTGTCTCGGCAGAACAGCTTCATCTAAACTTCTTCTGGGGATAATATCCTTCCAGAACAGTTTCATCTAAACCTTTTCTGGGAATAATATCCTTCCAAAGATGCACGCTATTTTGATCTATATCTGAAGTGATTGAGGATAGGTGTTTCAAAATGTGAAGATCAATAGGATGTGTTTACTGTCAGTATGGCTATTGCAGTCAATTTGAGGATGTTTTATCCTGCCCAAAAGGGACCAAATACATTTTTTTTCTAAATATCTTTATGCTTATAGCAGGGAGTTTTAAGGCTGCACGATATCCCTTACAATTTGAGTTTAGGAAGTTATTTGTGCAGTTTTCTTAGAAGTAACTCAGATTTTACTCGTGCATGATCTTAGAATTGCTCTCTCTTGTTCTCAGGCTCTGAAGTCGGAGCATCTCCACAAAGTGGACGGAAAAATGTTGCAGCTGAAGGAGCCTTGTTGCCACCAACACCTCCTTCACCAAGGAACTTGATACCCCATGGGCATAGGAAGTGTCATAGTCTGGGATACAAGTCAGTATTTTATTTAATCAGAAAATCCTAAGTTTTGTGATGCAAACTACGTATCTTTCAATATAAAAGCATCGCCTCGAAAAAGTAGTATTGTTTATATACAGTATTTCACTTAAAGTCCAATTTTTAGGAAGAAATCAAACTCAGAGTATAGTGGTAGCTTTCCAAATCAAGTTTTCAAAATAGTCTGTGTGGCTATTGTGACAAGTATAGGTCACAAACCACAAGATGTTTTGAGTTCCTGTTCCTGGAATGAGCTGTGATTTCCTATAATCTGTGTTTTATAAAACTGCTCTTCCTGAAACTTTTCCCATGGATCTCTTCATTGCAGGACAGAAGAAAAAGCAGCCTCTTTCACATAAGTCATGAGTGCTGATGTGATCTTACATAAGGAGCAGTTTCTTTGTTTTCATTTTTTTCTGTTCAGATGATAAAACTATTACTTGATAGCTAAATTCCAGTGTAACTCATTCAGAGTAAAACAGTAATTTAGCTGATATTCTTATAGTGATAGTAGATGTAGATTATTACATGAGTCTGTAAAATAATGGTTTTATACCCAGCCAGAAAAAGGAATTAATTCTAATATTTTGATCATCAGCCCTTTTGTTGCTTTTCCAAAATGCAAGATTGTAAATATTTTGTAATTCAGCTCTTACCATTTTATGAACAGGAATAAAAGTGCAAGTAAGTGTTAAGACAGGTATAAGAAACAATCATTTTAAGTCCCAGTTTTCTCCTTGCTTATTTCTTTCCAGTTTCATACACAAAATGAATACGGCTGAATTTAAAAGTGCAACATTCCCCAATGCAGGACCAAGGCACCTCCTGGATGACAGCGTCATGGAACCTCACGCGCCTTCCAGAGGGCAGGCCGAAAGCTCCACACTCTCGAGTGGGATTTCAATAGGTAGGAACTGTAAATACAACAGCAACTGAGTTTCAATTGCAATTTTTATACTTGGAGATTATTAATGATACTATTCAAAAATGCCATTTTAGAGCAAACTTGGGAAATGTAGGTATGAAAAGTCGGGGATGGGGAAGAAAATCTAAGGCACTTTCGTATTTATTTTTTTTTATTTTGAAAGTTCTTTTGACAAACAATCACTATTCAACACCAGATTACTATTTCTGACATGCCAGCAGCCTGACTGTGATTGTAATTGTGCACTACTAGTACTTTAAAAGATTCAGAGGGCTCAGAGCTGTTTTTGTCCTTTCTGATCTTTTTCTTACCAAAGGATCTGATACTGTCTGTCTTAACATCAAATGTCAAATAACTAGCCTTGTAAGAAGAGTTTGTAGGAGGCTTTTTAAATCCTGTGTAAATGTGTCCATAAATGCTTGCTATTTAACTTCACTGCTATTGCAAACTAGTTATTCACGGCAGGCTAAATTCAAGAAGCATTCAATACCTCAGGCTGAAAAATGCATATGAAAATGGATAGATTTGTGGCAAAGAGAGCTATACACAGGGGCTTTAGGATTCTCTTTTTTTCTCCATCTTTTAGCCGCCTGTGTGTGATCTGTGCAGCTGTTCTGACCCCTTGTTTTTGTCCCATCTTTACCCAGTTACTTCTAGTTTATGCAACTCCTTAGCTTTTGGTGCTATTAACATGTGTTGATTCTCAGGCAGCTTATTCTGAGCCGTTTGCCAGTCTTTTCAGTTTTTTGGCTAGCAAGCCAAACCTGAGTTTCTTGAACCTTTATTGTACAGCAGCTACGTGGTACTGCAGTAGTTAAAGTGTGTGCAGGGATTTTTTGGTAGAATAGTGGACTCAACAGGGCAGAATGTATCTTGTAGGAGATGGGCTCCATCTCCCTGACCTCAGGAGGGCTGTGCTGTATCAACACAGCCCACTGTGTTGTATGATCTGGCCTGCTGACCAGGTTGGGGGTTTTCATGTTAGAATTTTAAATTGTGCTGGTTCGGTGATCAGGCAGTGACTAGCGCTCTGAAAACACTGTGTAGCTGGAGCCAAAAGAGGTGGTTGCACAGTGGGGAAAGAATTTTTGGTCTGAATAGTTGTAAAGCATTCGGGGGTTGGTTTGTTTATGTTAACACCTGTTGAACTTTGGGGACTAGCGTGCGGATGAAGGGAGCCTGTGTTAGGCGTCCCACATCCCCGAGCCGGCAGCAGCGGGGGATGCCGCGCCTGGAGCCGGGAAGCAGCGGGCCGGACCGGGGATATTCCCAACTCGCCCAGCCGGGAGCCTGTGCGGCTTGTGCCCGTGCTCATCTACAAACACCATCACTCTGCTCAGCCACAGGACCGAAATCTGCAGTAAAAAAAAGCCTGGAAAGTCTTAAAAGATCTGCACTACAGTCTGTGAAAACCACTTGTACCCATTGACCCTATTTCTACAACAGGAAAAAGCCTTTATGTTAGATAGTAGTGGAGAACAACACAATTCCCATTTCTCTTAAGGACATACAAGTGATCCTTAACTTTATTTCTGTAGAGAAAACCAAGAAAACTGTCTTGTGCCAAGTGGTTTCTAATGAAAAACTGAAAGTTTTATAAAAGATTGCTTAATTGAGAGGATTTAAACTACCTAGGATGTGTTATTAAGTTGAACCTGAAGACCTGCTTGAGGTTGTCAAGGGTAAAAACAAATATTGAGTACATACTTGAGAAGAATTTAAGAAGGTGATATATTTTTTAAAGTACTGAATGAATGAAATATTTCCAGTTGAGGTGCTGGTCAAATAGTGTACTTAATGTTTAAGCAGAAATTGGCTAGGCACCTAACTTCTGCTAAGTTAAAAACAGTTTCTTTCACTTCTGTTTTGTTTTGGAGGGAGGGATGTAATCTCCAATTTCTGCCTTTTTTTAGGAAAGGGTATTTTCTGTGCATCAGAACTTCTGTTGTGGAGGTCTTTTGGAAATGTTTAGAACCTAAAAACTCCTGTAATGTTATTTGTAGATATTAAGGAAACATAGGAGACTTCAAACATTAGAAAACAACTGTTTCCACATTTCTGTTACAGATTTTGAAAAACAATAGGTTTCAAAACATCCAGCTGTGATTTGGATAGGAGTAACCTCCTATTTTTCTATACTAACATTTTGTATTTTAGTTTTAGCTGTGACAAAAGCTGTGACAAAAATCAGTGTTCTCTTACAAGTGGAAGTGGTTAAAAGTATTATAACGTTCACTTCAACTTTTTAAATTGAAAATATGCTTTGTGTACATGTGTCTAGAATTGTTCTGGTTAAAAACAAAACATTCGTAAGTTAGAGGAATTTTGAAAAGAGGCAGGTGTATTTAAAGCATGTGTGTGTGCATTGTTTTTATATATATATTGTTTTTTCATATTTAAATGCTATTTTTTAGACTGAAGGTATTTACTGCAACTGTAAATGTAATTTGTTATTTCCTGAACTGACACTTTACTTAGTGGTTAACAAATTATTTGCACTCATATTGGATGATTTCATGAAGTATGAAAGGCAAAGAAGTTGTGAGCTGATGTAATAAATGTGAATCAAATTATTGAAGATACCGAAATTTTAGGGAAGTATTTGTCACACATTTAATATTCTGAAAGGCAACTGATGTGATAGAACTAATTAGTTTGATCGTGAAATAAAGTATTGTCCATTGTGATCTTTAAGGTAGCAGTGATGGTTCGGAACTTAGTGAAGAGACATCCTGGCCAGCATTTGAAAGGTAAGAAAAGCTGCCACCCAAAGCAGCCTCTTTGTTATCTAACACTTTATTTTTTCCCTTTTTTAAATCTTGGAATTAGGAATTAGCTTAGAATTTCTCAGTCTTTGAGAAATGATGCGCGCTCTAGTGAGAAATGGTCACTAAAATCAGTGATGTTCTGTGTGTAAGAATTTGAGAGCCAATATTGATTAACCCATAGTAAGATTCCATGGTAAGTTTTGGCTTCCGAGAAGGAGCTTCTGCTCACTAGTAGTTAGGAGGGGGTTCTCTATTTGGCTGCTTGTTCTTCTAAGCAGATGAACCAGAATATCACAGAACCCCAGTCTGTTCTTACATATTTGTAAGAACACACAACAACCATGAAATCCGTGAATATGGATTTTAAGAGATAATACTCCAAAATTTGTATGTTAAGATAAGGAGAGAGTATCCCTAGTTTTGATCTGTACAATGGGCTACTATTCTTATCCAAGCAAAGGAAAAGCATTAGCGGGCTGAGAGCAGTTAGAACAGAAGTGGGAATATATCCAGATGTCTTAGTGACTGCTTCCTTTATCATGTGAGTGGGAAGATGTTGCACAGTGATTTGGCAACAGGATTTTTGGATACAAGGGGTTAAGTCAGTGCAACAGCCTAGGCAGGAAGAATGAGATGCACTTTGTTACCTGGGAAATCTGTGTGTGTGGAATATCAAATATTCCTCATTTTCCAAGCCCTCCTGTTATTTGTAGCTGGAAAATACAGAAAAAAATGAGAGCTGGAGTCACTGATGACTTTTTAAGAGCAGAGGAAACTTATTCTGAAACTGGAGAAAGAAAACTTTCAGGACTGGCAGTCCCTTTAGGCAGATCAAAAATAGTCATAAGAGACTCAGAACTTAAGTCCTGGCAGTTGTATCCTGTGAGAGGGTAGTACAGGAGGTGACACTTCAGTCCCATTGGTTGTCATCCTGAGTGTCTCTGAATAGATGGACTTGAAATAGCTCAAATCCGGAGCCGTATTCTCCTTGTTATACAAAAACAAGCTTAAAGGTAAGAAATAAATGTATTTTGTTTGTGTGCAAAGTGTATTGCAAACAGATACGCTACTCGTATTACAGTTTGGTTTCCTTATTGCTTTGTCTAAATCTTGAGTGTATTAGAATATTTCAAATATCTCTATTATCCTGGAAGTTGGGTTTATTCTGGAAAAGATTAGTAGGTGGTAATTCATACACAGTTGGTGATTCTCTATTCAGCAAAGGAAGTATTTTCACCTGGCAAGAAATGAAAGTTGTGCCTTTTGTTTAATGCTGTGACCTTTGTGGTCTTTCTTTAAACCTCTTGCTTTCCAGGATTTTGCTTGCCTGCTGGATGCTATTCTGAGATAAGATTAAAACCTGAAAATGTTGCTTGCTTAGGTATCTCTGGAAGACAAATACTGGCTGTCCATAGTGGAACAGAGTGCCCACTAGTGTAAAACACTTCCAGCAGGACAGTTTGTTTGTTAAATGTTTGGGATGTAAGAGATGTTGCCTGTAAACTTCTCCCATTCTTGTATTTAACCACCTGATTTCAATAAAATCAGAGCTGATTTTCATTTTTTCCAGGAAAATAAATTATACAAGCAGAGATTAAAGAAAGAAGGCAACAGTATAGCAGTATAAATCAGCGTGTATATATTTGTATTTCTGTTGACTTAAATGGAATTCTGTTAGCTGGGGATCTGGGCTGGAAAACCATCTGGGCTGAAGCTAAGTGGTGCATTCAGAAGTTGAGACTAGAATCCAAGCCCTGGATACAGATCACCATCTAGCAAGGGCAGGAGCTGTGAGATGCAGTTTAAAGCCTGCATCCGTTGGAGAACGGAGGTGCTGCACGTGCCTCGGTGTTCCTGACGCTGCGGGGTGTCGAGCAGTGCAAGTCAACGCCGAGGTGTTGGTGTGCAGGCTCCCTTCAAACACCATGATGGGTTTTCTCACATGGAACGGTCGTTGTCTTTCCTGTAATGAGTGTCATGTAACTAGCTGCTCTATCGTGGCAGATAGCCCTGCTTTTCGTTGCGTTGTTGGCATTACTAATTGATTTGGAGATGTAAAGCCAAAGCATAAAGTTGTTTAGCCCTTTTCTTTAGTTCCTTCCAGCGCCACAGTCTATGCCCACTCACAGAATGTGCAACCAGTGTCTTTAATCTGAAAAGCTTTTTCTCACAGTGCCCCTTTTTAATATTTTGATTTAATCTAAGCAAATACTGACTTTGTTCTTAAAATGCACTAATCTTTCATACCAATAAAGCACCTCAGTATTAGGAGTACTGATAAAGAGCTCAGATAAAAGCTCTCTCCCTCTTCTGCATTTTTCTGAATTAAGTTACCCTCTGTAAGACGTGGCTCTGTGACACACACACCAAAGTTGTTACTCTGTTGTAGGAATCGTGCTGTTTGTGTGAATAAAAGTATATGTAATACATACAATTTATAATGGAATCCAACAGGAACAGGTTGTACCATTCCCTCGGCCCAGGGACAAGAGTGGCACGAAATGGCTATCGCGGCCACATGAAGGCCAGCAGGTACAAGCTCCCCTGCAGACAGAGGTCACAAACCTTCCCTCTGGTGTTGGTGATCTGGTTTAATAGTGTTGGTGTCTTCTGGTGTTACCTCTCTAACTTGCGTGACAAAATAAGGGCAGAGACCTCTTTCTTAAAGCTGAGCTTTCCTCTTCTGTGACTTAAAAGCCAGATGGGCTCATTCCTGTGTGCAAATCCAAATTCTGAACCATTGCACCTTCAGACTGAGATGTTTTCCCGGGGATGGCTCCTCTGCTGGGTGGCACTGGGTGGTGGATGGCACTCGAGATGTCTTCCTCGCTACCAGGTTTAACTGGTGCTTAATCCGTGCCTTTGCGGGAGAGTTGTGCATTAAAACGGGCTCCAGGCAGCTCTTGTGTGTCCTCAGCGGCTGCTGCACGGACAAGACTCTCTCAATTTCTGTTCCCGCTGGTGCCAGGGCAGGTAAAAGGCAAAACCGTGGTTTATTTCCAGCAATATTTGAGACACTGATTAACGTTCTAGAAAACTGCTGGGTGCAGCAGTTCAGATGCATATTCTGACCAGCATTTACTGAAATTACTCCTATGGTAGATTTCTAACTGAAAATGTTATTTAAGCTGGTCAGTGTCTTAAGTTCAGTAAAACAGGTTTTCATTTCACAGTTTTGGGCCTTTCCTCTTAGACCCTTATGCAGGGCGGAGGATTAGTAGAGCACCAGACATATTAAAGCACCTAAAAGCTGTGGTTCAGGTTTCTCTCCTTTATCACTGCTCCTGCCACTGTTCCTGCTTTCTGATATCTTTAAAATTGTGCATGTGTAATTGAGCTTTTGCTTCTTTGGTGTGTTTGATTCCAATACTCCTAACAAAAACCACTGGCTTTCCTGTAAGAGCTCAAGGAGAGATTTTAACACATGCAAAATATTATGAGTATACTACAAATGTTTGCCAATTAGAATTAATCATTCTTGATTTTTAGTTGTCTTGAGTGTTAATTTTTTTAGTTATAGATTACCTGCTTGGCGAATTAATTTTATGATCACTTTTGCTTGTGATTGTAAATTCCACAACAGCAATCATTTTAACAGCCAAAGTGTTTTTCCACCATTTAATCCATTAAATAAAAAGCTGGCACTTCTAAATTAAAATACAGATGTTTGCATTAGCTTGAAGTAATGATTGGAGAAGTACTTCAGGAAAAATGTGTTTTCACACCATTTTTTTGCATGCTCCTTTCAGCTCTCTAGAATCTGAAGATTTGGCTGTTCATTTGTATCCAGGAGCAGTTACTATTCAAGGTGTTCTCAGGAGGAAAACTTTGTTGAAAGAAGGCAAAAAACCTACTGTAAGATTTCTGAATTTATTTTCTTATCTTCCTTTGCCCAGCTATGAAGCAGAAATGGCCCTGGTACAACCAGGCTGAGTGTCTTGACCTCCTCTGCTTGACTGATTAAGGCTTAGGGGCACTGCCACCGTTGGCATTCCTTTATCTGGTGACTTTATACAGATTGTGAGGCTCTGTAGGAAGAAGTGAAGTATTATGTGGTGTAAGGCTGCATGCACTAAAGAAGGAGCACATTTTATTGTCCTCAGTGGCAGATGGGTCATGACAATTTATTAATAAGTGATAACCCTAAGTAGTTGCATTGTAAATGTTTTTAATATTGAGTAAATCATATGGCAGTACATATAATAATGCAAAGATAAGTGCATTCTATTTAGCTCAATGAATTATACCATAAGGGATGCAAAAAGTAAAAGATAAGATGCAGAAAAAAAATCTTAAATTAGTGAAGAAAAGTATATTTTATTTTTGCATTTCTGTATTCTTAGTGGATTTGTGGGGCTATATGAATCTGACTAGAAACAGCAGAATTGGAGGAAAGGATGATGACTTGGCTTGACAATGCTGTCATTTTATTGCAGAATGATGTCAAATATTATAGCTCCATAATACAAAGCGTATCATTTTTTTTTTTCTCTCTCTAGGTAGCATCTTGGACAAAATACTGGGCAGCACTGTGTGGAACTCAACTCTTCTACTATGCTGCAAAGTCTCTGAAGGCTACGGAAAGAAAACATGTATGTAAATAGGCATCTGCCAAAGTTAAATGTGCTTCCCTGTTGTAAACACGGAGCAGTTTAGGACTTGCTTGATTTCTAGTCAGTGCTGCCTGCCTTTCAGTGAGTCTGTCACTTTGTGTGGAGATGGCCTAATGGAAATATCATGTACTCCCACATGCTACTCCAGGAACATCTGCTTTGCATGTGCCATAGGTCTCCAGAACTGCTGGTCTGGAGAGAAGGAGCTATACTTGTGTCTGCCTGCTTTTCCAAGGCAGAAGTTGCATCTTTTGAGGCTCTCCAAGCATTGCAGTTGTTTGTTCTCGCTTGAGATCTAGACAAGCACTGATGTAGAAAGGCTGCGAAGTCACTACCTATAAAATTAAATATATCCTGATCTTATCTATGGCAAAACCATACTCCTCTGCTTTTTCTATCCCATCTTGTAGCCTGTTAACTACTACTCCTTACAAAATGTTACACAGAGCCAGCTCATCACATGATGTTGGCTTTCTTCTCCTTCACTGCAACTGTATTTGAAAGAGCTAAAAATACTTTGCTTATGTGGGAAAGTAATAAAAGAATTTTCTCTAGATGTTCTAGGGATGTTTTGCTGTAGTTCACTTTTCACTGGTTAGTTATAAAGGAATAGTATGTGCTACAGACTGGCTCCACTAGAAAACTGGGTACATTTTGAGAGGGGTCTTTTTCTGACTTCATTTTCTACTGTAACCATTAATTTCAGTTGCACTGGCCAGGGTTTCAGTTTATCCTTAGACAACTGTCACTGAAGAACATTTGCTTTGCATAAAGTTATGTAATTTTAGAAACTGAGATGTGCTCTGGAATCCTGGAAAGGGGACTATCTTATTTCTTTTTGGCACAAAATACTGTTTCCCGATTTCTAGCATGCAAGGGGGCAGAGCTTCAGATTTCTGATTTAGTAGACTTCTGTATATTTGAATTTTCTCTGTGTAAAGTCTGTGTGTGCTGTTGCCTTAATTTACAAAAGTTGAGTAACTTTTATTTTCCTTGGAAGCAGTTAATTAGGAAACAATATTCTTCTACTGAGTCATTTGAATAACACCTAGTTTTTTATAAGAAGGTTTGCATAATTTCTTTGCCACATCCATCTGCCTCACGGTTGCTGGCTTTGATTGCTTAGGTGAAAGCTGAACTGATCCTACTTAATTCGTTCTGTCAGTTAAGAAGGACTCTCCTGCTCCAGGCATCCTGTCTCCAGGGTGGCTAGAAAAGTGCGTGTGTGTTTGTGTTCATTTGCATCTGGTATCGGTGAAAAACTTAGGGAAGGCCCTCCTGAAAAGCAAAGGTGTTTGGAAGGTGCAGCCTCGTAAGCTGTTATGAGCAGAAATGTTGAAAATGCGAACTGCTAAAGTAAATTAAAAGACACAACCCAAAGAAAACTTAAACTGACATTATGTCACCAACAGTTGGTTGCTTGTTTTCTCTGGAAACACTGAGAAATGGAAAAGAATTTTTTTTTCCTTATGCCAGGCGTCGTGCTCCTGTTGCTGATGTGATGCCTTTAGGCTTTCCGCCAAAACTGTACTTGTTTTCTTTAAGGAACAGAATATGCATTCTGTAAATGTCTTTTGTTCATTGTTTCTTCTGTGAGGATATGGAATGATGGAAGATTTTTACCATACTTGAAGTTACTCAATCAGAAGCCTTTTCAGCACTGCAGAGGAATATCCCAGTGCACCAGGACGTACTGGGGCTATAGTCTGGGCAGCCTGTTCTAGGGGACCCTGCTGGAGCCAAGGAGGTGGAACCAGCCAGATCTCCAGAGGTCCATTCCAGCCTCTCCAGTTCTGTGGCTGGGTTGGACTAAAACGTCTGTCTCATACAGGGAGAATGAGGGGGAACGCATGGCTGGTAATTTTATCCTTTGAGAGTTAAGTATATCGCACTTGTATATGATGCGTTTGCTTAGCCATTTCCTTCTGAGTAACAGTTTTAAACATTTAAATGGTTTTACTCTTTCTTTAGGAAAAGTAAAATAAATGTAAACGTTCAGATCTGGTATCTGATCACCTGGAGATTCTGTTAGTACAAAAACCTTCGCTTTGGTCTCAACAGTGGAGCGGTATCTGTTTAGAGAGTTCTTTCAGAAATCATTTTCTGAAATTGAAAAATCATTTCCATTAACTTTTTTTTATCCCCCAAATCACTTTTTGATTTGTTGAAATACCTACAACGAAGCTGCTAGTGAACTGAGGCAAGTTCTTAGCAAGCTAAACATCTCTGAGAATTTCTTGCAGCTTTAAGCTCTCCTATTTATTTGTTCAAGGATATACCAGCAGACTAATAACCATGTTTATACTAGGAGACCTCAAAATCCGTAATGGGGTAGGCTGCTTATAGGGGGCAAATGTTGAGCTGGAGCAGCTACATTCCTAGGAAAGGGAGAATAAACCCTGGTGTTAGAGCAATGCCTGTGAAACAGACTTGTTTAAACCCTTGTTGCTAGAGAACTGGACTGATTTTTTGACTGTTTTTAGTTATTTAAGGGAGGAAACCTTTTTTTTCTGCTTCTGTGTACCAAGAATGGTACCAAGCCCAGGCCTCCCAGTTGGTTTCCCAAGTGTAGTGATGATTACAAGATGGTCCCAAGTGTGGCTGTCAGGAATTGTATTATTTTAATCAAGGCAGTAGCACCTTGGGAGTAGATGTGTTTGCTCCAAAGTTTGTTATCACCCAGAATATAGACTTTATGCTGAATTTAAGATAGAAGATATTTTGCTAGAGAGACCAAGATTAGGGAAATAGGATGACAGACTTCAGTTTATTAAACAATCTAGTACTATAGGTGATTGATGACTTTTAGTTATCCCTTGTAGCACTTCTTAGGCTTTCACTGGCAGTTTAGATTTCCCTCCGCATCACTGCAGGGTATTGTCCAAAGCCCTATTTTCTGTTCGGGAGTTTATGATGATGTTTTGTCAAGGGTCTTGCTTCTGCTGTTGGTTGTAATTTCAGTAGGAAATTTTAATAGAGGGAGAAAAAAAGTCAGTGGGCAGCAGTTACATGGGGTTGCCTCTATCCAAAATATTCCCGACATCTCCTGTGGCCAGGAGAACTCCATGCAATTTCTTTTCTCAAGGCTTCAGTGACAAGGAAAAGACCTTGGATACAACAGACTCAGCCTGTGCTATATAAAATTTCCTGGCTAGAGCCCTCGTGGTAAATAACTGTCTTGATTGTAGGCACGCGTTTGGCTGTTCTGCTGCTCCGGGCTGTGGAGACAGAGCACTTGGAATGTGCAGACACTGGAAGCTCTTCCAAGCTCTGGTAGCCAACCCCTTTGGAAAATTACCTCATAAAGATCCCGGTGAAATCCAACAAAGCGGGCAAGAAATTGACTCCCTTTTAGACAATAATTCTCACCACAGTTCTCACCATGCCTGTGGTATAAGGCAAAAGGAACCTTTTCAGTGGGTATTCTGGGCATGATCCTAATCCATGGGAAGAGGATGCTCTAGATTCCTGGGCGAGATGAATTGTGTTAGCCCTGGATCAACTTCAGGGTGGGTTGGTTGGTTGTTCTTGTGTTGTACTCGTCAGGTAAAACTACTCCGTGGAATGGGCTTTGCGTGGGAGGTAGTGAGCAGGTTTCCATTATTAACATGGTAGTGAAAAATTACCTGTAATGAGTACGTGAATCCAGAAGTACGGGAGAATCTCCGAAAAATGCTTTGAGGTCACTTAAGGTTTTCTCTTGTGTTTAAATGGGGCCTGCAATAAGCCTCCATAATAATAAACGTAAAGCACTTCACCTTCAGAAAAAGTCATTAGTGAAAATAGCCATATTAAATTCAGCCATAAAAAACGCCATTTTCCTTGAAAAAGGAGAATACATGAATAAAAGGCTGTTCTGGGGACTAGGATGGAAAAATTGTGTGGCAGTATATTCAGGAGATTATTCCATGTTCTTGGGTATTTCAGAAAGCAACTGTGAGCCTTTCCTTGGGAGGATCCTTGTGCATTCCAAGCCTCTGTCCTGCGTGTTGTGTCCAGAGCTGTGCCCCTTTATCGGCGCCCTGGGGACCTTGGTGGCCGTTGAGCTGGCACACACTGCTTGAGGAGGTGCCTTCCACCACCAAGAGAAGGATTCAGTGTTAGAAAGCTGTGAAATCCTGCCGGGAGATGAGGAGGAGGAAAGCTGTAGATGCCAAGAGGTTGGAGTGGGAAGTCTGTTCTCAAATTAATTCAGAGTTCTTGATTCACAGATTTATGTGTAAATGCTTTTAAGCTCTGAACAACAACAGAAAAAGCTAGGTATGTGAAACCTCTGCCCAGAGCTGTGCAGTGTCCTGTGTGTGCACCAGGACAGTGTGGCTCCAGCGGCCTGTAAGAGAAAGCAAAAAGAGACCAGAAACACCAAATGACGGTGAAGTTTCCTTGCCCCGAGTGAGCAAAGCAGATCCGCAGTCAGCGCGAGGGGCGTCAGCACCGAGTGACCTGCCCTGTGGGACCAGGGACGCAGAGCTGACACCCCCCCGAGCCGCAAGGGACTGAGGCCGGTGGGAAGCTCTTCCCACCGTGGACCCCTCTGTTTCCTGGAGAAACACCACAATTAACTGATTGTCCCGAAAGCTTTAAATCTTGCAGGGGCAGGAACACAGGCTCTCGCAATTTCAGTAGTGTTTCGCGTATTGTAGATCAGCTGGCATCACGTATTTGCTCTTAGTGCCTTTGGTTATGTGTCATTTATTTTCTTTTTTGTGAGACTCTGAAAATACGAGTGCGGTTTAGGAGCTACAGTGAACCTTAAAACCTTTGTGTGACTTGAATTTCCACATCTGTTAAAAGAAAAAAAAAAACTATTTACACTCTTATAAGGCACTTCGAAATCTACATTTTTCTGATTACTTCTAAATATAAGTCATCTTACTCTTGAAGGTGACGTCTTCAGAGAGTCCATAACAAGCCTTTCCTATATAATTCCACTTAAAAACAAAACAAACGCACCCTCATGAGCAATCTCCTTATTTTATTCCCTTTTCAGCCCTGCTTTGAGGTAGAGCTTCCTTCATGTTTCATTCCTCACTGCAATGCATTGATAAATGAATCTTCAAAGAAATTCTGATTTTCTTTTGGAAAGAACTAATATTTGGGAAGAATTCATATTATGGAGCCTTCACTTCCTTTATGTAATGAAATATCGTCTGATGCAGTTTTGTAATTTATTTCTTTAAAAGCATTATTTTCTTCTGAGGTGCCTCCCAAAGGCAGCAGAATGACCCCAGATCACATATGCCCAAGTTTGACAGGTTTTACGAGGAAAGGCCTTTTTCCACAGCTTTATCCACAAGGATACTGAAAGCAGCCATGCATTTCCAAGGCCGACAGGCAGGTCTTCCCTCAGAACAGATGTCCTCACTCTCACACTGAAGTTCTCTGTACAAACAGCCGCTCAGAGTCTCCTCGTTCAGCATTTCCACCGAGGCTCTGAAAATCTGCCGTAAATGCGCTGGTGGGAACTCGAAAGGGATGTGTCCTGCGCTCGTAGCGGCGTGACGCAGAGTTGAAGGCGTGCAGGTGGTATGTTCACAGAGCTGAAAGCTGTGGAGAAACGGGACTCTTAAATGATTCTGAACGTGGCTCAGATGCTTTGTTTTTCAAGTATTGGCTCAAATTTTGCTCGTTTAAAGTTTTTCTGAGCTTTAAAAGGCAGCCTGTTGCACAACTCCCAGACAGTTCAACTTTTTTAGATATTCAAAATCTCGAGTTAGTGTATGGTTTAGATTGGCATAACTGGCATGAATTTGCCAATTTCATGGAATTTTTAATGAAATAATTATATTGTCTTGTATTTGTTAAACTCATAATTTGCTCATGATACCCTCAGTCTAATTGGCAAGAACAGTACCTCTTGCTGGTGCTCCCTTCTTATTAGACTTCAAAAATAACACTGCTTTATTGTTACAAGTGATAGATGTTTAGCTTTGGAGCTTAAATATAACTAATTAAAAAGAGGTTACTATTACCTCGTTGTTAAAGAGTAAGATTTTAAAAAACACAGGAAAACACATTTTATAGAGCAGGGGATGTACCAAATTGGTCCTTCCAGGCTCAGAAGTGGGTTGAAGCCCTGCAGAAGGCAGGAATGCTCTGTTTGAATGAACAGCCCATGAGCCATAAAGGTGGTGGGAAGAGGAGCTTTGGCAACTGAAGATCTGAGAGAGAGAATTAGATATTGGAGAGATGACAAGAGATGAGAGGTGGGTTGTGCCAGACTGCTAANCTGGAGAGATGACAAGACTGATCAAGTAGTGAGAGGTGGGTTGTGCCAGACTGCTAATAGATAGAGTCTAGGGAGAGGGAAGCCAGTGGGCTGGAAATGAGTTGGATTTATTAAGCAAGTAGCCTGAACTCAGATGGGAAGCCTGAGAAATAGAAAATAATACTGACCAGGTACATGAAACGGAGCTGCCGAAAGAAACTAGTGAAGGGGAGACGGGTACCGAGCTTGGAAAAAGTGGCAAAAGTTCTGTTTCAAAGAGCAAGTGATACCTTGAGCAGGAAGAAACCTTAGTTTTTAATGTCCTGTCAATAAATGAACACATTGTTTTGTGAACATGCTTATAAAATATTCCCCTTGATTTATTTATCATGGCGGAATTTGTAACTACACAGTCACGTTGTCCACAGGACTCATGCTATGTGTAATTACAGACTTATAATCAGGAGGCATGTTGACTTTGAGCAATTATTGCACAGGTTTAGTTCTGTTTAACAATTGAAAGATCAGCTTTTTAATGTTAATCTGCTTTGTTTTTTTTACTGCGTTGGCCACATGCAATAATATGGTGAGGAGATGTTTGTCACATATGGTTTGGAGTGTGATACTCCTTTTTATTTGTACAGAATTTCATTCATCATGGAAAAATCTGTTTTCACTAATTCCATATTAAACTCATAGCCTGCATTAGCTTTATGAAGTGCTATGCTTCCATTAAATTTAATAACACTCTTCTGTGTCTATAACAGAGACACTGAGAGGAGTCACCTTTGAGTACTTCTTTGCAATGCTGTCGGGTTGAAGCTTTTTACTTTGAGGTTGTCTCTGCTTGTGATTTCAGTTCAAATCCACGCCAAGTAAGAATGTGTCCGTGGTGGGCTGGATGGTGATGATGGCAGATGACCCTGAGCATCCAGATCTCTTCTTGCTGACGGATTCTGAGAAGGGTGAGTACCACCAACAGCCAGAGTGCAGCAAATCCCAGAGCAGGCACTGACCCTGCTGGGTGTTCAAAAGCAACTCTGATGAAATTTAGAAGGGATACAACCTTCCACTGCTTCAGCTGCTCACCAACATGCCATATTTACAACTATCCCTAGACATAGGGAAGTCTCGCTTAAAGAGACTTCCTTTCTGCCTATAACGATTCTTCTTATATATTTTTAAGTATTTATGTGCATTTTTTAGAGTATTTCGACCATTCAGAGACATTTTGATATGCATGAAGATAAGTGACAATAAAAAATTAAGACAAGGCCAGGTACTTGACCGGTCCCCAATCCTCTCCAAATAAAAGCAAAGTCCAGAGTAAAATGTATATTTAAATGCAGCAGTCTTTCCATGAAGTACAGTGCAACTTGACTATTTTGCAGAGAAACTGAATGGTAAAAAAGAACTGAAAAAAAAAAAACCTTCTTTTATTCCAACATAGAGCTCAGATTTCTGTTTAAACTATGAGCAAAGAAGTTTTTATTTTTTCATAGCATTTTAAACCAAGCAGAAGGACCATCGAAAGCAGCTGTGCAGGAGTAGCTTAGCATTATTCATTTCTTTGTTCGCTTCCACACTCCAATATATTTAAATTTCATTTGTTGCACTGTATCTATCCTGTGGAATCGATAGATAAATTAGGAGTCATATAAATTGAGTGCTGATCTGCCTAACTTCAGCAACAGCAATATGAAACACTTTTGAAATAATTGGCCTCTTCGGGTCCAAGCATGCAATCAAGTGCTGTATGATATTAGGTACTGAAAACACTGGCCTGAAATATGTCAGCATGTTCAGAACCAATTTGCAACTATTTTCAAAGGTAGTTTGTTCAGAATGCATTTCATGAAACTGTATATAAAAGCAATTGGAATAATGGCATTGAACTACACTGCATCTTAGTCATATGGTTCTGAGAAATGTTTTCTTCTATTTGACTGGTCGTAGCTGAAATGCAGAATACCTGGAAGCGAGATGATCCTTCACGAGCTGAAGCTTCTTGTGGACTGGCTCAAACATTTTAAGTTGCTCCTGTGCCAGTCAAAGTGTAAAGCTACAGGAACTTTTTGCTATTAAATACTTTAATAGCATATCAGTTTATGTTTATTTGCATACAGGTAGAATTCAGGTATAGTAGTATTTATATTTCTTACCCATGTTTTCCTACCGCTCTCTCCCAGGAAATTCATACAAGTTTCAAGCTGGAAACAGAATGAACGCGATGCTCTGGTTTAAGCACCTGAGTGCTGCCTGCCAAAGCAACAGACAACAGGTGAGCACAAAGTGTTGCAAAAAAGTCAGCATTGACAGATCTGCAAGATGACTGAACTATAATGAGCTGCTTTTTAGGAACAGCAGAGAGCTTTAACCAGCCTGTGCACTGATTTCACATGCCCATTGATTTGCCATAGCTTTCCTCTGGAAACAAGTCCTCAGAGCTGCCGTGGTGCGGAAGAAAGGTCATTAGCCTCTCTTGGGGCTGATTTAAAGTAATTGGGCAATTTGGGAAATGGAAGAGTGCTCTAAAAATCTCTACCTGGTGGCAGTATTTTTGTTATTGCCTCTTCAGAAGAGGCTATTCTACAGTTATGAAAAGCTGTAAGTTGTAGCATTCAATATCAGCTCCAGATAGCTATCCAGAGGATCATTTTGTCAGCTCTTTGGCATGCCTGTTTGTGGGTTTTACTCAATTGTAGGAATATATTTTAATCCTGAATATGTTTCACAGACTTTAAAAGCAAAGGTAGAATTTTGAGAGTCACAAAGGAAAAAACCTCCTGCTCCAATCCTCCTTAATTCTCCTGTTGCCATATAAATTCTTCCTGACTTTTTCACATCTGCAAAAATACATTCTGAAGTGATACTTGTGTCTTACCAAAATCTTCCTTCTTTGCACGTGTGTGTGCATTTCCCCAAGGAAAAGAATTCCTGGATCTCTTTTGCCTGCTTCTACTTGGCCTTGCTTAAAATGGACAGGGGAACAAAAGGATCTTTCTAGGTCATTTTCCATGTTTTTTTCCTCATTTCTGCTTCTGAGCAAAATCTGAGGAGTCAGGAGAGGTGCAGTAGCTCCCTTGAAAGGCAAGGAAGCTGCGTGTTCCTCACTGGAAAGGATGGCAGTAGTAGCAACTAGTGGCAACAGAAGGTTTGCAAGGAGGTGGTGATTGCCTTTCAACTGCCTCTGGGAAAAGCTTTTATTCAGTAAGACTTAACGAGGCTCTATAATGAAAACCTGCTTAAAGCAGGCAGCTCCCAACTTGTTCTAAAGCAGCATAAGTGCCATAGGGGCTTTTGCGTTATAGTTGCACCTAATGTACCCAATTAATGCACAGGGCTCCCATAGAAGAGGCAGCAGTTTGCACAAACATTGTCATATAGGTAACTTCGTAGGAGCTGAAATGAGTAATTTTTTTAATGAATAAAAATTATTGTTTCTTTTTATCCTGATTTGACCCCGACCAGTACTTCCCCTAGAGAAATACCCTGTGGTATTATTGAAAATGGAATATGTTGTTTTGTTACTGAGAATGACTACCTAAGAAAAGCAGATGCTTTTGGGAGTGTAGGCATTTAACAAGTTGAATGCTATTGGAAACATTTTTAACAACTTTAAAAGTGTTAATGGGGTCCTGGCTGACTGTTCGTTTTCATATAGGTGAAAGATAAAGGTGGGCAAGAAATACTTTTGTCAAATGTTATCAAATGGGGTAGTTGTTGTAATGCAAAATAGCTTTAGTATTCATGAAATGTAGTGAAGCCTGCAAGCAACACTTGGGTTTTCTATAGGAAAAGCCTAGAGAAGTGTTTATATAACCAACTTTTTTTTTTTTTTTTTGAAGTTAATGTCAAAAATACTAGAGGGTATCAATCATATGCCAGGGGAAACACTTTTCAGATCCTCTAAGTGCAGTCTAGCAAAGAGTAAAGATTTACTGATACTGAAAGGCAATACATCTCCAGAGATCCATGCTGTAAAAATGGTGTAGATCTATACACCATACAATTGCCTTAGGATATTAAATAGGAAGCTTGTTCAAACCCTTCCCCCCCTCTCTGTTGGGGTGAAGGGGGGAAATGTTCATAAAAATGACAGATTTTTTGGAGAAAAGTACTGTCTTGCTTCTAAGCTACCCTTACTGTGGCATTTCTGACAGCATTGCCTTCAGTTTGCCCATTTTTCTAATAATTAACACAAGAATTGCTCTTCTCTCCATTATTTGGGAAAATCTATGACAAAGTTAGATGTTGTATTTTGTTTGAGTTTCAAAGGCTCCCTGACCTGTGTGCTGAGAAATTTCCAGCTGGTACTTTGTAAATAGGAGGCAGGTGAGAAGGGTCTGCGTGTATAGTCTGGCACTGAGACTGATCAGGTTAACGTAATTACATCTGGGGTTTAAGTTTCAGATTTCACCAAAATTAACAAGATATAATCTAAGGCAATATATTAAAACCACCAGCCATGCTCTAGTTTAATATCTTTGCTCTACTTGAGCTTTCTACAGCTTTAAGTGTCCTTGAATGATTGATTAGTTGTGTTTTTCCCCTTTTCCTGAGATAGGATGAATGCTGTAACCTGCTTGTGAGTAGTCTAAGAAACTGGAATGTGAAAAGCTACTACCCCAAATAACATCTGCTGTTATTTATATTTTTTATTTTCAGGTTCCTGCCAACTTGATGACTTTTGAATAATGGGCTAATTCAAAGCAAAAGAGAACAATTTGAACCACCTCATGTTGGAGAATGAGGCCCCGACGAAAGATGTGCCAGCTGCATTCCGTGCCAGAACAGAGCCTGTCACCTGGATCTCTGAACTCTGGAGCCCTGAACAAACCACTAAAGCTGAGGAATAAGTCCCCTATGGGAAAAAAAATGGAGTTGCAACATGAATTGCCATGGACCATGCTTCATAACGTTCTCTGAACTGACCTGTGGAAACCACTGCCTTAAAGAGTGAAAGGAAAACCACCAAGAAACACCAAATAGTGTGTGTGAAACTTCTGGCGGTGCTGTGCTTGAGTTAAATAGATTGTAGCTAGTTTGGGTTTCTTTTAACTTTATACTAATTTTGGAAATAACTCACCTTTTTAGGTATTCTTAAGAAAACAAACTGATAACTTAAGGGTTGCATCAAAAGCTGGGTTTGAGCCAGGTAAAAGAGGTACTGCACTGTGTTCTGGAGCTGCTGTTCCCGGTGGGAGCTTTCCCCAGGCGCGCAGCCCGCAGCAGCGTCGCTTCTCCCAGCCCTGCGAGCGTGGGAATGGGAATGGTGACGGAGGCCCCGCGTGGCTGCCGGCCTGCGGACCCGCGTGCCGTGCCGTGCCGGACAGGAGCCACTGGCCCAGCGAGCGGCGTGAAGGCTGAGCACTTAGACACCAAAATTCCTTTTTTCGGTACGTTGTTACCTAATTCCTGGTTGAAACACAGTTCACGTGTCTTGGGTGGCTGGTATGCGTGAAAGAGACCTTTGAAAGCATCATTGGGTCCGAACTGAGTGTTTTCCTCCCATTTTATTTCTATGCCTTTCACACTTCTGCACATGAAGGTTTCATGACCTTGCTAAGGAGGTATTGTACTTCTCTGAGTATCTTCATTACCAGCTAGGGAACACTGTCAGTGTAAGATGTTTCATAGTATCACTTAAAAGACATACATTTTAAAATGATAGAGGCACGATTTCGAGTGTTCATCCTCTCCTTTTGCAATTACTGATTTTATTATCTATTTTGGTCAAAATATATGACATTGTGCGTTACTGATAACATGGCCTAAATCAGACCTTATGTACAGAAGCTGTGTTGATCTTCAGGAAAGTACCTAATTGAACAAGGGATAACTTAAGGAAAGAAAAGATTTAGGACTGTCAAAATTCATTTCTTGAGAGAAATAGTTCTCAAGTCACCAAAATTAGCCTCCAGGAAAAACATTGGGATTGTAAAAAGGGAGTTGTGCTTTACCTGTGTGTGTTATGCCTAAGAATTTGGTTCTTGCTTTATTTGGGTTTCCTTGAAATCAGATGGAATTTCTTAGATGGTTAGTCCTTATTTAACCTCCAGAAATATGATTGTTTTAAAGCAAGGAAACATTGTCCAAAACATGAATTTTATATCAGAACTTCTAGTCTGTGAAAAAGTAGTAAATGTTCCATTGACCTCGTGGTTTAGTGGCCGTAAATAAGCTTGCAGACTCCTCCATGATGCTGCTTTTTGAAAAGAAACAAACTATCTACCAGTCTGTGGCAGAGTTCTCTGACAGTGTAATAAAGGTTTCTAGTCCTAGTGCTTATTTTGAAAATGTACAGTTCATTTATTGCATCAGAATAGAAGCCTGTAAGCCCGCTGGTTATTTTTTTCTGGAGTCAAAATTAATCCTGTAATGGAAATGATTAGTTTCTCATTTCTGGGGGGGAGGGAAGAAGAGAAGGATAATCCAATCTCACGTTAAAGAAAGAAAGGAACACCAGAAAAAAAAAAAAACACACCTCTGACCTGGAGTAAATACTAATAGGCCAGATTGTATTTCTAAGAGCTGTTCTTGTGGGTTGACTCTTGGTAGAAAAAAGGAAGAGGATGTTTCTGTTAGAGCTACACCAGAATCCGGGGGGATTTGGACTTTCCTGTTCTCCCTCTCCGTTCCCGTCTCCGGGGCTGACCCACATTGGGTGTGTGGTGAAGACAACCCCTTCGTAGCCAGCAGTGTCACTGTCGTACAACTCACACAACCTCTGTTTGGGTCGTCTTCATTTAAACAGAATTACTTCATGTGTGTTTCTTCTCAACAACTAAGTGTTTTTTTAACAATGCGTGTACTTTTTTTAAGCCTTGTGGATAATAGCGCTGTGAATTTTGGATTTTGTAACCAAACATGCAGAGTTGCTGCAGCATAACCGTATCTGTCCTGTTAGTGACAGGAGCCCAGCCTGATGTCTCAGCTTTGCTCAGCAGAGCGAGATCAGAAGGTGGGGTTTGTTCTTCTGTTTTCCCAGATGCTTTATGTTGCTTTTGTGGGAGGAGGATGGTGGAAAAAACAGTGCAACGAGTCATCTAGCGCATTGTTATTGTCATAGACTTTTCTCTTGGGCTTCCTACTCATCTTTATTTTCCTGCTCTGATATGCTGTTTTTCACAGGACTGATTGACTCTTGTGGGAGGAGTTTCTTAAGATACTTCATTATGGGGATAAGAGAGAATAATAACAACACAGAAAACACTATCGGCATTTGTTAAAATGAGTAGTTTGGTGCTTTTCTCTAGTTTACCTCATGTTTAGCCATGTCGTCCTGTAGGGCGCAGAAATACTGCAGTGTTAGGTCTCATGAGGCAGGTGGCCCTCTGGAAGGGGCAAAGGGATAAACTGCCTCAGTTTAACTTGGGAGAGAATCAGACAAGTCATGTACACTGTTAAGAAAATAATAATGTGCTTTGTAAAAATGCTGATGCTGAAGCTAGTGCTGAGAAAACAAGGCCAGCGCGTCTCATTTGGGTAAGATGGTTACGCAGGCTCGCGCCGTGGAGCAGTTGTCTTTAGTTGATGCTGTGGCGGCTGCTCAAGTGCTTTAGCTCATCAGGAGTTGCTGGAATAGTTGAGCTCATCTTTGACACCTCATTTTGTGACTTTTTTGTTTGTTTGGCTTTTGTTTTGAAATTGAAGATGCTTCTGACAGTTCCCTGATTGCAGGAATATGGACAGAAACCATTCAGAATATCTCTTCATAGCAAGTCTTTAAATGTTGATCACCTGCTGACCACTGACCACATCTGTTTGTTAAACCCACATTGTTGGGAAAACATGATCAAGTGAATGTCTGGTTTAAAAAATTGAGGCAAATGCAGTAAAAATACATTGGGCTGCTCTTACTACTAGATGTTAAATACCTGCTGTTACCTTTTATCTTTCCAGCTGAATCCTTGTTAATTTTAGCTGCGTTTTTCAAATTTGGCTTCTGTGCCTGTGTTCTTAGAAACATAATAAGGATACTTGTTTTGGGGAGGAAAAAATGGTAATTTAAAAAATATAGCTTGTCGCAGGCATTCGTTGTCAACTCCACGGCTTGTGCGTTAGACAGCTCCCCAGTTGTGCAGTTTTAGCTTCTTGCTTGAAGAATTGGTGCTTGTTTGGGGGAATCAGCAGGTTAACTTTCCTCCTTGCAACTCAGCTGTGGAGTATGTGATTTTTTTGCCAGCAAAAGCATTTATGTGTATTTGAAAACACACATGGAGTAAAAGCAAGCACAGAATACAGCAGGATTTTTAGTTACCTTTCCTTAATAGAAGCCAACTATATTTTTTTTCTTGTAATGTCAGACTTTATTTGCATTTATACATTTGGAACCATGCGGCTCTATTAATGAGACAAAAACAAATGTCGAAAGGAAATGCTCTCCAGCTGAAGTCACTTTAGCAAATCTTTCCAAATCAAGATGAGAAATTGTGTGATGGTTTTTTTCTGGCTCTTTCTGTGCCTTTTTTTTTTTTCTTTATTTTGTGGGCTAACTCACCAACATTAGTAGTTCTAATCTTTTAATGTTGGATCTATCTGGCTATAGTCTGCTGCCTGTTATAAGGATCAAGACACCAGGACACTAAACCGCATCAGTTAGTTTGCTTGTTCTCCTTACAAGGTCAAGTTTTTAAGTTTTCCTATTTAAATACTACCCTTTTCTTTCCCTCTTACTCTAAAAATGGCTTGTGCATAAAGCGACTGGCTTGGGGAAGTGATAATGAAAAGAATCTGTACAAGTATGCGCTGAATTTGAAGAGCTTTTCAAAACCACAGCGGTAATTCCTACACGCCTGAGCGTTGAGCACGTGGTTTAGAGAGGACTTTGGTCAGTGCCTGAGCAGCCTGAAGACAGATCCTTCTATTTCAGTGTTGGGGGTCCCGGCAAGCGCACGCTGAGGCCGGGCCCCTCGCGCAGAGTGTCCACAGGAGGCTCCTTCGGTCGCTGCGCTGCGCTAGTTGGGGCTTGAGCTGCTTTGGGACCTCCTGTGTCTGACCAGTCTCTCGCTGCTGAAGTGCAGCAGTACTTGTGAGCTTGGGTTTTTACAGCCCAAAACAGCTTGGGCTGTTTTGCCTCTGCTTGGTAGGTCTTTAGATAGGTCTAGCGGTGAGAAAGAAAATGGAAAAGAGCAGTACGGGTCATGGACTAGAGCATATGAACTTAGGGTTTGTTTGACTGAAAATGAGCATTTTCTCTCTCCCTTTTATTTCATTTAAACACCGAAGCGCATAACGCTGTGAGAGGATTTATTCCTTACAAGCTTATTGCATCCCCGCAGCACGGCTGGAGGCAGACGAGGGACAGGACTGCGGGTTTTCTGGGAAGACATGAAGGAAAGGATGGGTTATCCCTCAGCTAGTAATGTCCTCTGTCCTGGGAACGCACCCTCACAAGAACAGCGGCTCTGCTGTAGCGCGGATGGACTCGGGTGTTGGAAAGGGACGGACAGGGCTGGAAATTAGTGATACCCTTTCTAAGAGCCTTCAAGGCGACAGCAGCGAGTAGCTCCAGGCAGAAAGCAGAGTGTTCAGTTGAGCCGTGAAGGCTGCAGAGTCCTCAGACCTCCCCGAGGTCGCTGTGTTGCTCAGAAAAGGGCTGCAGCGCGATGGCAGCTGCTGCAGATCGCGGCCGCTGGCCGGACCCCACACTCGGGTGACCAAAAGCGTCGTGAATGTCCCCTTCCCTCCGTGTGCTTGATCAGCACGTTGCTTCTCTTTATTTTGGTAGTTTCTGGCCTCAAAAATGTGTTTCCTGAAGGTATTTCTTACCATTCCAGACCTGCTCAGAGCTAGAACTGAAAAGCAGCATCCGCTTATTAAGTACTGAAAGAAAAGGGTCCCTGGGGTGCTCTGTATGCAGAGATAGGCATCCAAATGCCAACACCTCTGAGCTGCAGCGTGGCTACTGGGGAATGACAGAGCTTGAACAGCCCCGGTAGGACCAACGCTCCCGGGGGCGGGAGGCAGCCCGTCGTGCAGTGACCACACGCCATTTCTCATAGCAGTTCCCTGCTCACGCGGGGCGCTTGGCGCTAGAGCGGTCGCACTATGATCTCCCCGAGTGATGTGCAGCTCCGCTCCCCTCCAGCCTCTCCCTCTCTTCAACCTTTTTAATACTTAAGTGTGTATGTACGCGTGTGTGTGTGTGTGAAAATTGTGTGTTTGCACACACTAGCTGAAATGAATTCAAGTACAGGTTTCAAAAATCTTTCCTACTAAAATAAATGATTTAAAATATGGACTGTGTCTGAAGTTTTAATTTCTTATTAAAAAAAAAAAAAAAAAAAAAAAAAAACATTGATATTGCAGCCATGCTTTGGGACATAGAATTTGCCTCTTTCAGAATGATGCCTGAGATCTGCTGGAATTTATTACCAAAGAGCCTCTGAAACTTAGGATGGGAATGCACTTTTGTTAATCATTATGGAGGAAATCCATAACCCAGCAGGAAAATGCAGATCACTGAAGAGACTTGGATTTATTTCCTTTTACAGATCATCCCATTAAATCACGTTTTTCTCTCCATGATATTGTACAGTTTATCAGATATTGTGCCCCTACAGCTTTCACAGGCTCACAGAATGGTTGAGGTTGGAAGGGACTCCTAGAGATCATCCAGTCCATCCCCCGCTCCAGCAGGGACACCCAGAGCGCACAGGGTGGCATCCAGGCGGGTTGGAAGATCTCCAGAGAAGGAGCCTCCACAGCCTCTCTGGGCTGACCAGGCCCAGCTCGTACAGTCTCTCCTTGTACGATAGATGCTCTAGTTCATTCATCTTTGTGGCCCTGTGCTGGCCCCTCTCTAGCAGCTCCACATCCCTCTTGTCCTGGGGAGCCTGGAACTGCACTCAGTACTCTAGGTGCCTCCCCAGAGCAGAGAAGCAGGATCCCCTCCCTGGTCCTGCTGGCAGCACTCCTGCTGCAGCCAGGAGCCCCTTGGGCTTCTTGGCCACAAGGGCACACTGCTGCCTCGTGGGGAACTTGGTCTCACCAGGACTCTCAGATCCCTCTCTGCGGAGCTGCTTTCCAGCAGGTCAACCCCTAGTCTGTCCTGGTGCCTGGGGTTATTCCTGCCCAGGTGCAGGACACTGCACTCATCCTTGTTGATCATCATGAGGTTCCTCTCTGCCCAGCTCTCCATCCTGTCCAGGTCCCTCTGAATGGCAGCACAGCCCTCGGGAGCGTTGGCCACTGCTCCCAGTTTGGTGTCATCAGCAAACTTGCGAGGGAGCACTCTGTGCTCTTGTCCAAGTCAGTGATGAACAAGGTAGAGACCACCAGGCCTAGGACTGACTTCTGTGGGACACCACTGGCCACGGCCTCCAAACAGACTCAGCCCCATTTATCACCACCCGCTGGGCTCCGCCATCCAGCTAGTCCTCAATCCACCTCACTGTCCACTCATCCAGTCCACACTTCGCGAGCTTCCCTATGAGGATTTGGGTCTGACCAAGCTGAAGTCACTGCAAGCAGACCTTGCTGCTTGTCACAGGCAGAGCCTTGGGCCCTTTCCTCTTTCCTTCACGCAGCTGCTATTTTCCAACAGCTGAAGTGAGAAGGGAAAAAGCAGATTTTCCCCTTCGTTATTGCCACCTTATGGGCTCAAAGAAATGCCTTGTGTGAGGAGTGTAAAAAGAAATAAAGAACTAATTTGTTGGTAGGTTGAGGTTTGGGTCCTGTCTTTAAACACTGCGTTTTGTTTTACGGCACCTAATGTCTTCCTGCGGTGCCTGAGAGAAGTGGACGGAGATGGAATTCATCGACAGTGTTTTGCTCAAATCAAGGCTGGAATCCAGGACCCCTGCGGTCCCGTTTCCTCCTTTCCTGGCCTGTTGCACGGCTGCTCCCAGGAGAGGGCCCCCAGGAGACAGGAACAGACGGGGCAGGAGGAAGCCCCTCATCCCCTCCGTCTCACTGGGCGACCGGGTTGTGGGTGCGTTTCCACCCTCTGGTTCTGCAACTTTCTCTCTTTTCATGTTCTGCATTTCACAAAACCCCGAGGAGGCGGGGGAGAACGAGCGACGGGAGGAACAGATGAGCTCATGCGCAGCGAGATGCTGCAAGACGCAAATAAAGACAAAGAGCAGATGATGATCTTTTTCTTTGTCGAAATCTTAATTTTTTGTATGCGATACCATTAGGTAACAAAATGTAAGCAGGTGATGATACCCTTTCGGGGTGGCCGCCTCAGACAGTGTGGAAGCATGTTTCTGTAAGAGCAATTAAACTGCATATGGAAGAAATCCATAACCTATGCTTCTAATTTGCAAGTAATATTTTTGTTAATTTTAATTAAGTTTAGGATTATCATCGAGAATCACATGTCCTTATGTAGGTAAATACATACTTTTACACTAGCCTCTCTCAGTGCCCAGTTTTTCTTCAGCTGGAGGTTGGAGACAGAATTCAGGAATCTGTATCCCAGCTAGAAAGCTCCTGATTCCCTCCCCGACCTGGTTCACCGGCAGAGCAGCTGCTGCGGCGCAGAGCTGGCCTGCACTAGCGATGCTCATAGTACACAAACTGCTTCCTTAGAGAATATAATTGATATAATATGATGGGGGATGGCAGAGGAGTTGATAAACCGTTCTGGGGAATCAAATGATACAACTTTTATTGTGAAGTATTCAAAACGGCCTGCCCAGGGGCAAACTGCAGAGGGAAAAATGAAAATGTACCTTTTTCAAATCTGAGAACGCTGTTTATCTGCAGTGACCCCCCTAAAACACCCAGACATTTTTAAAGTGAAAGAAGTATCTCGTGTAGGAACAGAGCCAGCACTAAAGTGCTAATATATCTTCAGCCTTCTTTCCAGGTAGGAAAATACTTCACTTTCAGTAAGGATAAAGGAGAAGGAGTTGAGATGTTTTAAGGTCAAATAATGCATCTAAACACGTAGGTAACTCATTGCTCCACTGCAGCCAAGAGGGAGCTGTGGCTTGAGCGGGCAGGATCTCTGCAGGGTTTTCAGGTGCTGTCTGGACTATGGATGCAGCTCATCTGCAGGTGAAGACACCCGGAGGCGGCGGGAGCAGCCACGGGGACGGGGCAGCCTCCCTGGCCCTGGGAATAGCTGGCACCCACGGCAGCCTCTGGCTCGGGACGCGCAGCTGGAGCCGGCACCTGCGGAGCTTGTGCTGCAGGTCCCAGATACTGCACAGAGGCGCTTGCACCAGAGGGGCTTCTGCCTCACTATCCCGTCTGATACCCGCCCCAGGCTGACGGGAGGGAGCAGCCTGCGGCGTGCAGCTGTGGGGGAGGCTTTAGCAAGGCGAGCAACTGCCAACGCTTAACGCTATAACTCCACAGTTTTGCTTTTTAGTGTTATTTACTATGATGGGAGCTGTAATAATGGAAATATTCCTGATGGCCTCTTGGATTCCTAGCATAATCTACCTAAATGTGCATGAATGAAAAGTACAATGAATGAAATACGCTGAAAAGTTTAAAATAACCTTTTCAACCCCTTTTCAACCCTTTTCAGTCATCCTGTTTACAGACCAGCCCTGCAAACAGCTCTATTGGCACAAGGGAGCAGAGCTGCAACTTGCAGAGCAGCGAGGAGGTGGGGACTCCTCAGGGTACCTGAATATTCCCCTCCAGAAGGAGGAACCCCAACGAGCAGCGCTCCTGATCGCGTCTCACCATGAAGCCTTCACAGGCTGTGAAGTGGCCAGGAGAGAGACTTCAGGGGGGTCTGAGCAATCCCACCATCCACTGCAGAATCAACCTCTTATTAAAGCCTGACGAATAATCCTAGCCCTGCTAGAAAGGATCCCACTGATGAGAAAACATAATGTGAGAACGCATATACTTACAGTGAGCGCTGTATGTTGGACCTCAAAAACTGTGGGGAGACGTAACCCTCTTCAGCTCTTCACCCAGTGCAGAATCCCATTTTCCCATGGGAGAAAAGCGGTGGTTTATAGAAATCAGCCTTAGTGCTGGTGAGAGGGTGTCAAGACGTCAAGGGCTGCAGAACGGAGCCGCTGGACCCGGCAACGCGTCGAGGCGCCGGCTTGAAGAGACTGCGTGCTGTATTCGTCGGTTCTGAGACGTGTTTGAGACTTGGTAGCAAAGTGCCAGAGGGAAAATAGGGATCATGCTCTAAGTAGAGAGGCTCGGTGTTCATTAACATAAATTCTTGCTTTTAGTAGTATTAAATGTAAGAACTGTAAGGCAAGGAGAATCCATTTTCGATGCCGCTGGCTTGCAGTAATGCTCACTAATGAAGCTGTAGAAGAATATTCTTTATGTGTTCGCTGAAAGCAAGGCTGTAGCTAAAGCTCTTGCGAGGTTCTTTGCAAAGCACAAGGTCTCTTTGGGCAGGGGACAGGGGTGATTTCGGCTACCCCATGTCCCAGTGGAAGGATTTGCAGGAAGGGTTTGGAGCTGTGCATGGGGGATAATAGAGAGCGGGATTAGTGTGACATGAACACACAGTCACAACCAATGTGAAATAAGCTGCAGGCCTCGTCCTATATGTTAGTTTACATCTTGTCACAGATGTCTGTATTACTTGCTTTGAAGTAGATTTATTTTTAGGAGTCAAAATACTTCAATGTCTCCGTGTTAAGCATATTGCATACGGAGTTGCATTTAAGTTTTGATGTGTTAAGAGAAGGAAGCTATTTGAGGACAAACTTATTAACCATTGGGTTATCTGGGATATCTGCTAGCTGTTATGCAGACACGTAGCATCCTTGGGATATCCGTTACCTGGGTTAAATCATAGAATCTGATGCTGATACGTGAAGGTAAAACCATCCGTGGCCAGGCCACGTCTTTCAGACAGTCAGACTGACAGGAAGGTTAAGCAAACTAAATGGTCTGAATTCTGGTTGCAGCCGCTATAAGAAAAGGTCTCTAGATAAGTTTTATGCGGCTGAAGGCTTTTAAATAGCACATGTCAGTGTTAAGGGAAAAAAAAGGTGGTTTAATGCATTTGAGTGACTGTGAGGCAGCCTCTGCTGATCACAGAAGGGGGACATCAAGCAGTAAAGTAACTCCTTCAAAGCAAAAAGGGAAAAGTACTCATTAGCTCTAAGTACAAAAAGGACCTTATGCAAACCTCCTCATTCGCTGCCACGTTATTGTCCTTTTCAAAAGCAAACGGGAGTAAGAGATACCACGCTAGGCTCTTCTGTGGGACAAACAAGATGCAAATAAAAAAAAGTCTTAGCTTTTTCCTGTTCTTGTGAATGCACAAAGATGACATCTTCTGAAAGATGCTTCTGTGATGCATCAACTTTTGCTTTTAAGCTCTTGGAGGTCCTCAGTTAAACACAAGTTCTTTAACAACATCTCACTGTCTTTCCTAGTTAGTTAATGACATTGAATGCCTGGGTGATATTGATGCAGTAGTTGCCTGTTAGCTCAAAGCCAAGTATATGCAATGAAAATAGATTACAGACTAAAATAAGAATATACTGCTAGCAAGGAAATGACTTGGATTAAGTCAGTGATGTTTTGCCTGTTGGTAACTAGATGAATTTTAATCTCTCGGTTCATTTCAAGAGGTATTTAGCACCCAACACTTCCATGTATTACCCATGCTCGTGTTGCCAAGCCTGCTTCCTAATACTGTACTGTTTCAAATATGTGTTATTCCTGCATTGGGAAACTTGCTGTTGACCCATATCCTAGAACCCACGAATGGAAGGGAACCACTTCAAGTGGAAGGGAAGATGGTCACATGAACAAGGGCTGGGAACAACAGGTAAGTTTCCTATCACCCGAGAGGTGACATTTCTGTAAGAGCTGCTCAGAGCAGCAGTTGGGCCCTCACTGAGTTGACCGCTCGCTGCCTTTTATTGTGGAGCTTGAGCAGGTCAAGAATGGAATTGCAGCATTCCGGAGATGTCGGCAATGCCAAGATAGAGCACTCGGATAAGGAAGTCCCTTAAGGGCTGGCTATTCTATGGATAATCTGAGACTGTTGAAAATAACACTCATTTTTCAGTATTCAAATGGTATTACTTTAATGTCTTTGTCTAGTTTGTAAGCTACAGCAAAACTTGATTTTAGTCCTTAGAGCTTAAATACACAAGTTATGGTGCTTGAACATTAACGAATGGGAGGTCTCAAATATCCATGGGCCTCTGTTTGTCCTAAATTATGGGTCTCAGCTACTCCGAAAAGCAAATTTAACTGATGCAGCTTATCCAAAGATGAGGCTGACTCTTCCTTCTGTTAATCCCAAAAGGTTAATCAGAAAAAGCCGTGTGCATGGCGATATTTTGTGTGCAACTAATTATAAGCTATGGAAAAATACTCAGTCTGCTCTAAAAGATCCGGCCTCAAGATCTGAAGTCGTAGCACGTTTATTGCGGTGACACAACCTCAAGTCATGTGAATCGGGAACCATACGGGATCCATTAAAGCACATGGAAAGTGGGATTGGATCTGTGAAAGTATTAAGACTGCGTCCAACTCAGAAGTATTGCTTAAAAAAAAATTAAACAAAACTCAAGTGTCTTAATAGTTATTTGACAGTGCCAGCATGCTTTAATTTCCACTGAAACTTTGAAGTTGCCACAATCTGCATTTAAATGGAAATAGTGTGCGCGGCGGGTGTCACTCGGAGCTTTCTTGTCTCCCAATATGTTTGTATTAGAGCAACTTCTTGACAGGAAATCCTCGTGCATATGTTTGTCTTGGTGACGTGCTTCTGCTTTAGAGAAAAATTGCTATACCAGACAGCTCGCAGGCTGAGAAATTCTTCTGTCTTTAATCCTTTGAATTTAAATTCAACATCGGCTGCTAGATACTGGAGTAAACGTGTGTTGTTGCTGCTTGGGGCTTCTCCTGGTTGGAGGTGCCTCCTCCCAATGCACAAAGGCTTTTGCACATTCTGTTGAATTTTAAAGCAATGTCCATCCGTCCGTCCGTCCATCCATCCATCCACCCTTCCAGAACATGTCCATTAAATACACAGATGAATCCAGCAATCCTCTCCCTCGTGCCCAAGGCTGCTGCTGCTTTGTGCTCCCCTGTGCAGGCCACGAGTTGGCCATGCAGCGGGGCCAGACTGCCCTGGGGCTGGATGGCCTTCACGCGCCGGACCCGCTGTGACACACAGCAGCAGCAGCTCCACATCCAGGCCCCGTCTGGCAACACTTCTCAACATGACTCTGCAGGAGAGGAGCCCTTAGTGGCCTCCGAAGTCGTCCTTTCCATGTGCATCTCTGCATGGAAAGCCTCTTCACGGAAAGGGAGGATCAAGTCCATTTTTCTGTTGCCATGAGACTAAACGTTTCATTAATGTGCAGTGGTCTTTGGTACGACCATGCAGGAAAATGTTCTATTACCTGTATTTTCCAGTGTCGTAAGAAATACTACTAATTCTAGCTCAGGAAAAAAGAAAAGGAGTTTTGGAAGTGCAGAGCACTTTCTTAATCAACGCCTGAGAATTTACCACCTCAGTTGAGCGCAATACTGATTTTTTGCCTGGATAGATCAGCATTCATCCAAACAGGAATCCCAAATGCTTTCCAAATCACGCAGAAAGCAAGAAATCATTTCCAACACCTATTGAATTAGTGAACGCTGAGGAACCAGTTCACGCAGCTCCTGAAATGGAGAACCAAGTCTTGTATGTAGGAATCTTCCTACCATCAAACAGGAAAATGCAGCAAGGGAATCTGCCATGAGTTAACCACAGAGCTAAACTTACCATATGGGGTTTTTTTTGCCTCTGGGAAGAGCCAGTGGGTGTTTAGTTACTTCAATGCATGTGACTTGGTTTATATTTCAGTTGCAAGGTGGTGCTTCCCATGGTGCACATTTCACCTGCTAAATTCCCAACTGAAAAGGGGAGTCTTTTGGAGGAGAGGCTCATCTGGAGGAGGAGGCCCTCCCTTACGGAGGAGCAGAGGGGAAGGAGGCACTCCAGAAGCGTCTTTCCATAATTCGTGTATGTGTCTCAAGTGCAGGATTAGAACTGTCACAACCCATTTGTCTAGAGCTGCAGCTTTGTAGCACATGGCAAGATGACCTTCTTTCTGTCTGAATTCTGGAAGAAGTAACAGCAGTAAATTCCAAACAGGATTTATGCCAGTGGGATTTAGCTTTTGTGGGAAAGTTGCCTCTTCTTCACGGGAAATCTCTCCTTGCTGTCCCCTGTCTGAGCTCAGCTCCTCCTCTCCTGGGAACTTGCAGCGCGGCGGGTGCAGGCCGGTCGGGATGGTGGAATCCCAGGAGACGCCATCCCCACGCAGGTTTGTTTCTCTCCTTTCTCCTCGCTGCACCCCACCTCTAACTCTTGTTCTTTTTACCATTACTTTTAAGGCTGGCTCAATGCTGTAATGCTTCAGATGGACAAGATTAAGCAAAATCCGACCTCCGAATTCTGATCATCTCCGCTCTGTCTTGTATTAACGCTGCAAATTTGTTTCTGTTGTGCCTGTGGTTGAGGACTTTTTTTCCTTCTTTTTTTTCCCCCCTGCCTGAGATTGTCCCAGAAGCGCTGAACAGAGATCCTAATGATTTCCAGGGCCTTCTCTTGACAGTTTAGCTTGGGAGAATGAGCAATGCCTCCACTGGGGACTTCCCTGGCAGATCCATGCCTGAGCAGCCAGGGCCAGCTTCCAAGAACATTAAATTCCAGCTGCTTTTCCATCCAAGGCAAGGCTAGTTTAGTATCCCCCTTCCTCCCGGTGTCTTTGCAGCGAGAGATCTTCCAGCCAAGGCATTCGTCACGCGTCGGAGCCTCCCCGCGGCGTGATTTACGCCGAGAGCGCCCGGGCGAGCGAGCCCATGTAGCGGTGCGCGCTCGGAGCTGCCCGCAGGTGCGCGGAGGGCGCACGATGGTGCCTCCACACACCACACGGGACCTCAGAGCTTGTGCGTGTTGACGGCGCCGCGCGTGAGGCCCCGCTGCTTCGTGTGGCGGCCGCAGCAAGGGGCTGGGAGAGGGCGACGAGCTGCGGCTCCCGAGTTGCTTTGGGCATCTTGTGTCCCGCACATGGGAATGTCACCGTGTGGTTCAGCCACACGGGACCGTAGGAAAGGCTGAAGCCTTCACGTGCACGCTCAGAGCTGTGCTCCGGGTTAGCAGCCTCCCCATGCACGTCCTCTTGTTCCCTGTGCTTCGCTNTGGGCATCTCGTGTCCCGCACACGGGAATGTCACCGTGTGGTTCGTGTAGGAAAGGCTGAAGCCTTCACGTGCGCGCTCAGAGCTGTGCTCCGGGTTAGCAGCCTCCCCATGCACGTCCTCTTGTTCCCTGTGCTTCGCTTTGTTCCTCTTCCCCTTCTGCTCCTTCATGAGACCAAGCGCTTCAGAAAGTGGATTTCGCTTCCAAAGCTAAAATTTCTCTACAAATCTGTACAGAGACCCAGACCTCTAAACTGCTTTAAAGTCGACCCTTTTATGCCCCTGTGTATTCAGCTAGCATGGTCAGATGTTTTGTTTTCTTTCTTCTCCAGGGCCCATGAGATCACTCGAGTATGGAGACTTGGCAACTTCTCTGTATGTACAGAGACGGCTGTTTGAATTTAGGGTTGAGTGTCTTTCTGGCTAAGGATAAATTATTTGGTGTGTTAAATGAGGATTTGTTGCCTTTTCTGGCATGGGTAAGGTTGGTTTATTATCACTGTCCCGTCGTGATTTACACCGGGCTGCAGTGCCTTATCCTTTGGATGAGAAAGTGCAGTTTTCATGTTTTATTACATAACAGCATAGTCATTTTTTCTGAAAAAATTGGTAGTAGAAAAGAATGTTGTAGCTAGTTTAGACCAAGGGAAGGCCCCAAAAAACAGAGTAAAAAAGAGTAAATACAAAAATGTTGCGAAAACAAAATGTCCACCTGGGCTTGCAGGTTCCCTTATGTAGGAGTCTTTATATATAGGATTGAACAGTCACTCTAAACTGTGTAATCCCTGGAAAAGGTAAATAGGGGTTTTCATAAACACGTGGAATTCTTAGTGAAGACTGACTTGATATATAATCTTGTTTAAAAAAAAAAAAAGTTGCTTCTTCTTTTAATTTGGTTTTAGCATCCAAAATGTCTTGCAGCACTTGGTGGGACAGACAAACAAACAAACGAAAACCCAGAACCACCAAAATAAATAGATCTGATCCTAAAAATCCCATGTACATGGTCCTAAATAAAATAGTAAATGGAGAAAGTCAAGAACAACAACTATGATTGTTGCCATCTCATTTTTTTGTGTGTGTGTGAGTATATATATAAGTATATATACACAGGGGACAGAATCTATCTGTGCTGCATGGACAGAACAAATGCTTGCTTTTCTTCTTCTTTTTTTTAATGAGTTTTTGCAGCTTGATTTACAGTGTCTGGGTCCAACTTAAAATAGTGTTACCAAAAGTAAAACATCTGTACGTGGAAGCCTGAGAAGACGAATAGCAGTTACGTGCTCCCGAGCCCTGCAGCGCCGACGAGCCCGCGCTCATCCCTCTCTTGCCAGTGTCGTTTCGGCTCCTCCGTCTCCGCTGATGTTTGTGATGCTCTAAAACGTAGCTGCCCTGGGTCTGGCCCCTTGATTTATATATCTGAGTTAGACTGGGGGTCTAGTGATTTATATATCTTAGAGTTTTTGTGCATGTGCCATTTAGAGTGCAAATGGGGCTTCCATCTTTACGGTACTTGAAAAATATAGTATCACATGTAAGCATATTTTATTTATATTACATATATTTACATATATTTATGTATATTACATATCATATATTGTATTCACTTGACATTCAAAGTCATATCACTTGAAAAAAGGGGAAAAAATAGAACTGGTAACGGCAGTGCTGCCGGTGTTGGTGACTCCCTCATGGGCCTGTGACTGTCCTCGCTCCTCGCAGGGGTATTTTGTGGCCCAAGGGCTCCCCGGCCTCACCGCAGCCTTTGCACAACCTCGGCCGCAGTACCCGACCCCGCGGAATCCCCCAAGCCAAGGAGCAGGGGTTCATTTTCTCGTTGGTGCGAGCCCGTATTCGATGAGTACTGGAGCGGGATCCCGGCTGAGGCTTGTCAGGGGCGGGAGCTGCTGCACATTTCTCTGGCATTTGCACGGACTCATTTCCAACACACACATGACGCTGCCATTAAGCCAACGCTGGAGGTTGTAAGATGACAGATAAGCGAGTGGGAGGGGAAAGAAAAACAGAGCAATAGCCAAGACTGCTGCCAGTTGAGAACTAAAGCAACACCACAAACAGTTGGCCAAGCACCTTGTGGCTGCATTGATAGTCCCTCATCCCAAGCAATAAAACACCTCTCGGGCTGTCCTTCTCCTGTGGGTTGTAAATCCTAACATGAAGCTGCCTGTGCTTCCTGGGGACCTCACAAGAGCCCCTGCTGCTATCGCAGAGTCCAGCCTGCTGGACACGTGAGGCGGGCGCAGGAATGAGCATGGGAGGAGTGGGAATGGCCAGATTTTTCATCCTTCTCCCAGGCAGCTCCTGGGAAGTGGGGAAGGCAGCTAATAGACCTTCTGGAAAGGTAGCCGGCGCTTGGGTCACTGCTGCCGTTCACTTTTCACAGCCAGCCATGGGGAGGCAGATGTTTCGCCTCTGGCCAGAGCCCAGACTAGCGATTCCCTCCCATCCCCTTGGCCTCACAAGCGGGCGCCAACACTCGGGCTGCAGCTGAGCCAGGATGGAGGGTCCGAGCAGACGGTGGAGCTGGCAAAGGCCAGAACGAATCTATGTTGAGCAGCCCGAGAAGGGGGCATGTCGGTGCTGTGTCGAGGCTGCCCAGCTGAATGCAAAGTCTATAGGCCGCGTTCTGGAACAAAACACTAGCACATTCAGTGTTTCTTACTGCTGCTGCGAATCACTGCTGCTGCGAATCACTGCCGCTGCGGTATGCATGGGGCCATTACTGCTGTGTCTTTTCCGTGTGCTTTGAACTGTGTCTGGAGGCTTGGGGAATTGCTCATTTCATTTTTTTTTATTCGTATTTTTTTAGATTCCCGCTGAAATACGGTGTTGTTTATATTTAAGCAAGGCCTCCAGTGGGCAGGAATGAAATCAAAGAGCGTCTCGACAGGCGGATTGGCGACTGACAGGCACGTCCAGCTGAAGGGGGCTTTTCAGCGCCGAGCAGGGCGGCCAGGGCTCAGGAACACGGCAACTCTTCCCGTCATCCAACCTCTTCCCTGCGGATCAGGGGCCGGGGCTGTCAGCCTGGAGAAGTGGGGTCTCTGAGCCAGGCCCTGGCTGCTCCTTCTCGTCCACGCTCGGAACCGTCTCCGCTCCGTCTCCTTTCCAGGGAAATGTCTGATGAGATTTCAGTTTCCACGCTAGAAAGCTCCTTAATTCGGGTATAATTTTTAGCAGCCACTCGAGAGGATGGATAAACTCTGAGGTTTTGGTTAAAACTCCCAGAGTCAAGTTCAGAGCTGGTGTCCCTGGGTTGGCCAGAGGATCGGTCTGGGCTGTGAACACGTGGATTTGGGGAGGAGGACGACCCATGCACGCAGGGACACAACCCAGCCACGAGAGGCTTTTTTCTCAGCCCCGAGATGAGCTTTAGGGAGGGTGAAACTGAGGAAATCCGGGGTCTTTCCTTGTGCTAGACCCTAGGCCTTGTGGTGGTGTTTGATCTTAGATAGCCAGGAGCTCCCATTTCTAATGGGACTTCGTAAAACTTCCCAGTTAATGTTACTCCCTCGAATTAAGTGGATTAACAGCAGTAGCCACAGGAGGGAGTTTGGGTTTAGATGAGGCCATCAGCTTCTGGCACGTACTAGCCATCTTGCCAAGGAGTTGTAACCAGCGGCTCAAAAAACTCTGGGAGCTGCTAGGACAGGGAATTAAGACCAATAGTGTCCTTCAACACACCTCCACCTTTCTCTCTCTCTCCTTTAAAAATAAAAGGGGAAAGGAGAAACAAGTGTGTGTAGCTCCAACATTCTGCCATTCCCCTGGATGTCTGTTTCAGTCTCTGCCCATGTCCATCATTGCTGGGAAAGTTTTTGTTATGGGGCACTCTTGGCCAAACATCAACCCATTTTTGGAGGGCCTGTTTTCAAGGAATGGCTCGATGCAGCCTTTTCATCAGACATATTGCAGCCCACAGCGTTCCTGATGGATGCTCCTTGTAGTCCGCCTATGAAATGGCATCCTATGGGATTGGGAAAGCTTCAAATGCTCAAGATGAACCATAGTTGAAGCCCGTTGTTGGACATCTTGACCCTGAGTATCGTCCACCAGGGTAGCATAGTTTTTAACAAACAAAACTGAGGATATCTATATAGAAGCATATCATTTCTTCATCTTTAGCCTGTCAGCTTTAGCCTGTAATAGCTTGACTTTGTGGTGGTTTTGTGTGTTTTTTTACCCTGAGTTGGTTTAATTAGTGCCAGTACCGGGCACCACAGCAACTGAATGCATTTCAGTTGCCTTTCACATGGGATTTTCTGTCTTCCCTTTCCAGGGAGCACTAAGACCCTATGGCTAAGACCCTAATTCCCAATTAGGAGAGCCGTGTGCATGGGGAACTGTTTTACCTAATGTCCAAATGCCTCTTCTCCATGTGCTCTTCATCTGGATTTCTGACCCTGGGTTAAACAAGATGTCTGTAACATTTCCATTTTTCCCTTAATTTCGAGGACAATGTTTATATGCAAACAGTGGTGGGTTTTATTATCTAACTGATGTTTTAAGCTTCCGAGGAAGCTTCGTGTTGACTTTAACCTTCGCTGCAGGGCTTGGCGGCGCGGGACGGGCTCTGCTCCTGCTCCCGGCCCTGCGGCTCGAGCTCCTCCCGCCGCACGGGAATGCGGGTGCAGATGTGTGCACAGAGGGATGTGTTTGAAGAACCACCTTACCGAGCACTTGGGAAGAAAAGATTTTGAAAAGCAAGCGTTTGCACAAGTCTCTTTTTTAATACTTAGCAAATTCCCTCTGTTTTCCTGCAGAGTTTGAGGGCTTGGTCATTAGCTCATCTGGGAGCTTTGTCCTCCACTAATAAAAAGGCAACTTTTCACCTTGCCAAGCTGGTAATGTCTTTTTTCTTTTCTCTTCTTCCTTTATCCTTGTCTTTTCACAGTGAAGAAATGGTGCAAAACATTCAACACTTGTTTCCAGGAGATCTGTTCTTTTTCACCCTTCTTCTGCGTCTCCAGATGGAGGCCCCGGCTGCCCCCTGAGATGTCAGGAATTGTAGGGTGGGATTTATGCAGCCCAGGCAGGCAGGGGACTCTGCAGCGAGGGTCGGGATGGGGTAGCAGAGACCCTGCACCCCAGCACAGCCCAGATTTGCTCTTGTGGTGAGAAGCCTTTCCTCAGCAGCAGGATGCTTAAAGGTGCACCATGCAAAAGCACTTATGGAAGCGAATATTCCTTTTATTTACCCCCAAATAACTCAAGCACAATCTGTGTGAACAAAAGAGGCTGAAGTCCTGATTTTTTTTTTCTTTCCATCCCGACTGCACTGCATTAGCTGCTGAGAACAGCAGCTCCTCAGGTCTCTGGTAATGTAGTCTTCACCTCAAAGAGGGATTTGAAAATATTTAAGCATCTCTCTTGTGAGGCTTCTTGTTTCCTATTTGTTTTTTTGTTGCTAAGCAATGCGTTTGCACAGCCCTGCCCCCCAACTTAAAATTTACAACTCTCGAGTTGTCCCGCAGCCTGATTCTGCAAAGCCTCACATCTGTAACGAGTTTTCCAGCTGCCAGTTTTCCCAGGTCGCCCCATCCATCCGCAAGTCTGCAGAGGAAAAAGCCTTGTGGTTGAGGGATTTTTTTTTTTTTTTAGCTTCCATCTGTACTTAATTTTCCTGCAAAGCAACATGTGCCTGTCCGGGGCAGGGAAGCGGGGAAGGTAGAAAGTGAAGTCACTCCCTGCCTTTGCCAGGAAAAGGCCGGGCTGGGCGCGCGCGGCGCGTTCGCCCGGTGCTGCCGCCCGCAGCTGCCGCCCGCAGCTGCTGTCTCGCTCCTGCTGCAAAAGCTTCTGGCGGCCTTTGGAAAACTCCCCTCTGTCAATATTTGAATTTTTCAAAGCCATACGGAAAAGCTGCCGCGGTGTTTCTTTTTTCAAGGCAAAGGAACAGCCACAGTGCTCCCAGTCTGCATCCCCTCTCTGCCATCATCCTGTGCAGCTGCTGCAGTGAATTTTTCCTTTTTAATGGTCTGCAGACCACCAGGTAGCGTCAGGGCGGAGCAAGGCTGCTCTGCTGTGGCGAGGACAGGCAGGACGGTCCGAGGAAACCCCAAGGGCAGAGACTACGTCTCCTTGAGAAGGGGCAGCGATCTGGAAAGAGCTGGCTTGAGGCCCAGAGCCCAGCCTCGCCACGGGTCAGTTAATGCGATGCAAGGCCCTTACATGTCGGGTGGCTCGGCCCTGCTGTGTTCCAGCTCCTCCAGGGCCCCTGCGACAGGAGAAGCAGCAGGAACTTTGCAGCATCGTGGGGACGTGCTGAGGTTGGGTGCTGAGAGGTGGAGGACCCAACCCAGGCGATGCAACAACTCCTGACTAACTGTGTGAACACAGAATTATTATGGATGGAAAAGACCTTCAAGGTCATCAAGTCCAGTCGTAAACCCATCACCACCGTGTCCGCTAAACCGTGTCCCTAAGTGCCTCATCTGCAGGTTGGCTCAACACTACCAAGCATGGTGACTCCAGCGCTGCACTGGGCAGCCTGTTCCATTGCTTGACCGCTCCTTCTGCATATAAACGTTTCTATAAAAACAAATTTTCCCCTCATCTTTGTGAGAGGGGGGCATGCTGGCATAGGCAAACCAGCAGCACAGTTGCAGAGGGATCTGATGGCCTTCCCGATCCATGGGAAATCAGCGCCAAGCTGCTCCCCTGGATGCAGCCACTGCCCTCCTTGCTGCTTCCGTGCGGCTCGAGCCGGTGCCCCGCGCGTGCTCCCGCCGGCCCCACTCCTGTGCAGCCAGCTGCTCAACGGGGGATAACTGTGCTAAATTATAGATGGAGGTGCTTTTTGGCAGGTTATTTTTAAAGCTAGCTCGGTTACGCCACTCGGGTTACTGCGGGCGCCGGTATTCACGCAGCTTGGGTGCTGGCCTTGGATTGGGAGGGCAGACGATGGCAAGGAGCAAGCGGGAAAGCTCAAGCCGTCCCTGTGCAGGTGTGTTCCCGAGCAAAGGCTCTTCGGGATGATGTCCTCAGCACCGAGGATAAATGTCCTGTGTTAGAATAGCCCGATAACAAACTGAAAGGATGAGAAGCAGGGCATGAGCGCAGCAGATCCCAAGGGGCCAGACGTGTGGCCATGCATTAAGGGGGAAAGGATGCTCAGCCTTGAGCAGGGGTCGGTGGAAGAGTTTTGGGCCACCTGCTGAGCCCCAGGTGTGTGGGCAGAACCGTTCTGAGTGTTGAACGTCCCCTGATTTTTTCCAAATTCCTCCAAAACCCTCCCGTTGTGTCTCCAGTCCTGCACGACCTTGTGCTCCTGGCTCCCTATTTTAAAAAGTTTAGTGCTGGCTTCATGGAGAGCGAGAGGGCTGCGGCAGCAGCGGCTCCCCCAGGAGCAGGCTCGTAACAATAACGTGGNAGCAGGGGTTGGTGGAAGAGTTTTGGGCCATCTGCTGAGCCCCAGGTGTGTGGGGAGAACCGAGAATCCCTCCAGGCAGGTTCCGAGTGTTGAACGTCCGCTGATTTTTTCCAAATCCCTCCAAAACCCTCCCGTTGTGTTTCCAGTCCTGCATGACCTTGTGCTCCTGGCTACCTATTTTAAAAAGTTTAGTGCTGGTTACATGGAGAGCGAGAGGGCTGCGGCAGCAGCAGCTCCCCCAGGAGCAGGCTCGTAACAACAACGTGGGGAGGAAATTAATCCAATTCTAGCGTAAAATGACCCAAATTTGAAATAACACTGACACCCTGTGGAGACATGTGGAGGGATGTTTCCTGAGCCTGGCCAAATCTTGTTCCAGGAACGTGGGAGAAATGACTGGCTGTATCCCTGCACGTCTGCTTTTAGATAAAACTTTTTTTTTTTTCCCACTAAAAAGTTGCATCTTTTTATAAAGCAGAAGTCTAATTAAAATAATAAACACTCTCTGTATGTTTTTCTATTAAAAGTAATACATAAGTTATCATGTAGCTAAAACCATAGAAGTTCATTTGCCAAAAAGAGCAGTTCTTGCCTTAGGAGAAGCATTTTGCAAGAGTTAGAGTGCATCCATCGTGGGCCATTTCACAAGGGACTTTCTTCTTCACAGCGAGAGCTATCACAGGGACAGCTCTGTGCTGCAGAGCAGCCCGGGCTGCTGCTTTAAACATGCAAGAGCCCCAAAAGGTTTGATTCAAACGGTGCCTTTTCAACGCACAGAGCAGCAGCAGCTCCGTGTTTTGCTCACCCTGGCGGCAGGTGCCATGTGGGGCTGCCCAAGGGGGCCAGCCTGGAGGCGCCCGTCGGGGCCCACGGGGTCTGTGCTCCGGTGTTACTGTGGGGCAGAAGGAGCCCCAGTTCACACGGGATAAGCCCCTCTTTCACTCCATTCAAGAATGGGATCTCTGCTGGCGACCAAGGTTTAAAAATGAAAATAAGAGGGTGGCTAGTGAGGAGGTGCCTGGTAAAAACGGGCACATGGGAGCACTCCGTATTTTTCGTATTTTCTATGCAACACAGTGAAATTGAATTCTGCACGTTCAATATTCACATCAAGAATGTCTCCTCTCAGTAATTTCCTCCAGGCCGGTGCTTTATAATGTGCTCAATTCTCACGTTTGCATTGTCTGCAGAGGGAACAACCAATTCTTGGTCAGACTAGATGGGGTGGGCACAGAAGGCGCAGCAGAAGTGAAATGGTGTCGAACGAAGTTGATTGTCGCTAGAAATATTTACATGGAGAAGTTTGACTTTTTGTGGAGAAGACAGGGTGCAGTTATGCTCCAGTGGCATGTTTGGGAATGATGCTTCAGTCTTATGGCATCCTTGGGAATGATGGATCAATCTCAGTGCTGGACCATCCCTTCCTCTTTGGAGACACCTCCCGTCTTAGAGGAAGCTCCAGCTCCAAATTAATGGGACATCCAAAGACGCCATTGCCCCTTAAAAGAAGAGATATCCAGCCCCCAGGATGGTGGCCCAATGGCAATTTTATTTATGTAACAAGCAAGTTCAGTTTTCCCCCTACATTCATACTTCAGCTGGGTCGAGATGATCAATATTTAACAGTCTACACAAACAGCTGTGCAGGGTAGCAATGAGGAGACCAAAGAGGAGGCCAACCGTGGCTGCCTGTCACTTCGTTTTCAAGAGGGAGCCCTATCTCGGTGACGGGTTCTGTGCAGACCTTGCTCGTCTGTTTGCAAAGAGCTCTGAGATAAAAAGTTATTTATAGGCTTTTCAAAAAAATCTTCTGCGCAGGCCCAGCTTCCAAGACTGGAAAGGCTTGTGGAAATAGGATTAAAGACTCAAAATATGACTAGTTTAGCCCCTAGTTGAGCTTACCCCTCAACAAAAAGGGGGAATCTTTCAAATGCAGCTTCTTCCTTGCAGCCATTCCCAACAGGTAACACATGGCTCCTCAACTAGGCCAACTTGGGCCTCTGGGCTGTCATTTGGAAGCAGCTTTCCATGCAGTTGTCTCCTAAATTTACTGCCTGGGAATAGCACCGCAGCCTCCTCCTGAACAAAAATAGATGAATTCATCCCATATTCTACAGCAAATGCATAAAGAAAAATGATCAAGAGGATGCACGTAAGGATGTGTTTTGCCCTGTAACCATGGAGCACAGACAGCATCCATCATTCCCTCTTAATACCGGTTAGGGCAGTTTGGATGCTCTCCCTTCTCGCTAGGAGATAAATCGGTGTCTTGTTTCAGTAAGGCAGCTCTCTCCTGCCCTGGATCTACCTGTGCTAGAGGCAGCCAAGCTAGGGTTGAGATCAAAGAGTTTGGAGTCTGGGGGTCTTAGGTCCCCTTGTCTTTAGGGTTCTTAGTCTGGCTTATCTCAGCACTGAGATCATCATGGAAAGTTTGGTTGAAAACTGAAGGGCTTTTGCACTGCGAATCAGATAGAACAGTCGCATCCATACAAGTCTGCAGACAGCCTCAGAAAGCAGCAGGAAGAGCCCTAAGAGCCTCCGTGCATCTTATGGGGTTCACTCTTAAGTCAGGTACCTCTGATTTGGGTATCTTGAATTACTGCAGCTAATACATACAAAAGAAACATACACAAAACCCGCTCCGCGAGGCTGGCATCTCATCCCAGCAGGGAGAGACTACTGGAGCTCTCAGGTGGATGGGGCTCACTTGGAGAAGCCGGTGAGTGCTGGTTTCTGAATCCAGTATCCCTAACACCTGCATCTAGCAGGAATGGTACCAGTCTCCACTGCAAGTATTGCTCCTTTTCTTCAGCACTGTCCTGCTCCAGGGAAATTCCTTGCCAAGCAAGGCAGCCACCTTCCTTTTGTTCCCAGTCTGTGTGTAACACATAACTCTGAGGTTTTCACGATCTGTTTTCCCCTTCTTCGCCTGGCCCCGTTGCTGGTGCTCAAGGATGCAGGATGTACCTGCTCATTCCTTGCCAGCCATATGTGGAGAGGTCAGAGGAAAGGGGATGTATGAGGGGTATTTCCAGGCACCGGGCTAAGTTTTTAAGGGTGTCTATACACAGCCTGCGGCCGTGCTGAGGCAGAAGTGTTAGATCAGCCTGTGTAATGCGGGTTTGTGGTGCTGCAGTGTCTACCGAGCAGCCTGCCTGCCTGGCGGAGAGGCTGACTCTTAGTGTTGCCCCTCGCTAGCATCACAAGCAAAAAGTTTCATTTGTAGCGACTTGAGAAAGCAACCAAAGCGGAGGTTTGGCCACACTGTTGACTCTTCCCTGAAGCGGATTAAGGAGGGGTAATGCAGAATCTCTTTGCTGGCAGCAATTTGCTGCGGGTGGCCTCAGCTGCTGGGTACCCACCTGGACTATGTGCTCCGCGGGTGCCAGCAAAGCTGCTGAGGACTCACAGCTGAATATTTGTGCTAGTTCAGGTGTTTTTGCTATTCCCATCAGCTGCAGAATCCAGGAACTCCCAAGCCAAATGCTCCCCATCTTCTCCATTGCCTCACGGGAGGAGCACGCAGCCAGGGATGGCACCTGCTTGGTTTGGGGGTTGCTCTGGTCGCTTGTGATTGATGCTTGACCCTGGCGTCACCCTCTCTGAAATCATTTCTGTAACTTTAACCTATGTTTTCCACTGGTTTATGATTTTATTTTCCGCAGATGTCTTCTGTGGACCAGCACTTAACACACTTCACTGGGTCAAAGTGCTGCTCTCGGGGTAGGAATTTCTTTTGTATTTTATGAATCTGTGATTTTAGTGTGGCCTGGATCACACACCTCTCTGAGTAGGAAGATGCGTGCAGCATCTGCTGACAGTATGTGTGTTGATTTAAAGCTTTCTCTTCTGGGCATGCCGAGATTTTCCTGGAGCAGACAGAATTATTTAACAGTCCCTCTGGCTTCCTTCCCACCCTGGCCCCAGCTTTTGAGGCAATATTTTGACTGCTGTTCCACAGCCAGAGCTTCCTCCCCAGCCCAAGACAGTCCCTGCAGCCAGTTTTGGCTCAGGTTTCTATGCAAGTTTTCTCAGCTCTTTGTCTTGGCAGCCACCATCTCTACCTGGTCCCCTGTCACCTACCATCCCCAGCTCCGTGACTCTGCCACAACCCAACCCACTCAGCTGCTTCCAGCTCCTAATGTTTCTATAACTGCACCCAAGCGCTCCGCGCTGAAATATTGATGTGCTAATTAATAATGAAAGCCGTAATTGTAGTTGATTTCAGAAGTTTAATTTGCTGAGCAGTTAGCAGTGCTGCAGTCCCTAGCAATGCACTGAGGTATCTTTTCCTCTAGCAATAACTGCACAAGAGAAGTGTCCTGTGTGTGGATGTCTGCGAAGATGTTTGGTTGTGACTCTTGGGAGGTCTGGAGGGGGAAATCCTAAAATATTAGTATGTTTATCAGTTGTCCTTTTTAAAATCTGTTTCAAAAGGTTTTCATGCCTAAACCTAAAAAAAAAAAAATTTTTTTTAAATCCTATTTTAAATTCCTAAACCAACTGCAGCGTTAAGGAGACAGTAAGAGATGGGGGTATCTAGGCTGCTGTAAATAACTGCAAAACCAGACTCTATCCTGGAAGAATGGAAATCTGTTAAGTTGCTCTCATTACCCCACTAATTAAAACTTGGCATTCCCTTGTTTCCCTGCCTCCGTTTTCGGCTCTGCTTCATTTGCAACTCATCCAAGGATTTAGGGATGGTTTGTGTAAGAGACAAGCTTGCAAATCTACATGCAAGGGCTTCTGCTCCCCTCACACAAATTAAAAAACAAACCAAACCAAAAAGCCTCACTTTTTGTCTGAAGTAGCCGTTTGTGCAAAGAAAAGCAAGCTGCAATTGGAGAACTGGACAGTGTACCAGGTTCACAGGGAAAACTGCAGGCTAATTCCGGAATAAGCAGCAGCAGAGCAGGCAAATGGGACAAAAAAAAAAAGTCAGGAATAGCGCAAGGAGCTGGAAAGATGGAAGAAAATATTCTGGATGTCAAAGGGCCTTAGGGGTACAGGATGCCAAGGCGGCAATATGGAGTGAACACAGAGACTGTGTGTCCTGGTCCCGAGTCCTCCTGCTAAGCGAAATCAACACTGGAGCATTTTTTAAAATTTAATTAAGAAGGGATAAATATAGAAAAATGAAAAAGAAATAGGCAAATAAATTATTTTAAATAACATTTGCATAGATTTATAAATTAAAAACAAGGCATATATTTTAAGTCCTAAGTTTGAGATTCACAGAAATCAGATACCTCTGAATATTTTTGTGTGTTGTTGTAGGAATTCTTGTCACAGAATCTATTTGAGGCCGATACATTTCTTGTATCCATTAACTAAAGTATAAAACCAGACCACCAATATTTGGAATCCGTCAAAGATTCCCCGAGGAACCGCACTCGCAGAGCGCTTCAAATGGACATTACAGCGTTGGGTAAGAGCTTGGTTTTCTTAAAGCCCATTAAAATACACATTGGGCGTTTCCATTGACGTTATCGACTCATTCTGAAATGTTTAATTCCTTTAACCGGAGTAATAAAATATGAAGCAGCCTGCGCAGTTGGCCAGCACAGGGAAAGGCTGGATTCTGATCAAGTGGGAGTGTTTCCTTGCCTCACTCTTGCTTAAACAAGTCTCAAGAAGGCACTGTCGGACTTTTAAGGCCCTTACTAAAGCCTCTCCTCCATCGGAGCCCCACTGGGGCTTGCATTTGGCTTGAGAGCGTTTTAAGTAACGCAACGAACGTGCGGGGAGCTCTAAACCAGACTCTGCCCCACGCGCAAGGCAGGTGAGCAGGACCCTGGGCGCCCTCCCTCGGCCGTGGTGCCCCGAGAGAGGGTTCCTTAGGCTCCATCCTTGCCTGTTTTGAAGGGATCGGGTTCCTGGAACACGCAGGTCCCCGCGCAGCACTCGCGGCGCCGCCGGCCCCAAGATGGCGCCGCGGCCTGTGGCGAGCGGCCGAAGACGGCGCCGCTCCCGCCCGCGCCACGCGCCGCCGCTATTGGCGGAGACGGGGGAGAGGCCCCCGCGCCGGCCTATGGGCGGGCGGCGCTCT
>VWPW01007393.1:133455-157043 GCA_013389825.1 Crypturellus undulatus
GAGCGCCGGGGCCCCGCGGCCGTTGGAGCCGTTGGCGCTGCACGACCGGCCTGGCCCGCCGCGGGGGTTGCGGGAGCCGCAGCAGCGCCCCGGGACCCTGCCTGGTGTCACCGTGCGTGCAGGGAAGGGCTGCGCCGGCAGCCTGTGACACCCGCGGGTGTCCACGGGCCGCCTGGCGCTGCCCTCCCCGCCGGCGTCGGCCAGGTGGGGGAAGAGCCCCCTGCACCTGCGAAAGCCTCGTTTTGTTTTAGTAAAGCCACGCACCGCCCTCCCGGCGTACGGAGCTTGCAGTGCAGCTCGTGCTGTTGAGGAAAGCAGGGTTCATCCTACAGAGCATCACTGTTGGCTACGGGCTGTCCGAGCAAGGGGGTTTGCGGTTTTTAAAGCAGCTCTGCCTTGGCCTGGGTAGGCCCTTACCAGGCTCGACAAGCAGTGTAGCAGCTCTGGTTGTGCTGGTTGAGGCACTGGTGCTAAAATGCTTGTGTGCTCTTGGGTCTGGGTGAACAGAGGGACCTGTAAAACCCAGGGCTGGTCTATCATCAAATCTTGCCTGATGCCCTTGATGATACTCCAGTTGAATCTTAATTTTGGAGGTGATGCTGTGTACATCTCCTCTCCTTAAGCCTGACCTTCTTAGTTGCAGCAAAACTTGCCTCCGCCCCCGGTGTGGAGCGGTGCAGGTGCGGTGGGTTTTGTCCTGCTTGGAGTTGGCAGCTTGGAGTTGGAGACTCTGAGCTCCGAATCTCCCATCTTGTGTTCGCTGTGCACTGCTTCCCTGCTCAGGAGTGACAAAAACTGGTCGGTGCTATTTTATGGCAGACTTAGGCTTGTTGCTGCTAAGTGTTAGATGGGTACCTGGCCCTTGGCTGGGTTTTTGGTGTCCATAAAGGGAATAAATGTAAGAACGTCAAGTTGAGAAGGAAAATGACTGGATTTTCCCACTACATTGGCATGGCTTCAGAGCTGAACAAAAGTTTGTAAAATATTTCTACCATTCTTTATTGCTCTAATTAAACACCTGCTTGTAACAGGTGGAACCTTTGTAACTTGGGAGGGGGGGGGGTTGCTCCCTGAGCGGCAAAACTCATGGATTCTTCTCTTGTTTGCTGCTTTGTACCTCAGCAGCCCTTCAGAAACCCTCGATCCTGCCTGTGTCCCTTGCACTGTGCGATACCTTTGGCTCTTCCCCATCACTCTCCTTCCCGTGCGCCAGCTGTGCACGCTGCGCCCGGCCAGGTGGCCAAGGCGAGCAGGCAGCTGAGGAGCTCTTAGCTGAGGAGTTGCTGGCAAGATCTGGAGCAGTCGATGACTTTTATAGTGAGAGACACAGATAATACCGTGGTTAAAGCATTTGTGAACTCTTCTGTTTCATCTGTGCTCCAGCTCCCATCTGGAAATGCAGTTGTGGGCATGTAAAGGAAAGCTCTTATCTGTGGAGAAGGGGAGTTTTAACAGAAGAAGAAGGAACAAAATAGTAGATAAGGAAATAAGTAGGAAGTTTTAAGCACCAGACAACTAAACTCTTACCCAGTGCGATCTGCATACAGCGAGTGGAAGTGCCTGAATGACTCTGGAAAAGAAAAATCTAAGCTAAGGTCTGCAGGAGCCTGACTAGAAAAACCTAAAATAACAACATTTATGCAGAGAGAAAAAGCTGCTGAGGAGCCTGCCCGAGAAGGGGGGACAGGAAAAAAGATTGATCTGGTGAGACTGAAATACATTTTAGGAAGAGGAAAATGTTACTGCTGTATACACTGCTTCTTTGCTGCTTCTTCCCAGATGTACTGGAGAAATTTTAAAGACCTTTTCATAGGAGATCTCAAGAAGCATAGTGTATTTAAGAAGAGGGGGAAAAAAATGTTTGAACAGGAATTAGAGCATACTTGCCCATGTTTATTCCAGATAGTCCTGAACTGTGATATTTGGTGACCTGGTGCTTACAGACCAAACATTTGTCTGCTGTCAGACCTTTTCTTTCATTCGGGACATAATAAAATCATTGTATAATGTACACAAGGTTTTTTAGATTTCTAGCTCTGTGGTATAAAAATAAGATTATGATATGTGACATAGTGTCGGCCTTGCGCTACCTTCTTGAGGACTTTGTGGGCTGCTTAACAGTGGGCGTGATTTTGCTGCTCTTCATAGCAAGCAAGTTTTGTGCTGCTCGTTTCACTCCTAGTTCCGTAGTGTGATGTTGGTATTTAATGCCAGTAGGTGCAAATGACTACAACAGATGCTATTATTTGAGTATTGACTTGGGAGAATTGTTACTTGCTGAGAGTAAAATGGGTCAGGAAATATCCTGAAGAGATATTAAAAAACAGGAAGCCTGGATGCTTACTACATTGTGAAAATGCTGATACTGTTTTGTATTTCCTTTTTATTTATTTCTGTTTCTAGTGGATTTTTAGGGATATGGTAAATGGTGTAAGAGGGAATTGGGTTTTTCTGTAGTCCACTGGCGTACAAGTGGGATTTGGGTAACGGAGCAATGAAATTCTTTGGATTAAGACTTCTGTTCACTAATGATAGTTGAGCATGATGCTAAAAGGAAGCTTAGCCAAAAAGCCCCAACCAAATCGTACAGCTACCTGTTGCTGGTAAGAGCTTGATGGCTGCTAGCCCATAGCAGAGGAGTGTGTGTGTGTGTGCTGGGCTGCACGTGGAGGGCTTGGCCTTCCTCATGTCACATTAGGGGGGAGGCTCAGTGTTTGTTTGACTTCTCCTCCTCCAGTGCCCTCTTGTTCAAGAGTATCCAGTATTATTTTGTGCACCTCGTATTCCCATGGCTCTTGTGCAGAAGAACTCATCCACAGGGAGAGCCCGTTGCCTCTTTTTTGACAAGCAAGGAGAGCGTTCTCTTATACTCTTTTCCCATCACTGTTGCTAGAGCTATTTTTTGTGCATCTCCTCTCACAAACAATTACAGTGGATTTACTTTTCATTCCTAGAGGTTTTTGCCCTTGGTTCCATGGAGTTCTACTTTCAGCTTTGTGATGCATGTGTGTGTGTGTGTGGTGGTGTTTTTTTTTTTTTTTTTTTTTCCTCTCTCTCATTTGTTTCTGTAGTTCCCTTTTCTATATCTGTCCTCATTCTAGGGTCAACTTCACGCTTCCTGAGTTTTCATAATCCTCTTTTTTTGTTGTTGTTGTTGGTTTTTTTTTTTTGTTTTGTTTCTCTCTCTCCAGTCCATCATGACGGAGGATTCTCCTCATCCTCAAATTAGTCTCTTCTAGAGCTATGTAAATATTTTCTTATGATGCCATAGTGCTGTCACTCTTACCAACTTTAATTTAAAACAATAAAGCTTAAGTTCTTGCTCTCCGTGATTGCATTTTTTTGTGCTCTCCTTGTACAGCAGCAAGTTTAATGCCTGGCACCTAGAGCGTAATGTGCAGCTCTGCCGCTGCTTGGGGATGGATCGCGGAGGGCTCAGGGCTGTTTTGTTGTTTGCTGGAGGAAAGCTGCTCATGACCCGTTTCAGCAGCCATGAGGACCAAGTCAGATCAGCCACACCTGCTTAAAGCTGCAGAAAGCAAAACTACAGTAAGAGCTTAGTAGGGGTGTAAGGAGTAACTGTGTGACTTGAGGGAAAACGTTTGGTGAGGATTTGCTATTCAGCTCGGAGAATTAATGAAATGTATCACTTTTTTTTTCTAAATTCTGTGTAACTGGAGATGCTAAAGTCTGTGTAGTTGGAGCTTTTCATCCAAAATTAGTTTTAAAGCTGTCACACAGGATAAGTGAAGTAAACGATAGATGATGTAAGTAACAATTCTAGTCATGCTGTGCCATAAAAACCTCACTTCCCTCTAGAGAAGCTTGGCTTCTTGAAAATCATCCCAGGAAAGTGGGTACCCATGTTGAGCTCCAAAGCGGTGAAACTCTTCAGTTGACCAGTATTGGGGTGAGAGGCTTTTAAAACAAACAAATATCAGAGTTGGGTTTAAAAGTAGCATTTGTTGTCTCGACTGTCTGTCTGGGAGACTGTCTGTATATCTGCAAGGATTCTGGCCCTGTCTCTACTTACTCTTGTGTTTACTCTGTCTAGTATGCAGGCTGTCATGTTGCTTGGAGAAATCATATGCTCTCTAAACAGAACCGAGATAAACAAGAATTAGTTTTAATTTCTCTAAGTGTCTGGCTGGTTGTCATTTGGTCACCTTTGTACAGTGACTGTGTCACCTTGTTACAGGAGAAGCAGCAGAATCCTTTTCTGTATTAGTCCTGCCACAGCTTGGGTGGTTTCCTTTGATTTACGTAGTTTCTGCAAAGAGAGATCTCTGGCTCTGAATGTTCCTCTGGGATATGACAGTATCAGCTTCTATTTGGTTCTCAACTATATTCCACTAATAATATGAAGATAATTTCTATACTTGTAATTGAAATACAGCTGACTAACTGTGTAAAAATGCTAAAATTTGACTGGCAAAGAATTGTTGAGAAGCGAGACCTGTCCTGCAACCCATAACCCCACTACAAAAATGCAGTGTGGCTTTAATCTGTGTGAGATTTCTGAGAAGAGGCAGTATAAATGTTTTTTTGTTGTTGTTTGTTTTTTTTTTTTTTTTTTTTTTTTCTCCATATTATTTTAGTGTTAAGGTTATGGGTATTTCGTATATTTTTGTGGCTCTTAGCTTTACAGCTGGCCGCAGAAGCTACATAGTTAGGTGTAAGGAAATCAGTGTGTCCTCAAATTTTCTTTGAGAATGAAGATGGATTAACTAGAGTAACTATAAATGAAAGACAACAGACAATCTAAGTCTTTTTCTTACAAATTTCACCTTCAGGAAACTAGTCTGTACAGCTGCACAGCTCTTGTTAGATATCAGAGAAAAATACCTGGGAGCTCTCTTGAGGGGACGAATCTTCAGGAAATTGGAGGTCGTAGATTCTTGTGAAACAGGAGGGCATTTGTGAAATTGGAACTGTTAACCTGAAGTATAATTCTCTGAAAATGTTTTGCCTGTTGTAGTCGCCCTAGCAACACAAGCTGTTGTGTTTTCAGTTGAGCAGAGCTGGTGTCAGTCAATTCTCCCTTTTGTCTCCCTGTAGCATTTCAGTGATCTACAGGAGAGGCATCTTCTAACAGAAATGCTGGGATTAGGCTGGTTTAGGATGCCAGTGTATATAATCTAGGCTTGAGTACCAGAAATGGACTAGATTTTGAATGTCTTAGTATCTAAAGGAAAGGATTCCTGTAAATTTAACTATATTCTCTTGCTTTCTAGGGGTACTAGAAGATGCTTCAGTGTTAGTACCTCTTTCACACTACAAATTATGAATGAAATTCATTAACTAACATCTCCCTCCTCACCCTGAGCTCCAAGAGACTTCCCATAACGCTTGGAAGAAAGAGTCAGGGGAGAAGGGTTGCACGTCACCATGAAGCTAAAGCAGCGAGTTGTGCTGTTGGCCATCCTCCTGGTCATCTTCATCTTCACAAAAGTTTTCCTCATTGACAACTTGGACACCTCAGCTGCCAACCGCGAAGACCAGCGCTCCTTTCACCGTATGATGGCAAGTCTGCGCGTCGAGCTGGACCCCCGGCTGGACCACACCATGCAGTCCCCATGGGAGATCGCAGCCCAGTGGGTTGTCCCCCGGGAGGTGTATCCCGAGGAGACGCCGGAGCTAGGGGCTGTCATGCACGCCATGTCGACCAAGAAAATAATAAAGGCTGATGTAGGGTACAAAGGTACCCAGCTGAAAGCTTTGCTAATACTCGAAGGGGGACAGAAGGTCGTCTTCAAACCTAAGAGGTGAATATTCTCTTCAGTGATTGTTATTTTATGTATTTTTATCTATATTATTTCATTAGTCTTTTATAAACAGAATCTATTCATCTCTTTTGGGAGACAATAATGGAGTCGCACTCATCTTCTAGTAAAGCTCAGTGGCTCTTCCAGTTGACTCCCAAGCACTATAAATTTGATGCTCAACACAGCCTGTCTTTAGGTTCAAATAATAACCTCAGTTTTGAGGGAATATTGGTTAAACCTGATATTTTTGAGCAGTATCTTCCTGATTCTGGAACTGCTGGTTCTGGCAGCGTGGTGACACATCTCGCTGAATAATAGTCATGACGAGGCTCTGTTTTGAGAGTGCAGTTCAAAACTAGGGAAAGAGTGAGAATTGTCAGTGGTCTTAAAAGCAGATCTGATGTCCAGTGTTTCTGCATGATGAATGCAAGAATGGCAAGAATAGGTAGAAATAAGAAAATAGATAATCTAATTTGGTCTTACTTTATGAGAAAATGTATTTCACTCCACCCATTTGCTCCTTGGTATTGACTGTGGTATTTTATGCCTATCTGAGGCATACCTCTTAAGGAGTATCTAGGCTTGATTCAGATGTCATTAATCTCTGAAAATTTTACATGGCTTGACTGGTTTGGTAACATGTTCATTATTTGGGAAAAAAAAAAAAAAAGCCCTAAAACAAATCACCACTCTGCCAAAATATACTACTGTTGTTGCTATGTGTATCTAATTTCTATTTCTACCTTTCGTTGTGTCTTTTCTCTAGCGAAATAAAGAGCTTTTATATCTAGTATTCTCCTCAGATTCACACTGGCTGGTTTTCTGTCAACCAGAGATTGCTTTTGCCACTTTTGCCGTGATATCAGATTATATTTTGATGTTAAGGTACAACCCTTTGAACCCCCAATTGTTCACAGAGTTCCTGTTTTCCAGTGTAAATAGTCTCCTGTTCTCTGGTTGGGTTTGTAGTCTTTGTTCTTAGATATGGCTTGACATATAGTTGAATTACAACTCATTAGTTTGAATAGGTCTAGGTTTCCAGGCACTTGAGACCACTGTGAATTACTGACCTTTCCTCCTTATTTATTCCTTCACCAGCCTGTCCGCTGTTTAATCCCATTAATGATTTTTCCCCTCTCCCATAGGCAATCATTTTAAATGTGATTGTGGGTCTGTTTAATTTAGTGTTTTTCCTGCACTTGTTACTCTGAATGGCAAAGTTGATAGGAATCCTGCTTGAATCACTTTATCTGACTTATTGCAATTACAGATATGCCAGGGACTATGTTGTGGAAGGAGAACCATATGCTGGCTATGACAGACACAATGCAGAAGTAGCAGCCTTTCACTTGGATAGGTATGAAATTGTTGGATTACTCAGTTTTATTGTCTCTGATACTTAGTTTGTCAGAGTGGGAAAAAAATTATATCTGGGGATGATCTAAGTGGGGGAAAAATCATATTTGGAATACTGGACTGTTTCTAATGTGTCCATATAGCAATTTGGACCCAAGAATAACAATAAATAGTGATTTTTGTGAAGCTTCATTTTAAAAGCTATGTGCAAGAGTCTAATATTTGCATTTTTTTTAAAGGCATGATGGATGAGGTACTGAAACCACTGATGTTCCATATAATATGGAACAAAGAGCTTAGCCAATTCCTAATGAAAAATCTGAAGCACTAGAAATATGATTAAAAAAGTCTTAATGTCTAGGATGATGATTATAAATATGAATCAGTGCCTCCTGGAGGGAAAAGGAAAAAACAGGCATTTCCATATGGTTGAGTTCAGGGATTTCCAGATCTTATTGTGGACCCAAGCTGGAGATGCGACTACTATAAGAAAAACAGTTACAGGAAACATAAGGAAAGGATTGGAAAATGTTAAAGGCTGAATGCTGATAGGTACAAAATGTAAGTTTGTGTAAGCTTGATCTAGAACAAATGATTGCAGTCCTGGTTTCCCCTTTTTAAAGGGACTGTTTTGCAATTTCAGAGAAGGCTTATTAAGCTAATTAAGATGCTAAAAGATGTGAAAAAATGTCATGTGAAAAGACTTAAAATCTTGGGTATAGGAATAATGAGGCACTAATAAGATAAAGAACAGAATAGTCCAACTTAAACTGAGATGTTATTCTTCCTTCTTCAGTGCATAAATAAGAGGCTTCTTGAATTCATAGGTGGTAAGAGATATATTCATTAGACTTAACTCATCTTTGGAATTTATTGCATAGGAGAGAGAAATGACTGTTCTGGGAAGCTTTTGTGCTAACTGCTTGTATAAAACCCAGGGCTGCTGTTGGAATATTCAGACTGTGAGCCAAACTGGGATCTTTGAATCATTTTAAGACAAAAAGTTGATCCTGGAGCCGGATGTGTATTACTTATTTGTATTCCTTAAGAAAAATACTGTTCAATTTGCCTGAAATTACAAAAATCAAGCAAAGTGAAGGGGAATAATTAAAAGTCGATTTCTGTCTAGATCAGTGTCCAAACTCCTCCCTCTTGTCCTACCTCTTTCTTCCTCTTTGGCCACGTTTTGCTACTTGGTTTCTCTGACCCCTTTCTGCTTTGAACATGCTTCTCGACCTCCTTCAAGCATAGCTAGCAGAAACTACCTGCCCACATAACAAGTTGTTTGCACTGTTGTTTTGAATGGTGACACGTAGATATTTTGATCCCAGGTGCTATTTTTTCACCAAGAACCTACAGGATGTTGTATTCTTCCCAATATTAGCTAGGATACTGGCCTTTCCCCTGTGGATTTGAGCTTACAGAGATGGGTTTTCCAGATCCGAGTTCTGCCCTTGTTTATCTGTAGCTCCTACATTTTCTCAAGCTGTGCATAGCTATCTTGCTGCCCGTGATTTTTGTCTTTATGCTTCCAGGATTTGTTCAAGCGGACATTTTGCGGTGCTTTTTCCTAGAGCTGTTTTGTACTTTAGGGGCCTTGCTGCTTGAATATTTAAAAAAAAAAAAACAACTTGTAGTTGTTAAAGAGCAACTTTCCTTGTATCTCTGTGGGCATCTCTGACTCCTTCCTTCCCGTTTTCTGAAAAAGGCACAATCAAAAGTACATTAAGAGAGTTAAGTCTGACATTGCACTTATGTTTGTAGTACTCCTTCAAGCACTTTTAAAATCCCATTACAAATCAAATCAATTGTGGTCACAGAGCAATGGCTCTTGCAGACATGAGTGGAACCTGGATCCTCTTGCTGACGGTTTTTTGGTTATCCATTCCCTCTCTCTCTCTTTTTTTTTTTTTTTTTTTTTTCCTCTCTCCTCCAAGCATGTCTTAGGCATTCAGGTTTTCCTACCATTCTACCTTCCCTCTTCCCCCTCAAGCCAAACCAAATAACTCCCAGATTGCGTACTTTTAAGTGCAATTAAATTGGAACTTAAATGTAAGATTTTGCTAGATACTAATTCCCACAAATTATAAATGATCTTTCCAGGTGAACAGCCTAAAGGCCATATGGCTGGTGCCTGAGCCTGTACACAGGGGAGATGATGGATTGTGGGTTTTTTATTATTATTATTTTTTTCCTGGGGTGAGATCTAATTTCTGAGAATTGGAGCATGATACATCCTGTGTTGCTGTTCTGCAAATGTTTTAGTAAAGGAGCATCACTGATGGCCTATAAAGCAAGTTTTCTGTTTTGATGATTAGGAAGGAGGGGTCCTTTGCTTTGGAGAAGAGAGGAGATTGCCAAGAGGTTCCAGCTTTATTCTCTGGTCTGAGCTCATCATGATTTCATGCAATAGGGCAGAGTCCTTGTGTTCTCTTTTTTTAAGTGTAGAACTGCTGCCACAAATTCTCATCCCCATCATGTTTTTTTTCCACCCCAAATTAGAATCCTGGGCTTCCGACGAGCTCCGCTGGTAGTTGGCAGGTTTGTGAACCTACGTACAGAGATCAAACCAGTTGCCACAGAGCAGCTTCTGGGCACCTTCATGACTGTGGGTAAGTGGATTCTCTGCATTGTGCAGCCTGGTAAAAAAAAAATCATGGGAAATAGTCGTGGGCATTTAAGACAGTTACGGAACACTTTACTGTGGTATTGAAAGGTGATAAGCCTCTTTCAGTCCCGACAGAAATTTGAATACCTGCATAACCCCTGCTTGGTGGGGCAAGAGGACTTGGTTTTCTCCAGAAGTAGGTGTTTTGCTTTTTTTTCTGTTCTTTCTGTTCTTGTTTCTCTTTTTTGGAATATTTTCTAATGTTAGAAATTGTTAGAAAGTCTTTGGAGTCTGTGAGTAGTCCTGAAAGAAAAAAATGGAATTGTATTTGACTCTAATGCAAGCACAACGGTTATTTGAGATAACGTGTAGGACTGGTTCATCAGTTGCTGTTAGATGTTGTCTGTGCCATGTCACTCTACTGAGCATTCATAGCTAGATGCATCAGAACTTGGCTTCATTGCTTGCAGAAATAATGCTGAGGGGCAATAATGGGAGTTACTAGTGCAAGCTAGTGCTAATGATCGAGGTGGTCATTAGGCAGCAAGAAGTGACATATCCTGCTGCCTTAACCCTTTGGGCTTTTCGTAAAATATTAAGTTACTATTTTTTCTTTTTCTGACAGGCAGAATCTAGAGACAATTATGCATTACATGTGTGTGTGTGTATTTCTATTATAAGCACTGCTGGTAATCTCACCTACTAAATTTGCTTAACCTTTCTTGTTATAAGGTTCAGCATTCGAATGAGATTTGCCTTGCTAACCTCTTTTTGTATTCAGATTGGGTGTCTGCCTCAGGCAGACTATTTTTTTTCTAATTTCAGCTGAAATAAGTAATAGTCAGCAAAGATGCTCATTTTTTCCTGTCTTTTTTTTTTTTTTTTTCCTCTTCGTTGCCTGTCCTTGGATTCTTTGGAACCTCCTGTTCTGCAGAGCATGAACAGAACAAATAGAGATAATTGCAGAAACATTTCTGTCAGGATCTCTTGCTGACCCAAATTTAACCAAGTTTTGGAGGTTTTGAGAAGTGATAGCTCACGCATACTCAGTAGAGGCTTGCTAAGTCACAGCTGAATCTGGGGAAAATGTGCAAATTGCTGGGACACCTGCAGTCCAAAGGAAGAAAGGACAAGGGGATAAGGGGAGGTGCAAGAAAATGAGACTTAGTTGAAGAATTCTTTGGAAGAACATCCGTGCATGGTGGAGTTGGGATCGACTTGGCAAGGGACAAAATAAGGCAGGTTTTAAGGATGAAGCAGAAAAGTTTAAGCTAAATAAGTTAATCTAGGCTGCTGAGAGCATCCCTTTCCATAGCTAAGTTACTGAAAACTGGTAGGTGTCACTATTCTTCTCCTGTCAGAAGACACCCATGAAACTGTGCCTAGATCACATAGGAATGACAGGTCATTTGTATTTCCCTAAGTGGGTCTGCTCAAGTAGCAGAAATGTGTGCCAAGTCTAGGGGCTCCAAATCCATTTGAGTTGTGTTCTGCATTTATTTGCTTGACTATTTATTTTTCCAATTGGCTTTTGAAAAATTCTGTAAAACTGTCACATGGCGTATGTTAAACAGGCAGTGTTAAGGCTGCAAAGTGAAGCTCCTGAGGAATTAGGGATCTCCAAAGCCTGTTTATAGTACAGTGTTGCCTTAAGTCCCAGTATAATTAAAAACAGTTGACAATATAGTTACGACTCCTTTGAAAATTAATCTTTCGTGAAGTTTTGAGTGAATAAATGTCTACTTCATCTCTTTTGAGCCTTTGCCCTTAGAGAGAAGGAGGAATGAAGTCAGGTGCAGTGAAATCTTCCTGTGAGGGTTTCTTTGCTGCAACAAAATGCTCCTGAATTTCATTTGGCTTCCCTTGGGTTAAATTCCGTTCTTATGATGTCTTTTTTTTTGTTTGGTTTGTTTTGAAGGTAATAGTACTTGCTTCTATGGGAAGTGCTACTACTGTCGGGAAACAGAACCAGCTTGTGCAGATGGGGACATCATGGAAGGGTCGGTGACTCTGTGGCTGCCGGACGTGTGGCCTCTCCAGAAGCATCGGCACCCCTGGGGCAGGACGTACCGTGAAGGAAAACTTGCCAGGTACGAGAGCCTGATGGGGTTCATCCTTGTAATGATAATTTGGACTGATTGCAAGTACCCTTGCAATACAGTGGCTAATTATGGAGCAGGCAATCCCGAAGTTGAGTTTTGGCAATAAGTAACTCAATGTGATTGCCAATAACTGTGCGATTACTGTGGCACTGTGCTTTTTTTCTGACCTCATTTCATGGTCTTTAAGGCTTGTTCAAGAATTGTAGATTGGACAGAGGGGGACAGTACCAGGGGCTGGAAGTGTTGTTGTTGCTTTTTTTAAATTTTTTTTCCACTTGTGTCAAAAGTTTTCATAGGAAGATTTACTATGATTAATTTGTCTACTTTATAACCATTTTTGTAGGTATCTTTTCTGTGTGGTGCATTTAGACTAAATCAGTAAGAACTGAGAAGTTCATTAGTTATGACTATTGTTGGGGACTGTGTGCGACATAGCAAGAATGCTGTTAGAGAAGAAGAATGGGATCTAGCAGTTGTGTGCACTAAGATACAGAGTATCAGTGTGTTTGGGATGGACACTTTCTTGCCATGACCAAAATATTATTGAGCTTTTGTTTTTGCAAGTCCTGGTGCTGGACAAGTGATTTGAAAGAGAATTTTAGTGCAGAACTAAGCCTTTGATTGTTTCCCACCGATGTGGTTGTTTTCAGAAAGAATCTCACCCAGTGGCTGTATTGAAATGTTTTAGACTATGAAATGCACAGTTGACTTTCTGAGCAGCAGAAGGTACCTGCTTTTTAAAAGACCAAAATCAGATTTATTTAGTACCTGTTAAATTGCAGTAATGGATCGACTGAATTTCTTGGAGGTGTTTCCTTTTTTTGAGAGACTGCTTTTATCATAGAGGATCTACTTGCATATGATTTTAACAAGTTAAGAAGATATCTATGCTGATTTAATATTCACTGTGTTTTTAACTTGTATGTTTTTATCTTTCTCGGGTAGTATTGCAAGGTTCTGTTTCTTTGTTATGCCCCTTATTATATTGTGCTTCTCTCCTTGAGAATATGAAGTGATGCAATCTATGTTATGCTCTTTCTCTTTTCTGCATCTGATAATTATGGAAAAATAACTTTGTGGGAATTTTCCTCTCTCTGCCCTGAGTTGACCTTTGGAATCGTATTCAAAGTCATTTGTGTCATTAGTGTGTATAACTTTATTGGACACAAATAGATAAAATCCCTGACCTTTGAAGTCCTGCACTAACGTGGCACAAATATCCGAAGTAAATGTTGGATTAAGGTCTCTTCTGGAAAGACTGAATGAGAAATGAGAGGAAGAGAGAGCACAGGATATCAGAAGGCCTTCTACAAGGAGATCAAGCAATGATCTAAAGGAAAATGAAAGAGAAATGCTTGAGGGAGAGACATGTGTAGTACAAAGGGAATGTTTTGAGTGCAAGGAAGAGCCTATGTTGAGAATTTGCCTTGTGGGATTGTGCTAAAAGCTAAATGCGAGTTTGATGTTGCAGGAGGAGGAAGCTAGAGTCAGGACAGAGGTGCATTTCTTGTGTGGAAAGGAGGAAAAATAAGATATGGGAGCTCAGAGTCTGTATCTGGAGAAGGTAGAGTAGGGCATGTGACAGCTGCAATAGTTAATTTGGGGGGTTTCCTTCTTTTGTGACTTACTGTGTGATTTTTTTCCTTTTTTTTTTTGAACTTGTCAGTAGCCTCTGCAGCTTGTTTCCTCCGTTTTTGTTTCCAATTCACAGATGGCTCAAACTGCTTCCAATTTAACTGCTATTTTGCAAAGGAGTGTTTTAGCTGCTGCACCGGAGATGTGGTGCTTGTCACTTGCGTTGACATATGGAAGGGAGCTGTTGCTGTTTTGGTGTTTATGGTGAACAGCTTGGAAAACTGTAAAGAAGGAAGCGAGGAAACTTAGAATCCTAGCTGTGGAGAACTGAGACGTGGCATCCGGGTTGTAAGACTGTAAGCACGTGCCCAGACTGTCTGTAGAAGGATAGGAGAGAAAAGGAAGACTGGAAATCTTGCCAGTAGGGAAGCAAGTGAGAGACTCTGAAAGGAAGAGAGAAGAAAAAAATAAGTGAAGAAAGCAGCTATGAGTGAAGGAGAATGAACATATAATGTCCACCCTCTTAGACCAGTGGAGGTCACTAGTAACGAAGAGGTTATTTTTGTACCAGAAGGAAAAATGAGGAGAGACTAGAGAGACAGATGGAAACAGGCCAAGGCAATAGAAATACAGCTGCTGTACTCAAAGACCTCAGTTAGGAAGCTGAGAGGCAAATCATAGCAAAAATTTTACACTGAAGCATGCCAACCACTGCTGAACGTGTGCAATGAGGAAACCAACTCTGAGCTTGCTTTTTGTAGTTGTGTAACCTTGTACTAAAACTATAGCTTGATTCATATGCCTGGATATTAGTGATGGAGTTGCTCTCCTAATAACCTACACTTGTCCAAGTCTTTCTTCTTTGAACAGGTTTGGCTGCTCTCCTGGCCTTTTCTTTAAGAACTGATGTGAACGAGGGGGCAGCTGTATATACATCCCAAAGGGACTTTCCTTGAAGATGTGATTTGGTTTCTCTTTTTGACCCATAGGTGGGAGTACGACGAGAGCTACTGTGATGCTGTGAAGAAGACTTCCCCCTACGATTCAGGCCCTCGTCTCCTCGATATCATTGACACTGCCATCTTTGATTATTTGATTGGGAATGCTGACCGGCATCACTATGAGAGTTTCCAGGATGATGAAGGAGCCAGTATGCTCATCCTCCTAGATAATGCCAAGAGGTGAGTGAACATCAGGCAGTGGAAGCATCAAGATACACATTTATCTGTTATTTTTTTCTGTTTCTATCTCCCTTTCTCTTTTCTTTTTCCTCAGTATTTTTTCTTTAGCATCTTTTATACTAAAAACCCGGAGCTTTTCTTCTTAGAAATTATTCATCAAATATTGGAGGCTTTCAAAGACTGTGGCAGTTGCTCTGTTCTCTAGATACATAGACATAACTGCACTGAGCAAAGTCTTAACCAAACTACAAAAACTTCCAAATTAGCACAGTATAACTTTTATATCAAGAGACACTCTTAAATTTTTGTTTGTCTGCTCCTTTCCCTCCCCCGCAAATTCCTCCCCAGTATGCTTTCATTTTATGGAGGTTTATAAATTTAGAATTTATTACCTGCTACAAGTTTAAGTGAGTGCCGTAGTGTAAGTAGATCTTTTCAAAACATGGCTCTGAATACCCTGTTTTTCTCTGCTTTGTGAATCTGTCTAGTGATTAAAGACTAAGAACTAAAACTGGAGATAATTTGACATTGGGCATCATCATATTTTGCTCTCACTGTGTGTTAGGTACTTTGAACTGTAATCTACCGACCAACAGATTCTGGGAATAACTGAGATCTAGGCAGATCCTGAAAGGCTTGCAGTTATCACTGCTTTTCTCACTGGTCTTTATTTCTCCTTTCTCCTTTCCTGTAGTGGATTCTGTCCCCGTCTTTCTTCCATCCTTTGTCCTCCTTTGACTGAAGCAGAAATGGCTGAGTTGCATATTTTGTCTTCATGCATCAGCCTTTTCAGTAATGCTCCTTCAATTACGCTGGCAGGTTGTGTTCCACTTGGGGAGTGCTTAATTATTGCTGCTTTCAGATTGCTGTAGGTGAATTTGGCAAAAATTGTCTTTCTATAATGTGCTGCCAGTGAGCTAGAAGCAAGTTAGTATATCTGTCACTGGGAGTAAATATGATATTGAAGGTCATGTCAGACCTTTCATTACAGTACGTGCTCATAACATTACGAAACTGTTTCCTCTGGGCTTTGCAGGCCCTGAAGTAAATTGTTTTCCTGACAGCCTGAGTAAAGTTCTTCCAGCTTCTTTGAGAATAAGGGCTGTGTGTGTGTTGAGGAGGAATAGCTATTTAAAGCTGCTAAGAACAGAGTTATTTGAGCAGAATAATGCCTGACTTGCAGTATGAGTTATCCTTACTGAGGAGCAGGTTCTTCGTTGGAAACGATGTTATGGTGGCCAAAGGGAGATAATGAGGGGAAAAAAAAAAATCAGCATGTGTTGATGTGAAGCTTAAAAATACTTCAAGAACCTGCTGGAAGGTGCCGTTTTGAAAGTGTTGTCATAAAATGTACTCAGTGTTGAGAGGCAATCCCTTGTACATTGAACTGTTGGTCTAAGCCTGGTCATCTAAAATCGCCGTTTAATTCCTTCCCTGCCTAGCTCTGTCACATAGTCGGTGCTCCCTTTATGTGCAGAAAGCAAATTATTCCCTTTCCTCCCTTAGCCAAATGAGCTCTACTGCTAAACTCAGAATTTTGTTTCTAGAGAGTCTTGGCCTGATAAGGGTGTAGGTACCCTGGTGTCGCTTCTGTTTATCTGGTGCATTAGCTGGTGTTGTCAATGGCTAATATCTGTAATTGGTTATGGCCTATTTATATCTTAATTTAAATGATTTGAGCTGTTGGAGCATGAAAGTGGTTAGTATTGATTTTTGAATTCTTTACAAATCTGTTGATGTTGTGAAAGACATTAACTGTTCAACTGGTTCATTTGTTTCTAATTTTGCTTTCCAGCTTTGGAAACCCTGCCCTGGATGAAAGAAGCATCCTAGCTCCTCTTTATCAGTGCTGCATGTAAGTAGAGTACAGGGATGCGTTTCACTTCATTTGTGAAATTGCTGTTTGTAGATTTGGAATATAATTAAATTTGTAGTGGCTAAGCCTCCTGGCAAACTGAAAATGTTCAGAGGTACATGGTGATTTATATATATATATTTTCTGAAAGTGCTGTGCTTGCTTGATGTATTTCAGTGCTCGGGAAGCAGAGAAATAGTTTTTTTATTAAGGTAGTAAATCAAACAATGGACTGCAGGAACTGTAGGAAGTAGTGTGACCTCTAGGTCGCTGCTTCAGATCTTACCTCTGTCACTGGGTATTTGCTATGTGCCAGAGTCTCCATCCAGCTCCTGCTGGATAAAAGTTTGCATCAAAGTTTGAGTTCTCTCTCTCTGAGAGAACCTAAGGACTCAACGTGCCTGACAGCTTCACAACCTTTATTTTCAAATACCTTTTATCCTGAGCAAGACTGCAGCACTGTTTGTGGTGGTGCTTTCAAAATCAGTTTGTAGCTCTCTGCAAGGGTTTTGTTTCTGCTTTGGCCTCATGAGCTGGATTCCTCCCTTTATTTTTAGTGTCTGTGACCTGCTGCTTTCTGAGTTCTCAACAGGCTGTTGCTACTTCTCATTAACAAGTAGATGAAGGTACCAGAAAGAATACTGATGCGCTGGTTTCTTGCATCTCTTACTTCAAGATATCATTAAGTTCTTCAAACCTTCCAAATGAAGTGTTTACTTAGGAGTTTCCCAAGCCTTTCCTTGAGGGGTTCTATCCCTGAAATGGTCAGAGTTTGCAAAACCCAAGAATTCTGCAGGAAGACCCAGTCTCTCGCCCACTGCTTGCTTGGAGCCAGGCTCTGCGTATGCCTGACCTCCCCAGTCTGCCGTCCTCTTGGTTTGTGTGGCACTAAGAGAATTGCAGCCGGTGAATGGAGAACAGTTTAACCAAGTGCTTTTCTGATTCCTTAGTTTTCCTACATTAATTTTAAAAGCATTTTTAATTTTTTTGAGGATCTTTTGGCCCTTCCTTCTCAGCATGTGCTAAATGCAGACCCAGTGCATTGGCAGTAATGCTTTTCCTGAAGTAATGCGAGTTTCCTTTTGAATTAATAGAGGGGTCATTTTGCTTTCTCTTCTTTTCAAATGCTGGGAGGAGTCAGGACTGAAGAACTTCCTCACTGGCAGGTGAAGGTGTGTCCATATAAGAACTCTGGTAAGAATTGCAAGATGTTAGATGCCTGGCTCTTCGCCATCAGTTGTTAAGTTTCATTTTGAGGTATTGCATATGCTGGTATTTACACCCAGACCTTTCCATCCCCGAAGCAGTTGTGGTGAGACTTAGTACCTTCTCTTTAGATGCAGCCATGATGTAAGATGCTCCCTGAAGAGCTTGGTTTCCCGTGTTGCTTACGGGGTTTCACGTGGGCAGTGGTTTGATGATGTGTGTGTTTCTTCTGCAGCATCCGTGTTTCTACCTGGAACAGGCTCAATTACCTGAAGAGCGGAGTGCTAAAGTCTGCCTTAAAAACTGCGATGTCGCACGACCCCATCTCGCCGGTGCTCTCCGACGCGCACCTGGACGCGCTCGAGCAGCGGCTCCTCAGCATCCTCGCCACAGTGAAGCAGTGCACGGACCAGTTCGGGCCAGACGTTGTGCTCGTGGAAGACAGGATGACGCTGTCCCATTTGTAATGGAAGTGGGGCACAGATGAAACTCCTTTTTTTAAAAAAAAAGAAAAAAGGCAAAACAGAAAAACAACAATAACAAAAACAAATGATAGAAAAACAGCACAATCGGTTCTGAAAGGCTGTGGCCGGGATGGACTGAAATGAACCGGAAAGCTTCCAAGCCAGAGCAATGGAGGTGGTTCTGGCTTTTACCTCGGGCTCACAGCGTGAGAGCAGGTGGGAAGCTGGAGTCTGGGCTGCCTCAGCACCCCTATGGCATCGTGGCCATCGTGGTGTGTCCATTGCCGGCAGTGGACGTTGCACTGGATAAAAATGGCTCTCGGTGGAAGCGTGTGGAGTACAGACACTAATTTGTGGACTGGTTCTAGAGGGGACGAATGGAGATGAACAGTACAGTCCTTTCCCCTCCTCTTGCCCGCATACACTCTTAGGAGTTTTCGTCTGATTCAGGGTTGTATATAATCAGCTGTGAGCTGGTTAGGCGTTTTACTGCTTCTCTAAAGAAGGAGGAAGTGGTGAATAAAATAATTATTAGACTGAACAATTGCACCCCCTCCGGGGTGGGATGTTCTTGTGAATGCCGTTAGGTGTGGGAGAGGGGACCTCTGCTCATCAGTTGTCCTCTCCTTAAAAGGCTGCCACAGCAAGGGTTTGCCTTGTATGTGATAATGCTTCAGTATTATCACTGAAGTCTTATTAAAGATTTATCCACCAGGTTGGAGACTGAGGGGAGGACAGGGTGGTTACAAAGCACTTAATGATTAATGGGTTAATCTAAGTTCCCAGAAGAAATTTCCATGTGTCCTATTGCTGCTTTCCATTGGTAGGGAAGGTCTGGCTAGAGAGAAATCCCCTCTTTGCAGTCCTGTGTTCATATTAACCAAACTTTTCTTGTAGCTGAGAAGCGGGGCAGAATCTGTCCTCAGAAGCAGGTTCCTTTAGGCAGGTTATGCTGCTTATTGCACCCCAGTTTAACTAGGGGGTGAGGAGAGCTGAGTTCCTGACCTGGGCAAGAGAAGCTGCATTGCTGAAGGCCTCCAGTGGGGCACTTCCCTCCTGTCCTGTCCTGGTCCCATCTCCGGGGCACGTTGCTGCTCATGGTCCTTCCCCAGCCCAGCACTGCTGTTTCCAGAGACACCAGCGGGTTTCCAGTCCCAGCTCGGGACCTCCTTGGGACCTCGGGACCCAGCCTGTACCTCCCACAGCTTCCGTGCCTCGCCTGGCTGCTCCCTGCAGCCTCACTGGGATGTTCTGGCAGGGGTGACTGTGCGTTAGAAACTTTCCTCCCTAATGGCTGTGTCAAGGATGCAGAGGTCTGTGCAGGTTGGCTTTGTGGATGGGAAACTCGGCGCTCATTCTGTGTCCCCTTCAGCAGTGCTTCAGTCTGCATTATATATAATTATATGTTATATTCAGTCTGCACTTGTGGCCATAAAGCTTGTCACGTTTGTGACAGATTCGAATCTGTGTCTGCAGAAGGGAAGAAGCTTTGTCGCTTTGTTTCCAAATGTAATCACTTTGATTTGATTTTCAATTCTGCCAGAGGAGTCCTCAGCAGTGAGGAGAGAGAGCACTTCCTGAAGGGTCCTTGATGTATCTGTTGGACTTGAGATCCAAAGCAGCAAAATGTCTGTTTAAAAGTGTGTGGGGGTGGGTTTGTTTTTGTTTTCTTTTTTCCTCAATTTGTCTGTTAAAATCCTTCTGTGTGCAGCAGCGGGGCTGGCACATAAAACCCCGAGCTCTGTTTGCTGGTGGCTGCGCCAACTGCTGTACCCCAAGAGGCATTAGTGAAGGAGGTTATTTAAGAACCGCAGTTTTGTTTTGTTTGCCTCTTTTTGTCATTGTCTAAGCAGAACACCATGGAAATAGAATGCAGTTGTTTACCTGGAAGTTAATTCTGTGTTCTTCTCGATCTCTTCTGGACACGGCCACATCGCAGGAGGCCACGCAGGCAGGACGGGGGCTGCAGTGTGTGCAGGAAGTGCCCTTGTTCCTCACTGCTCTGCGCGGTGCCTTGTGGCTTGTGGTCACGTTTTAGTGGTTGTGTGAGTGTTGCTGAGAGGTGCCCTGCCTACCAGTTAGGTGCTCAGTGAGCAGGTTTATTCTAATGCAAAATAGTTTCATAATGTTGTTTTGGTGTGAATTCTTTCCTCAGAAACTGAAGGTAGTTTACACAAAGGAAGTGTGTGAAGCACGTGGAAATATTTGAGGCATTTTAAAAGCATACTCTTTTTCCGTGTACTTACTAACATGTGATATTTTGGGAAGGATCCACCAGAATTTGAAGTCTGGATTTCTATTTGATCACTTGCTGATCGTTCACATTTGATTTGATGACAGCTTCCAAAAAAACTCTTGCTCTGTGCAAGAGTGTGAAGGACAGGCAGCTTCACGAGGAGAATACAGAGAAAGATTGCTTTTTTTTTTTTTTCCCTCCTTTTTTTCCCATATTTTTTTTTTTTTTTTTTTTTTTTTTTTTCTTCTCTCTCCCCTCTCTCTTTATACCTGGGGACTCTCTGGTGTGTTCACATGCTGGAGGTTCATATTTTGCAGCAGGAGGGAATCAATTCCTCTCTTACCCAGGATTGGGAAGGGCAGATTTTGGTCTTGGGATCATCTCTAGCAGTTGGCTTGTATACAGAACCCAGAGAAATCTTAAGCTCAATTATAACTATTGCAAAGGGAAACACAAAGCAGCATCCACCTGCAAGCAGGGTCTGCTTGAACCTCTTAAAAAATTAAAAATAAAAAATATCACATTTTTTACTTGTGAGGCAAGTGAGTCTTATGTGCACCTTCTAACTGATGTTCTTAAAGCTATGCACACTCACAGATGTTGGAAAACGGTTATGTCGTGGGTTTTGGTAATAGCAGAGTGCTTGGAGCACAGGAATTAAGAACTAATTGAGAAATGAACATCATCAGCGCACTCGCGTTTGTCTCCTCCTCCCTATAAATCAGCAGTCGGGCTGGAGGAAATACTGAAATCTGCTTTTCTTCCAGAGCTAATGAACTGGAGTGTGTCTTGCCAAACAAACCTCAACTGAGAAATAATAATTTATTAAAAAGGTAACTTATTTGCTGCGTCAGCTGGAGCAAAACGCTTGCACCAGACCCCGCTCTTGGAGCTGTCAGAGATTTGCCTCTGGGAGCAGCTGCACGAATGGAGGTTGCTAATAAGAAAACAGACTTGTAGTTGTGACTTTCTACTTGTATCCCCCAGGGTCAGATTCCACATAAAGCAACATTGTGTGAATAAAGATTTTAATAAAGCAATGTTGATGGATTGTTTAAGTCTCTCTCTCATGCATACTCATTCCAGTGTGTGGTGAGCTGAAAGTTTGAAGCGTTTTGCTACTAATATTTGCTTATTATTTCACTAAAGTGTCAAGGACACTTATTTCAGTAAGGCATTTTCAGGAATGAAGGCTTGGCTGTGGAGAGGTTGGCTGCACCTCTCTGTTGGTAAGGAGAGGTGTTCAAGAAGTCATGCAAAAGAGCAGCACACCCAGGTTGAAGTGGTCTCCAGAGAGCAGGTATTTCTATTTTGGAAAATGCCTCCCAGGCCCCTGCAGCTGCCCAGGGCCTGGAGGAGTTTCTTAGGGTATTGCCACGTGTCGAGGGGTGCGATGCAGAGCTGACAGGCGTTCACGGCCTTCCTGAGGTTTTCCCGAAGCCCTTTTTCCAAGAGAAGGATAAGCAAGGAGCTGTCAAGATCTGCTCGCACAGAGCATGGGGTTTAACCCAACTGGGTCAGAGCTCCTTGTCTGAGTGACTCCCTGCAGGGAGTGTTTCACAGGGAGGGCGATGCTCCCCGTTCTGGAGTAAGGGAAAGCATTGAGAGCTGCCTGGCTTGGCTGGTTGGCCTGGGTAAATGACCAAAGTCGCTCATTTTTTGGGAGACGGGGGATAGGAGTCTGGGGCGGGAAGGAAAAGAAGGAAGGGGAGGGATTCCCAAATGTCCTTTATTCCAGAATTTCCTTTACTAATTGTATCCTTGAACACACTGTATTGAGCTGCTGGCGAGAGGCTCTCCTGCTGCTGCCTTCCCTCTGGGTGGGCAGAGGGAATTGCTGTATGGAAACTGAAGAAACTTGCGGAAGGATCCGTGGCCTTTCCCAGATGTGTGAGGCTGGGGCCAAGAGAGGTTGGGCTGCCAGCGTGTACCAGGGCGCTGCCTCCTGCCTGCCCTTCCCAGACCTTCCTGAAGCAGGTCCAAGTGCTGCTCCACCAGCATCACTGTGTTGTTGGGGCTCCCTTTGTCTCCTGTCTGTAACGCTGCCATGAAGGCAAACTTGCTTGGGGCCCTGCAGAGAGAACTGCCCTTCAGTCTGTGGGTTTGAGGGATTTCTTTCCTTTTTTTTTCCTTCCCCCCCCCCCCCCCGCCGCTTGCCTTGGTGCCCGGTTGATCCCAGAGCCTGGTCACGCAGCGTTTCCCTGGTTGGTTGTGCTGCAGCAGCTGTTTGTGTTTTCCCCTCTAGCTCTTAGCAGATGCTGCGCTTAAGTGAAGCGCCATCCCAGGGACTGCGCTGCCCTACTGGGAAGCTGGTGCCTTCAGGGACAGTCCCTCGTTGCATCTTTCCCAATTTGCTTTTACGACTTCTTTTCCTTTGGGATGCGGAAGCATCTCGGGTATTTTTTGTGAAATCTGTCCCCCAAGATAAGCACTTCTCAGCACTTTGCAGGAGACAGGACTCGAATGTAGTAGCTAGGGGTCTTTTTATAAGCTTTATAAATAAAACCTGCCCCATGTCTCGATTAATTTTTCAGAGGGGCTGATAGCGATTTAATTTTTTGTCACTGCAGTAGAGGTGATTTTTTAAGTTGACACTTATGAACAGTGGTTATAGTTTTAATTAAATTTAGTTAAATTATTGCAAGTCGTGTTAAGGTCTGGGCCTCACAGATTCTTTTTAAGCTAGACTTGAGGAACTCGGTGTTAGTAACTGATCTTCCTAATGCAGCTCGGTAATTTCTATGGCCACCTCTAGGCGTCCTGATGGCCCGCTCCAGGGGCTGCTGGTGCCGCAAGTCACCTCTGCGGCCGCCTGAACGGATGGAGCGCTGGAACCGATGACTTGCACCGAGGGGACCCTTCACTGCCCCTTTTCCTAGCGGCGAGGGCGGCCGCGAAGCTCCTCCCGTGCCCAAAGCGTCTGAGCGTTGTTAGAGGGGGGTAAATTGTGCACGAGTTTGTCCTGTTGCCCCACGCCACCCCGGCGCAGCCCGGCCTGGGTGCTTGGCAGCGCTTTGGAGCCTTGAGTCGCGCCCCTGCGCGTGCCCGCGCCCAGGCTTAAAGCCGGGCTTTGCGGAGCAGCCGAGGCCACCAGCCCGCGCCGTCCTGGCCGCGTCCCCGCATCGCGCAGGGGCTGCGCGAGGCTCCTGGGGACGTGCGCGGGGACGGGCCTGGGCGGAGCGGAGCGGAGCGCGCGGGGCCGCCCTGCACGCGGGGAGGAGGCCGGGCCCGAGCGGCGGG
>VWPW01007396.1:0-137693 GCA_013389825.1 Crypturellus undulatus
CGCAGCCGCCCGCCGTGGCGGCGGCCCCGCTGAGCCCCCTCTTCTGCCTTGTGTGCGCGCAGGCTGCCCCGCGTGACCGTCCAGCATGAGCGCCTGGGCTGCAGGACCTTCGAGCTGCCGCCCGCCGCCGCCGTGCGCGACGTGAAGGCGCGGATCGAGGCGGCCGTCGCCTTCCCCGCCGCCCGGCAGCGCCTCTGGCACCGCGGCAGAGAGGTGGGTGCGCGGGCGCCGCGGCGGGACGGGACGGGACGGGCCGCTGGGGGGTTGCCGGGGACCACTCGCCCCTGGGACGGTCCCCGTGTTCCTCGCCCGCAGTCAGGTCTCCAGCGCTCCCTTCACGGGAAGCTAGGACACCATTTGGCTTCTTATTTTCTTTTTCTTCTTCTTCTACTTTTTTTTTTATTATTTTAATTTATTTTAATTTATTTTTCTACCTCTTGGTGAAATTACTGTGGCAAAGTCAGGAGGCTACAGCAGGCTGCAACCGCGGGTGTGGAGCCGCACGGTTGTCCTTGTCCCACTGAAAGCATCAGCGGGGGCGGCTCAGGGGCCGGCTGGGAGCTGTTGGGTTCCTTCCTGGTCAGTGCCAGGAGCCCAAGGTGCTGGTGGGAGGATGAATCCGGGAGAAGGAAGTCTGGGAAGTCTGGAAAGGAGGGGTGAGTGGGGCAGAGGGATATGCATGTGCATGGGAGACCTGGCATGGGCCTGGTGAGCAACCTGTGTTGCTCACGGAGCTGTCAGGAGCCTAAACCAGGAGCAGCAACTCTGAACGCTCAGGTTTGAAGCAGATTACCCATTTAGGCCATCTCTTGGTTTTTCATGTCCTTGGTTTTGTTCTTTCCAGGCCTTCCTGTTTGGAGAGGAAGGAGAATTATTTATCACTCTCTAAAATTCATCTGGAAACTAAGATATGAGCAGCACTCTGGCACCAAAGACTGTTTTTTTGGCAGGAAACAGTTATTAAGCAGACTGTAATAGATATTTCTTTTTTAAAATATGTTTTAAATTAATAAGATCTGTGGGGATATTTCTTCTTTGCTAGAGCAGTTTAGAAAATCCTTTATAACCTTTTAAAATACTAATTCCAAGAATTAAAAACTTTTATTATTTATTTTACTGAGGCAGTAGAGCATTCTTTGGTAAGTCCTTTTTCCCCTTTAAAGCTGCTACCTGCAATGTACAGAGATTAAATAAAATGCAGATCTGTTTCTCTCATAGTTCCTTGTAGTGATAATACTGACCTATTCATTGTTTCTTGTCTGTGCTGGTGTTTTGGGTGCAAAAATACTATCTGTGAGACTTTGTAAGGCTGTCTCTCTAGGACTTGGTGACGAGTTACAGCATTGAATCAGCTCTTACTTTAGTGAGCCCTGGATGAGTTTATGTACCCTGCTGAAGCTATTTTACATCTTGAGACGTGATCCGCTTAAGTGTAATATTTCTGTTGGAACTTAGAAATGTTATTGTACGTACTATTTTAAAGTAATGTAAAACATCTGTGTAAGGTTTTTTTTTTTTTTTTTTTTTTCTCCCTTTTTGGAGGTAATTCCAGGCTTAACAAAAGAAACTTTAGAGATAACAGGTAGCTGATCACATATTTTTCAGGAGTCTTGCTAATATTTTGTCCCTACATGTTTTGTCTTCCTAGTTTATTTATTTATGTATTTATTTTCAGTTGTCTGATGATACCAAGATTCAGGATCTTCAAAAGTGTCAAAATCAAATTTTTCTAAAGCTTCAGTCAGAAGGTTTGAAAGGAGGAGGTATGAAAAATACTTGTTTCTGTTTTTGAATTGAAAGTTCAAAACATCTTCTAACACAATCTGGAGTAATTGCATCCTATTTAGAGAAAGAATTTTTGTTACGTCATCAGGTATCCCTTCACTTGTTCTTTTCTAATTGTTTTACTCCAGGTATTTATTTATTTTTTAAGTCATTTGGTATTCCATTTTTAGTTTGTAAATTATTGTATAGAAAATATAATGTTGCGACTCTTTGGGGCTGATAAAAAGCTGCAATAGATTTAATAGCTGCCTTGTCTAATATCAAATAAGCCAAATACTGGTAAACAAGATCCTTATTGAAAGCATATCTATCCCTGAGTATCTGTTAATAGATATAAGAACTCGTATAAGAACTTCCTAGCCACTGTTGCCATCTGATTATGTCCTGCTACTTAAAAAGTAGTCTCCTTGTAAATACCTCCTGTATTTGAAGAGCTAGTAGAAGGAGTTAGGGTATACCTCACGTAAAGCTTTAGTTCCAGATTTTTTCATCTACTGATGAAACAGAAGAACAATATTTATTTTAATATTTTTTCATGGAAGGATTAATAATGTAGTGCTCCTAAAGCTTTTTTAAGAAATGAGAGATTTTGTACTATCAAGCCTTAAAAAAAATCCAAGTTTCCAGTAACAATTTATTTAATATATTTTAATTAAAAATTGAGCACATAATAGGATAATACATTATTTTCTTTTCTTTCTGTTTTTAGGCCGCTTTGGACAAACAACTCCACCACTTGTTGACTTTCTGAAGGATATTTTAAGAAGATACCCAGAAGGAGGGCAGATTCTTAAGGTACACAATAAGTAGTATTTTCAGAAGTAATTTGACATGCATGATGCTACTGTTAACAAAACACAGTTGTATTTCATCACATTTCTTTGGAATACAGTAGGTGTTACCTTTCCAGTGTTTAAGGTAAAGTGGCTTGTGGGTTGTTCTTTCATGTATTTTATGATCTCTGAATTCACTTATCATTGTTTTAGTTTATTAGAAAATAAGGATAAAACCAATTTTCTCTACTTTGGACTTTTAATTAACTAGAATACCTTATAATCATTATATGTTATAATTAAACCAGAGATTTCATGATGTAGTTTGTGAGCAGACCATCCAAAATACTTATGTTGCTTGCCAGCATAGTGTTAATTTCTGCTGTAAACTATGACAAAACCAAAAATTAGTATATTCAATTAATCATGTTTTTTTTTCATTCCTGAATAATTTTACATTGTATACTTTCCTGTAGGATGAGGAGTGGCTCATCTTCATATCAGACAAGCTGAAGACTTTAATATAAGAGTTTGCTAATTTCTCGATAAGTAAACATACATCTTTCAGTGAACTATGATGATATAACAAAGTTTAATCCTTAGGTTAGGAGCGCTTCAATACAGGAAGCTTTGAGTGGCTTTTGGGGAGATGGAGAGGCTATTCTTGGAGTGACCTGAATAAGGAACCTATCTGTTTTGTATGGGCAAAGAAATATGCTTAGCTGGGAACATGATCCTGGTAACAAAGGAAATGTCATAGGACTTTCTAAAGTAAGATTATTATGCTTTAAAGTGTTTTGTCACTAGCCCAGGCGTGTGCAGCAGTATGTCATGTTATGTTGTGGTGATCAGCATGAGAACACTTGATGTTACATGGATAAGCCACTGATGAAAATCAAAGCTGACCCAAATAACCATCAAAACAAACTCACAGTAGATAAACCAGGAAACTGTTAGAAGGTGATTCATCTCGCCTTAGTTCAGAGTTAGGTAATCTGTAACTTTTTTCAAATGTCTGAAGGTTCATTCAAAGTTCCATAAGCCAAAAGACTGGCACCCGTATAAGGTGATTTGTCTGCTTTCTTGCTCTTTTTTTGTGTTAAAATGTGATTAATTGCAATTTGGAAGTGCTGTTTTCCAGCTCATTTATGTATTTATGAGCATCTGGAGTGATTGGTTCATATTTGGATGTTGAACTTGTTGAACTCTTGTTGCCCTGCATGCTTTATAGGAATGAAATGTTGAGGTTAGGGGTTTCATTTTGTCATAGGTTTTAACTAAGAAAATTTGGTGCAGGGTTTTATGTGGTTGTGGTTATGTGGCTTAATTTTGCCAGGTAAACAGTCTGCTTCCTAAGTTGCTATTTAAATCCTGACAGAAGATGATATTGCCTGAACCTTTTGAAGGTTCTCTTTGCAACTGTGGCACTCAAAATAGTTTGTAAATGCTTCAGATGTATCTTCAGTTGTTTCAGCAGACTGGGTCCTGGTTGTGTTCCTAGAATTGTCCCTTTACAGGATGGTGGTGAAGGATGCTTACGTTTCACTGTGCATTTACCAGTCTATAATATGCATGTGAATCCTAGAGGATTCACACAGTAAGTGTTCCACTTTTTTATGTTTTACAATTTAGAGTTTGTGGACTGCTAAGGAGCGAATATTAGCAGGTCTTTTCCTAATGTGTAAAATTGGATTTCACTGTTGAGAGTTTTTTAAAAGTGAAAGCCAAAAAGTGTGGATGCTGGATATGCCATGGAATGAATGCAAGTCTCTGAATATGTAGGTGGTCTCCATACTTATTATTTATCATTTCTAGACTTTGGTTATTTCTTGATATTTCTTGCACCATTGTAGTAATTATTCTTTTGGAGTAATTATTATTTTTTTTTTTTTTAAAGTTAAGCATTTACTAAATCTCTGTATGTGGTATTTATTTGTGCTGAACTGTGGATATCTTTCATACTATCCCATCTTGCTTTGGAATGGAGTGATGCAGATCTGACAATATACACAATTTGTTTTGGTTATTTACATGATATATGCCTTAGAGAATGCATGTATTGTCATAAAGTGAGAAAATGGGAGATTATAGATTCTGAATCGCGTATTAGAGAACAGTGAACTTAGTTTACTGTCAGCAGTATATTAGCATGCAACCTAATCTGAAATGTCCAGTACTAGTTATGTGTTTTCATAGGGAGGGATTCATATTTGTAGCAAATCTTTTTATTTCTATAGATAACTATGAAATTTATTTTGTATGAACAGTTCAGATGTGGTGTACCTATGTGGTGTACCTACACAGGTTTTCAGTTCAGCTCAGATACTTTCTGGTGCCTTTTTTTTTCCTATGTATATGTGTGTATATATATAAAAATGTATGTGTGTGTGTGTGTATATTATGTATAACTGTATATATGTATTTGGAACCCAAGGATATGTTTTGTTGTCCAATATGAATCACAAAGTGATCACTGGGAAGTTCTATCGATATTTATGATAATTGTTTTGTGTCTAAGATATATAATGCTTTTGGGACTAAAATAAATGGGTCTAGGTAAACATACTTGATTGATGGTAATGTTTATGTAATTGGTTTATTGACATTCCAGCTATCAGAAATTTCAGTGTTGGTCACCATTACTGATACTATTTACAAATACTTGTTTAGTACAAGTCTTGTTCTGCTCTGACTGCTTTGATAGTTGAGCTGTAGTGATTTGCTGTTTGTAAAGCTCCTTTCAGGGCTGTTTTGCAGTCCTTTGCCAAAGAGGTGTGAGAAGAGAGCACATTGATTTTCGAGCTCTTAGTTTTTACTCTAAAATATTAACTTAAACTGAATTCTGTTGATGTAAAAAAGGTGCAGAGTATTGTCCCTTCATGACTTTTTGCCACACCACTGTCTTACAGTCTTGCAATATTTGCCTGAATGTTCTTTTATAATGATGCCTACTTTCATTTGGATAAAATAAATTTGATTGAAAAAGTATGAAAACAATTTATTTTATTTTATTTTATTTTATTTTATTTTATTTTATTTTATTTTATTTTATTTTATTTTATTATTTTTTTACAATTACTTAAAATTGCTCCCTGCTTAAGCTGGGAAGCCACAACTACAATACCTACAGCATTACCTTGTTAATTCTCGCCTTTCCTCCTGCCCCTGTTAGGAACTGATCCAGAATGCAGAAGATGCTGGTGCCACAGAGGTTAGGTTTTTATATGATGAAACTCAGTATGGAACAGAAACTCTCTGGTCAAAGGACATGGCACAGTATCAGGGTAAGTATGCATTTTATTAATTTTGGCTATTATCCTTCAGTAACATAGCACTCTGTGATTTCTGTGCTTGCTTTATGGACATGATCCTATAGGAAGGACTGCAGTAGCACTTCCACCTTACTGGGTGGATATTCTGTTGTATGTTCTAAAGTTGACAATCCCTTCTCAAAACCAGTGACTGGTATTGAAGGTCTTGCACTGTCTTTTTGCAGATTGTCCATAGCAGCTTTCCAAATGTCTCATGATAATGTGTGAGAAAGTTTACACATTCTAGGTTATTCTAAGACACTTTCACCATGGAGACTCTGTATCTTTTGGCTTATTTTCCTGAATTTGCATGATATTCGAAAATTCAGAATCCAGAAAGGACTTTTGGTGGAACAAATACACAATATTCCATAAGCAAGACCTAAGATAAGAGAACACTTTAGATATTGGAAAATAATTTTCAAATTTTTACATATTAAGCCCATCTTCTGAATTCTATCTCCAATTCATGATATAAATATGCTGTAGTGGACTGATGACCTAAGCCTTTTATACTTCACCACCCTTCAGGCCATTCTGTTTTCTTCCCCATCTTTTATTCTCTTGTTTTTATACCAAACTTGTCTTCAGGTTATCTTATTTACTACAAATGTAGTTTCCTGTAGCTTTAAGGTTTTCATATCAACTAATCTATCTTTGTGTGATACATGCTGGTTACATAATTATCAAGTATCAAAGAAATGAGTTTGCATAATCACCCCAAATGTGTTTAGTCTTGATTTGAAGGTTTCAGCAATGGATGATCCTCTAGTTTGTTGCTCTGAATTTTTCCAGCTGTTAATCTACCTTGTAATTATGTCTGCTAATGTGAATTTGTCTGCCTTCCTGGACACTGATTATTGTAATAACTGTAATATTATAAAATCTGTAATATTATGTTCCCATGTCTTCCCATAGAAATATTTAATAGCCTGTGATTAGTATACCTTTCTGACATATTGATATACTGGAAAGATTGAGTTTCTTTGACTACAAGACATTTTCTTTCTTAAGTTTATTGTTTTCTTCTGCCTTCTTTTTTTTTAAAGCCATTCTTTTAAAATGTGAACCCCAAAACTGGATACCATGGTAAAATATCAACCTCATAAATAGCCTGTAGATCCACTGTTTAATCATACCTTTCAGCACCAAACATAATTTGATGTCAGCTTGAGTCGTAATCTCTCCATTAAACTTGCTCATGCATATTAAAAAAAAAATAATTTCTAAATTTTATGAGTTCTCTTTGTAGAAATTTTCGACAGGAGTTTTCTTGTGTCTTCCTCTTTACACGTGCCTGTTTATTTTAGGGCCAGCATTTTATGCATACAATGATGCAGTTTTCACCCCTGAGGACTGGCATGGTATTCAAGAAATAGCAAGAAGCAGGAAAAAGGATGATCCTCTGAAAGTTGGAAGATTTGGAATTGGCTTTAATTCAGTTTATCATATAACAGGTATTGTTAGTAGTTACTTGTAAATAACAATATTGACATGTAAAATGTTTAGTTACCTTGCATGTTCATGAAACGTGTACAATTCTCTGAAGTGCTTTTACATTAGATACTTGGCTAACGTGCCTTAGATCTTTTAGGGAATGTTCAAATTTTCTAAATATTCTGGAAACTCAACAAGTCATCCTTTGGATTTCGATGGAATATACCCAAAAGATTAGATTTGTTTCTTTTTGTACTGTTGTTACGTTGTTAGTCCCTTACACTGAAATGAGCATTTCTCTACATTGTTATTTTAATTATGCATTGCGGTACACATTATGGCAGTACAGAAGAGAAGGTAGCTATGTCAGCAGGAACATATAGGTTTATAATATATTGATAGTTCTGTACAGTTTCCTTGCCTAATAAGAAGTGATCCTTTTTAATTAATGTTAAAAAAGCTGCCCTGTAATAGAAATATATAGACATTTATTTCTAGAGAGAATTTTTCCTAAAGCAAGAAGCACTTGAATATGCTGATAACATGCCACTTTGTGAAAGTGTATTTTTAAATCTGGAGATCTGTTATTCTTACGGAATGTTTGACTGCTGTTGGGCAAAAAGGCCAAGTGAATGGTGCTTACAGTCTACATAGTAATTTTAATAGCACAGAATAAGAAGCAAATTTTTGCTGAAATACCATTTTTAACTTGTGACTCCCATTGTGTGAACCTGTAAAGCACAAAATGTCTTTTCATAATATTTTATGTAATAGAGTATGAATAAAAGCTCTGTTAATAGGTTCAGTGGTTTGATAATTTTAAAAAAATTTACAAAATTTTACTTCTAGATGTACAAGATCACTATTTGCAAGCTTTAAGATCTTCCAACTATGAATGTAGCCACTCTTAATATTACATCTTTAGTAATTAGTGTTTTTTTTTCCCCAAAATGTTGAAAAAATGTATATAGTTGAAAAAATCCTACTATTCTTGCTCAGTATTTACTAGAATTCAAATATTTGTGTGGCTGTGTATTTAGTTGAAGAATAGGGATATTCTTGTTTCTTGCTGTGTACTGTTGGCACATTATCAGGTATACGTCATGGGAATTAGATTCACTCCATTTTTGTAACATTTTTTTCTTGAGTGTTTTAAATTCATTTTATTTGATTGTATCTGGAAATTATTTTAGGGTTAATAGTATTTATTGGTCTGATTTATACAGATGTCCCTAGTATTTTCAGTGGCGACCAAATTGGAATGTTGGATCCCCATCAGACCCTTTTTGGACCTCACGAATCAGGCCAGTGTTGGAATCTAAAAGAAGATAGCAAAGAAATTAATGAACTTGCAGACCAGTTTGCACCATTCATTGGAGTTTTTGGCAGCACTAAGGAAACTTTTAAGAATGGAAACTTTCCTGGTACTTTTTTTCGTTTCCCGCTTCGTCTACAGCCTTCCCAACTGAGTAGCAACGTTTATGACAAACAGAAGGTTTTGGAGCTCTTTGAATCCTTCAGAGCAGATGCAGATACAGTGTTGCTCTTCTTGAAGAGTGTTCAGGATGTTTCGTTGCATGTTAGGGAAGCTAATGGAAGTGAGAGACTGATTTTTAGAGTAACTGCTAGTGAGAACAAGGCCTTGAAACACGAAAGACCGAATTCTATCAAAATTTTGGGAACTGCAATAAATCAGTACTGTAAAGGTGTTCCTAGCAACAGCATAACATGTGTGACATACCATATAAATATAATTTTAGAAGATGAGAGTGTTAAGGATGCACAGAAAACGTCTTGGTTGGTATGTAATTGTGTAGGCGGTCGAGGAATGTGCACTGAACTGGACTGTCTGGCTGACGACTTGAAATTTGTTCCTACTATTGGAATAGCCATGTCTTTGTCAAGTAATGGGGAGGAAAAAGGAGCTGTAGCAGGCTTTTCAGGGAGAGCATTTTGTTTTCTTCCTTTGCCTCCAGGTGAAGAAAGTAAAACAGGTCTCCCAGTTCATGTTAGTGGTTTCTTTGGTCTCACTGACAATAGGAGGAGTATCAAATGGCGGGAGCTGGATCAATGGAGAGATCCTGCAGCTTTGTGGAATGATCTTCTTGTGATGAATATAGTGCCAAAGGCATATACCACTCTTATATTGGAAGCTATCAAACGAATGGAGATTGAGATGAATTCAGATTTTCCCTTGTCAACTGAAAGAATTTATGCGTTATGGCCTGATGAGAACAAAACCAGGGTACCCTGGAAACCAATCATAGTACCTCTCTTTAAAGAGTTGCTCCAGAATGCAGTTATTTACTCAGTGAGTAATCAGTGGGTAAAGGTGGAACAGGTGCACTTTTCTGAAATGGATGAGAGCTTGGAGTACACACAGTCTGTTCTCAACTACCTCCAGAATTCAGGGAAGCAAATTGCCAAGGTACCAGCAAATATCGCTAGTGCTTTGCATCTTACTGTTTCTAGTGCTAAAGCTGTGAAAAAAGTGACTCCTGCCGTAGTACGGCAAATACTAAGGAAATCTGGGCACAGTGGACCTGCTGCAGAAAAGCTTCATCTCTTGGAGTTTGTGCTTTCTGATGGAGTCTACAGTGAGCTCATTGGATTGGACCTTTTACCATTACAGAATGGAAGTTTTACTCCATTTTCCTCATCTGTGTCGGAACAGGATATTGTTTACATAACCTCAGAAGATTATCCAAGGTAAACTTAACATATGAAGTATTGTTTTGTTAGGTTGTCTTTTTCCAGTTTAAATAGTGCTGAAGACTTTTAGACTACTTAATGTTTCTATTCTAATATTACAAATCTGATGTGTTACTTATGTGGCTAGATATTTTAAGGGAACTTGTGACTTAAGAGTTTTCTGTTTGCATATTGAAATTTGGAGCTTGCTTAAAACACTGAAATAAGTGTGTGTGTGTGTGTGTGTGTGTGTGTATTTTTTCCTTGCTGTTAATCCATATCTGTGAAAGAACAGGTATGATTTTTTTTTTTTGGCTTATGTATAATTCATATGGCCCTGCCATCAAAATTTAACAGCTTAGTTACTGGTAGGTTTCTTTCTAGAAGACCAGAACTATAAAGAAACAACACCGAAAAAAAAAAAGTCCAACTTCTTTTAAGGTAAGGTGAGGGGGATGGATGAAACTGACACTTAGTTGTGTTAGTTTTCATCACTGTCTAACTTTTGGAATCCAAGGGAATTGTTTGAAGTCCTGAAATAATATTTTCCATGTCTTTATGCTTTCAAGTATAGTCTTTAAGAGATATGGAACCCTGCTTGCTATTTTACTTTTTTTTCTAGAATATAAATAATTAAGAAAATTCTAATCCCAGTTTTTCTATGAAGAAATTGCTTAAAGTTGGTTTGAACAGCAGAGTACTTGGAAAATATATTTATTTATAACTGTGTGTTTCTAAATATATCACTTATAAGAAACACCATTTGAAAGTCCTATTCTACTTATATACACAACTACTTTGAATGGATTGCTTTACCCTGCCATTAATTTCTGTGTAACAACACAAATGAACTAGTTACTTTGCTAAAACCTTTTCTTTTTTTGCGTTTTTTTTTTTTTTTTTTTTTTTTTTTTTTTTTTTTNGATGTGTTAGATCCCTCTTCCCTGGTCTTGAAGGCAGGCTACTTTCTGACGAACTGAAGCCTGAAGTTCTAGCTGCCTTGAAGGAGGCTGCCAAAAGCCGAGGTAATAACCCTTTTGTCTGCTGTTATTTATAGTGAAACAAACTGCTAGTGATGGGACAGACTACTTTAAATCCATATATAAAGCATTATTTTATTTGAAATTGTATTCACAGACATTGAAATTATATTCACAGAATTCAATCTACAGAAGTAGGTTGGTCGTTTCAAAAACATTAGATGTGAAAATCTGTATTGTTTCACAAGTTGAACTGTAAATTTTTCCTTTAACAAAACAGAACAAAAAGGCAAAGGGAAGAGATGAAGATTATAGATCGACAGTAAAGGAGTAGATGTTGCCATGTTTTTGGTTAGTGTGGATTGACCCTTATTTCATGTTTGGAAGTAATCACATCAATGCTTTCTCTTTGCTTATTTTTTTAATCAGATGAGAACGTTTTAATTATCTAGTCTGAGCAGACCATAGGCAATATACTTTCACAAGGAATTCCGTGAGTCTTAATTCATAGCTTATGATTGAGTCAAAGTAGATCTATGAAAGACCTCCAATATTGATTAAAAAATGTAGTGAAATTGGTTTCGCTGCATCTGTAAATAAGATCCTTCTACATACTTTAAAATTAGGATGTTTCTGCCTCTTTTCTAATGAGAATTTTTCTATATTTAACTTTCTGTCCTTGCATCTTATTATGCATTTGATTGATAAATTTGAAGTCTTTGAAGTCTTTTCACCTGAAAAAAGACCATTTGCAAAAAAAAGTCACACTTTTTTAATATTGTAAGTGTATGGTGAGCTGTTTTTTTTGTTGTCTATAAAATATACCTGTCAGTGGAAACATGACCTCCCTTTTTAAATTGTTCAATTTATCAAATTTCTTTTTTAGATTGAAGATATTACAACCAGACAAAATCATCATTAACCTCATTTGCTTTTCTTGATTCTTGTTTTCTATTGTTGCTTGATTATTAAAAACAAAATCAAAATTAGATAATTGCGAGACAAATAACATAGATTTTTCTGCCATGTTTTTAATATTTATTTTAAAAAAAGGATTGAAATAATTGGAATGATGTGTTTCACAGAGCAGACTGTATAAATATTTTGGAAGATACAAAATCAGTGTTGGGAATTTCATTGAATATGAAGACCAGTAAAACTAAAATTATTATAAGGAAAAGTTTTCTTCTTACAGCAGAATTGCCAAAAACCTTACTACCATATTATGAGAGGTAGGGTGCTCTGACTATTCCTTGCTGTAGTAGGATGTGCTTGTTTTGATTTTCTTCATCACCTAACTTTCTCCCAGTACTCTTTTTTTTTTTTTTTTCTCTATTTATTTTTTATCATATACAAGTTATAAACTCTTGGGTTATAAAATCACGTATCTCAACAGTGAATATTCTTAATCTGATGGAGTCAGAGAACTACTATTATGCAAGTAATAATTCCTGAGACTTTAGAAGAAATAGAGGTCAGGATCAGGACAGCCACAGTGAGATCAGAGTGGTAAAAATTTCTGTGGCAAACAGAGATCCTAATTTGGAAGGAATATCAGTTCCTTCTGCCTGTTTCTGGCAAGAAATGCCAGTTATTATATACTCATCAACTGGTCTCTTAATGAGGTATTTTGAGCCATGTCTTCCCTTCCAGGCTTGGCTTCCACATTGCAGCAGACTGCAATAGTTCCCAGGAAGGATTTTTGGTTCCGTTTGAGGTCTAGTTTTCTGTTCTGTTTCTCCTGATATTCTTTGAACTATGTTCTTGCAGACACTTGTTCTTCATTAGTGGTATGTCTCATTGATTAGAACAATATAAATATTTTTACATGTCTGTGACAAGTTTAATTCTTCTAAAAATGCCTGAGGATTTTTAGTAGTTTTTGGTAATTTTATAGTGGCCTACTTTACTCATTCTGCTTCCTTCTAAATTATTCTTTTTTTCTAAGATTTTACTTGATTGTAAAATATAGCTGCAGAATTTAAGAATTTAAATGTTATTACAGGCATTGAATGTTAGTGTTCTTTTTGGGGGAGGTTTTGAAATCTCACTTGTTGAGAACTTTACTTAAATAATTCCAGTATTGCAAACAGAGATGTTAGTAGTTCTTTCTGTATGTATCTGTGTTAATGTGTAACTCACTAGATGATAAATGTTTTTTAAAAACGGATTTGATTATGTTCTAGCCCAACAACTTCTCTGGGGATTTTCAGGTATTGTTGTTGACTGGTATTGTTATCGAATGATAATGTGCTGGATTGGATTGAAGCTTGGTATTTGTGTGTATTGGGTGACTCACTATTCTCAGTACTCAGCTTTCCTGGAAACAAAACATGCCCAAAATATAACTATGAAGATAATTATGAAAAGAGTTCTAAGTACAGTTGAAGGGAAAAATGTTTATCAGTGAAAAACATTACACTTAACACTCACAGGGAAGATGATTGTTTTCATTAGTTTATCTCTGTATATTTTTAATCCACTCTGCAGATAGATTTCCAGGACTTTAGCATCACCTGCAGAGATTTTAGAACAGTATTTTTAAAGTTCCATGCCTAAATAGTAGGCATAAGAATAATTAGCTCAGTTTTAGGCGTATTCTCATCTTGCTAACCCACTTTTCCCAGGATTTCTTTCTTTTCATAAGGCTGCTGTCCCTTTCTAACAGCAACTAACATATTGTATAGCTCTGTTAGCATCAAGTAGAAGAAAACTTAACTTGTTCCTGCAGGTTGTCTTACTACCTGTCTTCAGTGGAACAGGGATAGTAGATGATATTGTTAGTTGGACTGTTGCTTGGCATGAAGGAGCAGTATTGTTTAAATGAAAGAAAGGACTGAATTCAAACAGATGTGTTATTTTTCTATTTCTGTCATTGTCTTTGGTAGTATCAGGAGGAAGTGGTATTTTTGTTTTGTGCACTATTTTCTACCCCACAGACATTCTTTAGTTGTTAATTATGAGCTGTCTTAATGTTTTTTGAGATATGAGGATTAACATGTCTCTCTTAATGAAAGCTTTGACTATAAGAAAAGTAATATACATTTAAGCATAGGTTCAGTGTTCTTTGAAAAACTTGAGTCTTGTTGGGCTGCTCTTTGCTCTGTCTAATAAATAATGTCTCCAGTTATTAACATGCAAGTACACTACTATGTAAATAAGTGGTATATAGAATGAACTAGAAAAATACGCTTGAATTTTATAGTTTAATTTTTAACTGTTTAGTTGCTTTGTATGCCTGAAAAGCCATCTCTCAGATTAACAAGTGCAATAACATGTTAATCATTTTCAGTTTGTTTTTTTTACTAATATGGAATGTAGTTGATTTTAATTAACCTCTAAAAAGACAAGAGAAGATGTTTGAACTGTTATCTGAAGTTCTATTTATCAGTTTACTTAAGAGTGTTTTCCACAAAAAAGAACAAGACAGGGTACTTTTATTTTCTCTAATAACGAAGAGCATTTTATTGTGCAGATCTGATTTTCATGGGTTTGTCCTGTTGTTGTAATTTCAGGAAGGCCATGTACTCAACTGCAGCTTCTGAACCCAGAAAGATTTGCCCGTTTAATTAAAGAAGTTATGAACAGTGTATGGCCTGGCAGAGACATGGTGGTACAGTGGTGTCCAGGTTTGGAAGACAGAAATCACCCATCAGTTTCCTGGCTTAAGATGGTCTGGAAGAACTTATACATACATTTTGCTGATGACTTAAGTCTGTTTGATGACATGCCACTTATTCCCAAGACACTGCTGGAAGAAAACCAGACATCAGTGGAACTAGTTAGACTTAGGAATCCATCACCCATCATTCTGGATGATGAATCTGAGACTCAGCTCCCAGAATATATAGCTGATATTATTCAGAAAGTTGGTGGAGTGGTTCTTAAGAAGCTAGATATTTCTATACAACATCCACTTATAAAAAAATATGTACATCCACCATTACCAAGTGCTGTTCTACAAATAATGGAAAAAATGTCCTTACAGAAGCTATGCAATCAGGTTGCATCTTTCCCATCAACGCATAAGGATGCTCTTAGAGGATTCTTAGCTAGTTTAGCTGATGCAAGTGAAAAAGAGAGAAGAATTATTCAGGAATTGCAGGTATTCAAAAAAATTGAGAAATCATCTGATGAAAGTGGCCCTGTTTTTACCGGGCTAAAAGGTTGTAAGGTATTACATCACACTGCCAAAATTCCTCTGGGTTTAAGATTTTCTATTCCAATAATTGACAGCAGTGATGAAGCCACAATCCGCTTATCTACCTTGTTAAAAATAGAACAGCTGAAAAGCACAGACTGCTTAAAGTTTATTATACAAGACATTAAAAGTGATTTTTATTCATATGATGAAACAGTACAGATAATGCAATGGGTTCTTGAAAATCTGACTTTTCTGAAAAATGAGAATGTAGATGTCATAGACTGGCTGACATCCCTGAAGTTTATTAAGATTTCACAGGAAAAGATGGTGTCAGCAAATGAACTCTTTGATCCTGAGGTAGAACTACTGCAAAGCTTGTTTTATGATGAAGAAGAAATTTGCTTCCCACCGACTATTTTTGCAGCTTCGTCAGATATTCTTCATTCCCTAAGACAAATAGGCTTAAAAAGTGAAGCCAGTCTTGATGAAAATGATATTTTGAGAGTGGCAAATAAAATTGAAAGTTTGCATGCTAATTCAAATAATAATCACGATTTATTATTAAGAAAAGCCAGGACTCTCTTGATGATTTTGAACAAAAACCACACACTGCTTCACTCATCAGAAACAAAAACTGCGCTGAAAAAAATAAAATGGATTCCTGCATGTAAGGAAAGACCTCCAAATTATCCAGGATCCTTAGTGTGGAAAGGAGATCAATGTAATCTGTGTTCCCCGCCAGAAATGTGTGATGCATCTCATGCAATTTTAGTTGGTTCCTCCATTCCCCTTGTGGAAAATGTGCATTTGAATATAGAAAAAGCCCTTGGCATCCCCTCCAAACCGAGTATAAAAGCAGTTTTAAAGCACTTCAAGGTGGTGGTTGACTGGCACAGTTCTAAAACCTTCAGTGATGAGGATTATTATCAGTTTCAGCATATCTTGCTTGAAATTTACGGATTTATGCATGATCATTTAGAAGAAGGTAAGGAAGCTTTTAAAGCCTTGAAATTTCCTTGGGTTTGGACTGGTAAAACATTTTGTTCCCTCACACAAGCAGTAATAAAATCAGTACCTGATCTTGACCTCCAACCTTACCTCCATTATGTGCCAAAAACAATGGCTAAATTTCACCAATTGTTTAAATGTTGTGGTTCTATTGAGCAGTTAACACCAGACCACGTTTCTATGGTCATTCAGAAGATATATCTAAAAAGTGAGCAGTCTCTCTCAGAAGAAGAGAGTAAACAAAATCTTCACATCATGTTGAGTATTATAAGGTGGCTCTACAGCAATCAAATTCCTGCAAGTTTACATACGCCTATGCCTTTATACAGCGGAAAACTTCCTTACAAACTTGCAATGAGGCCGATTCATGAGTGTTGTTACTGCGATATCAAAGTTGATGATTTAAATGATTTACTTGAAGATTCTGTTGAACCGATAATTTTGGTGCATGAAGACATTCCAATGAAAACAGCAGAGTGGTTAAATGTCCCATGCCTTAGTACAAGATTAATTAATCCTGAAAATATGGGGTTTGAGCAATCTGGACAAAGAGAACCTCTGACTGTAAGAATTAAAAATATTTTGGAAGAATACCCTTCCATTTCAGATATCTTTAAAGAGCTTCTTCAAAATGCTGATGATGCAAATGCAACTGAATGTAATTTTATGATTGACCTGAGACGAAATATGGACATAAGAGAGAATCTTTTGGATCCAGGAATGGCAGCATGTCATGGTCCAGCTTTGTGGTCATTCAATAATTCTCAGTTTTCTGACTCTGATTTTCTAAATATAACTCGATTAGGAGAGTCTTTAAAAAGGAGTGAGGTTGACAAAGTAGGGAAATTTGGACTGGGATTTAATTCTGTTTATCATATCACTGATATTCCTATTATTTTGAGTCGTGAGTTCATGATTATGTTTGATCCAAATGTTAATCATATCAGCAAGCATATTAGAGATAAATCTAACCCAGGCATCAAAATTAACTGGAGCAAACAGCAGAAGAGACTGCGAAAATTTCCCAATCAGTTTAAGCCATTTATCGGAGTTTTTGGTTGTCAGTTGCCACTGGCTGTAGAATCTCCTTATAGCTACAATGGGACACTTTTCAGGCTCTCCTTCAGAACTCAGCAGGAAGCTAAAGTGAGTGAAGTCAGCAGTACATCCTACAATACAGCAGACATTTACTCTCTTGTGGATGAATTCAGCATTTGTGGTCATAGGCTGATAATATTTGCTCAGAGTGTAAATTCAATGGTTCTGAAATATTTGAAAATTGAGGAAGATGATCCTGGGATGGCACAAGATGTTGTCACTATTAAAAAAAAGCAGTGTTCTTCCAAAGCCTTGACTGCACCAAATGTAAGTGTTCTAAAGGAAGCAGCTAAACTAATGAAGGTCTGCAGCAGCAGTAATAAAAAGCTCCCCAGTGAAACACCAAAGTCATCGTGTATTTTACAGATCGTAGTAGAAGAATTTCATCATGTATTTAGACGAATTGCTGATTTACAGTCTCCACTTTTCAGAGGTCCAGAGGATGATCCAGCTTCTTTCTTTGAAATGGCTAAATCTGGGCCAGTAAAAAGGTCAGCAGATGAACTGCCACAAAAATCAGTAGATTCAACGACATGGCTTATATGTTCTTGCATGGATACTGGAGAGGCTTTAAAGTTTTCTTTACATGAAAGTGGGCGAAGACTAGGTCTTGTTCCCTGTGGTGGAGTAGGAGTGCTGCTCTCTGAAACTCAGGATCAAAAGTGGGTTATGAAACCTAACTGCAACAACATAGGGGAAGTATTCTGCTATTTACCTCTGCGGATAAAAACAGGTTTACCTCTTCATATAAATGGCTGCTTTGCAGTTACTTCGAATCGGAAAGAGATCTGGAAAACAGACACAAAAGGAAGATGGAACACGGTGTTCATGAGGCATGTTATTGTGAAAGCTTACTTAGAAGCGCTTTGTGTATTACGGGACATGGCAATCAACGGTGAGCTAGTCGACTACAGCTATTTTGCAGTGTGGCCAGACCCTGATTCAGTTCATGATGATTTTTCTGTTATTTGTCAAGGGTTCTATGAAGATATAGCTCATATGAAAAGCAAAGAAGGCATCAAAGTATTTTCTGATGGTTCCTCTTGGGTTTCCATGAAGAATGTAAGATTTTTGGATGACTCAATACTGAAACGACCAGACATTGGACCGTCTGCCTTTAAGATCTTTCTGAAGTACCTTAAAAAAAGTGGTTCCAGAAACCTGTGTGCTGTAGATCTCCCTTCCTGGGTAAAGACAGGATTTGAAGAAGCAGGATGCAAACACATATTATTGGAGAACACGTTTTCTGAGAAACAGTTCTTTTCTGAGGTATTTTTCCCTAATGTTCAAGAGATCGATGCAGAGCTGCGTGATCCTTTGATGCGTTATGTTCTCAATGAAAAAGTTGAGGAGTTTTCAGGAATTCTTCGTGTCACTCCTTGTATTCCTTGTTCTTTGAATGGACATCCATTGGTTACGCCATCAAGATTGATCCATCCGGAAGGAAGAGTTGCAAAGTTGTATGATGCAGAAGATGGAAGATTTCCTTACGGCACTACTCAGGACTATCTTAATCCAGTTATTTTGGTTAAACTTGTTCAGTTAGGCATGGCTAAAGATGATATTTTGTGGGAAGATCTGATAGAACGTGCAGAGTCAGTAGCAGAAATTAATAAGATTGATCATGTTGCGGCTTGCCTCAGAAGCAGTATTATACTGAGTCTTATTGATGAAAAACTAAAGTGCAGGGATCCTAGAGCTAAAGAATTTGCTGAAAAATGTCAAACTATCCCCTTCCTTCCCTTCCTTAGCAAACCTGCAGGCTTCTCATTGCACTGGAAAGGCAGTGATTTTCAGCCTGAAACAATGTTTTCAGCTACCGATCTTTTCACTGCTGATCATCAAGACACAGTTTGCCTAATAGAACCAATTCTTAATGAAAACTCTTCTTCCTTTAAAGGCTGTGGTGCTTTGTCATTAGCTGTCAAAGAGTTTTTGGGTTTACTTAAGAAACCAGATGTTAATTTAGTCATAAATCAGTTGGAAGAAGTTGCTAAGACATTTGATGGAATTACACTGTATCAGGAAAATATCACTAATGCATGTTACAAAAATCTGCATGAAGCGATGTTAGAAAATGAATCAGCCAAAGCTATGATAATTGAACAATTGAAAAACTGTAGTTTTATTCTTGTTGAGAACGTGTATGTTGATCCAGCAAAAGTGTCTTTTCATTTGAATTTTGAAGCAGCACCTTATCTCTATCAGTTGCCTAATAAGTACAAAAATAGTTTTCGTGAACTATTTGAAAGCGTGGGTGTGAGACAGGCCTTTACAGTTGAAGATTTTGCCCTCGTCTTGGAATTAGTAAATCAGGAAAGAGGAACCAAGCAACTGACAGAAGAGAATTTCCAGCTTTGCAGGAGAATAATTAGTGAAGGAATATGGAGCCTCATTCGAGAGAAGAAGCAGGAATTTTGTGAGAAAAAGTATGGTGAGATTTTGTTACCTGATACCCGTCTTGCACTTCTGCCTGCAAAATCCTTGTGTTACAATGACTGTCCATGGATTAAAGTTAAAGACACAACTGTTAAATATTGTCATGCTGATATTCCAAGGGAAGTTGCAGTAAAGCTTGGAGCGATACCAAAACGGCATAAAGCTCTAGAAAGATATGCATCTAATATCTGTTTTACTACCCTTGGAACAGAGTTTGGGCAGAAAGAAAAACTGACAAGTAGAATTAAGAGCATCCTTAATGCCTACCCTTCAGAAAAGGAAATGCTGAAAGAGCTCCTTCAGAATGCAGATGATGCAAAAGCTACGGAAATCTGTTTTGTGTTTGATCCTAGACAGCATCCGGCTGACAGAATATTTGATGAGAAGTGGGGGCCACTTCAAGGACCAGCATTGTGTGTTTACAATAATCAACCTTTTACAGAAGATGATATTAGAGGAATCCAGAACCTTGGAAAAGGTACAAAAGTAGGAAATCCCTGTAAAACTGGACAATATGGTATAGGTTTCAATTCTGTTTATCATATTACTGATTGCCCTTCTTTCCTCTCTGGCAATGATATTCTTTGTATTTTTGATCCTCATGCAAGATATGCACCAGGCTCAACATCCACAAGTCCTGGGCGTATGTTTAGAGATTTGGATGCAGATTTCAGAACGCAGTTCTCAGATGTACTGGACCTTTATTTAGGAAATCACTTTAAACTGGATAACTGTACGATGTTTAGGTTTCCTCTTCGAAATTCAGAAATGGCAAAAGTATCAGAAATTTCCTCAGTTCCGTGTTCAGATAGAATGGTCCAAAATCTTTTAGATAAGCTGCGTACAGATGGGGCAGAACTTTTAATGTTTTTGAACCATATGGAAAAGATTTCTATTTGTGAGATAGAAAAAACTACAGGAGTACTGAACGTCTTATATTCTGTGCAAGGCAAAATCACTGATGGAGACAGACTGAAAAGAAAGCAATTCCATGCATCGGTAATTGATAGTGTTACTAAAAAAAGGCAGCTAAGTGAAATACCTGTGCAGCAGATAACTTACACAATGGATACTGAAGACTCTGAAGGGAATCTTACAACTTGGTTAATTTGTAACAGGTCAGGCTTTTCTGCCATGGAGAAGGTGTCCAAAAGTGTTGTGTCGGCCCACAAGAACGAGGACATTACTCTTTTCCCACGTGGTGGAGTAGCAGCTTGCATTACTCATAATTACAAAAAACCCCACAGGGCATTCTGTTTCTTACCTTTGTCTTTAGAAACTGGGCTACCTTTTCATGTGAATGGTCACTTTGCTCTGGATTCTGCAAGAAGAAATCTGTGGCGTGATGATAATGGTGTTGGAGTAAGAAGTGACTGGAATAATTGTCTAATGACAGCGTTGATAGCCCCGGCCTATGTTGAGCTGCTGATTCAGCTGAAAAAACGGTATTTTCCAGGCACTGATCCTACAGTATCGGTATTGCAAAACACACCTATTCATGTTGTGAAAGACACTTTAAAAAAATTTTTGTCCTTTTTTCCAGTTAACAGGCTTGATATTCAGCCAGATTGGTATTGTTTAGTGAAAGCAGTTTACAGTTGCATTTATGAGGATTTGAAGCGTCTTTTACCTGTTATGCGAGCTCCAAACATTGATGGTTCTGATTTGCATTCGGCTGTAATCATCACCTGGGTTAACATGTCTACTGCAAACAAAGGAAGACCATTTTTTGACAATTTACTACAAGATGAATTGCAGCATCTCAAGAACACAGAGTACAACATCACAACGCGCAAGACGGTGGCTGAAAATGTTTACAGGCTTAAACATTTACTTTTAGAAATTGGATTTAATTTGGTATATAACTGTGATGAAACTGCAAACCTTTACCACTGTCTGATAGATGCAGATATTCCTGTTACCTACGTGACACCTGCTGACGTCCGATTATTTTTGATGACATTTTCTTTTCCAGACTCTACTTGCCACATCGGAAAGTTACCCTGTCGCCTTCAGCAGACAAATCTGAAACTTTTCCACAGTCTGAAGCTTCTGGTTGACTATTGTTTTAAGGATGCAGAAGAAAATGAAATCCAAGTTGAGGGCTTGCCACTTCTTATTACCCTGGACAATGTTTTGCAAATTTTTGATTCAAAGCGACCAAAATTCTTAACAACATATCATGAACTGATTCCATCTCGCAAGGATCTCTTTATGAACACATTGTATTTGAGATACAACAATATTTTACTTAGCAGTGATGTGGCAAAAGTCTTTGATATCACAAGTTTTGCTGAATTGTTATCATCTGTGTTGCCGAGAGAGTATAAAACTAGAAGCTGTATGAAATGGAAAGAAAACTTTGCAAGTGAATCTTGGCTTAAAAACGCCTGGCATTTTATTAGTGAGTCCATAAATGTTAAGGAAGACCAGGAAGATATACAAGCAAAATTTGATGGTGTTGTGGAAACTCTGAAGGACTGGACTTTGCTTCCAGGTGTAAAGTTTACTGTCTCAGCTAATAATCTTGTTGTGCCAGAGTGTGATGTTTTGTTGCCCCTCAGCATTATGCATATAGCTGTTTTTCCAAATGCTCAGAGTGATAAAGTCTTTCATGCTCTAATGAAAACAGGTTGTATTCAGCTGGCATTGAACAAAATTTGTTCCAAGGACAGTGCTTTAGTGCCTTTGCTGTCAGGTTGTACAGCAAATATAGATAATCCTTCAAGCATTCTGAAAGCTATACAATATATGGTGCAGACATCAACTTTTAAAACTGAAAAATTAGCGGAAAGTGACTTTGAAGCTCTTCTAATGTACTTCAATTGCAATTTAAGTCATTTGACATCTCAGGATGACATTAAAATTTTAAAGTCTCTTCCATGCTATAAATCCATTAGTGGCCGATACATCAGCATTTCAAAATATGGGACATGTTATGTTCTCACAAAAAGCATCCCATCAATAGAAGTAGATAGATGGACACAATCTACTTCATCAGCTTTTCTTGAAGAAAAAATGCACTTGAAAGACTTGTACACTGTGCTTGGCTGTGTCTCTGTGGATGATCTTGAGGTGTATTTGAAACATCTTCTGCCGAAAATTGAAAGTCTGTCTTACGATGCCAAATTAGAACACTTGATCTACCTAAAGAATAGGCTAACTAGCATTGAGGAAACTTCAGAAGTGAAAGAACAGCTGTTTGAAAAGCTGGAAAGCATTTTGATCATTCATGATTCAGGCAATAGATTAAAACCTGCAAAATATTTTTATGACAGAACTGTAAGGGTCTTTGAAGTTATGCTTCCTGAAAAATTCTTCATACCTCAAGATTTTTTTAAGAAACTGGAACAACTTACAAAACCAAAGAATCAAGCTGCATTCCTTACATCGTGGGTAACTTTCCTACGGCATATTGGACTAAAATTCATTATTTCACAGCAACAATTATTACAGTTTGCTAAGGAGATCAGCATGCGAGCTAATACAGAAAACTGGTCTAAAGAAACTCTCCAAAATACTGTTGATGTCCTCCTCCATCACATATTTCAAGAAAGAACTGATCTTTTGTCGGGAAACTTTCTAAAAGAGTTGTCACTAATTCCTTTTCTGTGCCCTGAGCGAGCTCCTGCGGAATTTGTTAGATTTCATCCTCAATATCAAGAAGTTAATGGAACACTTCCTCTTATACGATTCAATGGTGCACAGGTAAATCCTAAGTTCAAACAGGCTGATGTGTTGCAGTTATTGTGGACTTCATGTCCCATTCTTCCCGAGAAAGCAACGCCCTTAAGCATCAAAGAACAAGAAGGAAGTAGCCTTGGTTCACAGGAACAGCTCGAGCAAGTTTTAACTATGCTGAATGTTAATTTGGACCCTCCCTTGGACAAAGTTATCAATAACTGCAGGAACATATGCAATATAACAACTTTGGATGAGGAGATGGTGAAAACGAGGGCCAAGGTCCTAAGAAGCATTTATGAATTTCTGAGTGCAGAGAAAAGGGAATTCCGCTTTCAGCTGCGAGGAGTTTCTTTTGTAATGGTGGAAGAAGGCTGGAAGCTCCTGAAGCCTGAAGAGGTAGTAATAAACCTGGAATATGAATCTGATTTTAAGCCTTACCTTTACAAACTTCCTTTGGAGCTTGGCACTTTCCATCAGTTATTTAAACATTTAGGTACGGAAGATATTATTTCAACAAAGCAATATGTTGAAGTTCTCGGTCGCATATTCAAGAATTCGGAAGGGAAGCAGCTGGATCCTAATGAAATGCGCACAGTTAAAAGGGTAGTTTCTGGCCTTTTCAAAAGTCTTCAGAATGATTCTGTCAAGGTTAGAAATGACCTTGAGAATATGAAAGATTTTGCCCTCTACCTCCCCAGTCAAGATGGTAGGTTGGTAAAGTCAAGTATCTTAGTTTTTGATGATGCACCTCATTACAAAAGCAGAATACAAGGTAACATTGGTGTGCAAATGCTTGTTGATCTTAGCCAGTGTTACTTGGGCAAAGACCATGGTTTTCACACTAAACTGATAATGTTATTTCCTCAGAAACTGAGACCTCGCTTACTTAGCAGTATTCTGGAAGAACAGTTGGATGAAGAGTCTCCAAAAATTTGTCAATTTGGGGCATTATGTTCTCTGCAGGGAAGATTACAGTTGCTGTTGTCTTCAGAACAGTTCATCACGGGGCTCATTAGGATTATGAAACATGAAAATGACAATGCTTTTTTAGCTAACGAAGAGAAAGCAATAAGACTTTGCAAAGCTTTGCGAGAAGGTTTGAAAGTTTCCTGTTTCGAGAAGTTGCAAACAACACTGAGAGTTAAGGGTTTTGCTCCTATTCCCCACAGTAAAAGTGAAACATTTGCTTTTCTAAAGAGATACGGAAATGCAGTAATACTGCTGTACATACAGCACTCTGACAGCAAAGACATAAATTTCCTGTTAGCATTAGCAATGACCTTAAAATCAGCCACTGACAATCTCATTTCTGATACCTCGTATTTAATTGCCATGCTGGGTTGTAACGATATTTACCGACTTAGTGAGAAGCTTGACAGTTTAGGAGTCAAGTATGACTCTTCAGAGCCATCAAAACTTGAACTGCCAACACCTGGCACTCCTATACCAGCAGAAATTCACTATACGCTCCTCATGGATCCAATGAATGTGTTTTATCCTGGTGAATATGTTGGTTATCTTGTTGATGCTGAAGGTGGGGATATTTATGGATCATATCAACCGACTTACACGTACGCAATCATTGTGCAAGAAGTAGAAAGAGAAGATGATGAAAGCCATAGTTTTTTAGGTAAGATTTATCAGATTGATATTGGATATAGTGAATATAAAATAGTGAGCTCTCTTGATTTGTACAAATTTTCAAGGCCTGAAGAGAGTACCCAGAGTAGGGACAGCACGCCTTCTACCCCAACCAGCCCTACAGAATTTCCCATGCATGGGCTGAGGACAATTCCCCCTCTCTTCACTGGGAAGGAGAGCCACAAGACGACGACGTCCAAACACCACTCTCCAAAAAAAATAAAGCCAAACTCCTTGCCAGAAATATTAAGAGAAGTGACATCTGTGATTGAACAGGCTTGGAAGCTTCCAGAATCTGAAAGAAAAAAGATAATTAGAAGGCTGTATCTTAAATGGCATCCGGATAAAAATGCAGAGAACCTTGACATAGCTAATGAAGTTTTCAAACATTTGCAGAATGAGATTAACAGGCTAGAAAAACAGGCCTTTATAGACCAAAATATGGACAGAACATCCAGAAGAACATTTTCCTCCTCTGCTTCTCGCTTTCAGTCAGATAAATTCTCCTTTAAGCGGTTTTATACTTCATGGAATCAAGAAGCCACAAGCCATAAATCCGAAAGGCAGCAGTACAAAGAGAAGTGTCCCCCTCCCACAGGGCCCTCCTTCTCGCAGCGGTTTTTCGTGCCGCCCACGTTCAGGTCCGTTGGGAACCCCGTCGAGGCCCGCAGGTGGCTCAGGCAGGCCCGAGCCAACTTCTCAGCCGCAAGGAATGATCTTCACAAAAACGCCAACGAATGGGTGTGCTTTAAGTGCTACCTTTCCACTAAACTAGCCCTGGTTGCAGCTGACTATGCCGTGAGGGGCAAGTCAGATAAAGATGTAAAACCGGTAGCCCTTGCGCAAAAGATAGAGGAATATAGTCAACAACTGGAAGGGCTTATGAATGATGTTCAGACACTGGAGGCTTATGGCGTAGACAGCTTAAAAACTAGATATCCTGACTTGCTTCCTTTCCCACAGATTCCCAATGATAGGTTTACTTCAGAAGTTGCTATGAGGGTGATGGAATGTACTGCTTGTATCATAATAAAACTTGAAAACTTTATACAACAGAAAGTGTAAGAGATTTGAAAAAGTTAGAAAATTGCATTCTCAAGAGCTTAGATATATAATGTGATGAGATAGAAACGTAGCTGTAAGATTATTGGGCACGAAGTTACACATAACCAAGCAGTTTAGAAATACAGTGCATATATGTGGATGGTATTGAAATACTGAAAACTGAGGAGAATTCAAACACGATTTTTTTAAACTGAGCCTGCTGTATAAGCAAACTGTAAAACACTTTTTTTTTTTTTTTTAATTTGTAAGGAAACTGAGCTGCAGAAATTAGCTATATGTAGAATATTGTGATGAATCGACACATTATTGAACTGCACTTTATGTAACCAAAGCTTAGCTTTCTGTTAGATGAAACCTCTAATTAAACTCCATGTTCGATTTTATTTTGTTTAATACTATGTTTCCAACAAGGACATGTCATTTTTCAATGTACTAATCATAAGAAAGACTGGAAATGGTATGAAATAGGCAGTGGAATAGGAAAGAAGATAACTTTGGAGAAGTATTGCTCCAAAGCACTTCTGTGTTCTTTTGTGTTCCGTGGACATTCGTGTCACTCATATTCGTACTCTTATCAGCTGGATCTGATTATGAATTTGCTGCAGTATCATATTGTGAACATTCAGAGGATGATTCAGTACCTGCGAGAATTGGTACAGTATTTTAATCTTAAATAATGATACTTGATTTAACATGCAACTTCATGTCATGCATTGAATGCATTCACTTTATTATAAAATAATTAGGTATTTAATTTCCTTTTTTTTCTAGAGCCTGTCATCTTTTGTTTAATGAAAAAAATGCATGTGGATGATGTAAAACCCGTGACTGTTGTAATACAGTGTTTTCTCGTTTTTTAATTTTTTTGAAAACCACAGATCAGAACGCAGTTTTCAAATGTCTAAATGCTTGAGGTTTTTTTCTCTTTTTTGTGTGTGTGCCTTTGTGTGTGTACACACACACACACACACACACACACGTGTGTGTATATACATATATATATATGGGTTATTTTTGTTCCACAGATGAACATTGGTAGTAGTAAAACTCGGTGTACAGTGGACACCGTTCTTTGTTACATGCTACAAGGTGCTGCAATGTATTGCTTTTTCATTTTGTTGTTCACTACAGCCCTAGACAAGTTCAATTTTTATTTTGCACCCTTTATAATTTGTAATACTTTTGATAATGTCACATGAAATATTCAACATTAGCTATTTGTAAAAAAGAAAAGGAGGAGGGATCTTGTTAAACAAGTTTTCTTTGCTGATTCAGACACATTTTACATAAATGTTAATCATTTACCAATGACTTGTTACAATTGCTTACCTGATAGCACAGTGAAACTGTAATTTAACTTACAGAATGTAAAGGAGAAGAAACAACATGGAGCTCCTGGGGTTGATATGGCTGTGAGTGTTGTAATCCAAAAGGAAAAAAAATCACGGAAAAAAATCACAACCGAGGCTTTTGCCTTTTAAATGAAAATTTAAGAAAGACAAAAGAGCTTGTTCTCGTCAGAAAGATCTTACTTGCAAGTAATTATTGGCAGTGGGAAGAAATTTGCTGTTAGTAAAACTGTACAGCTTCTGATTGTGAAGCCACGTGCTTATTTCTGCTATAATTTAAGTGCCATAATTTTAATAAAGAAAAATGCAAACATATACTTTGCTCTGGTGTGTCTCAGTTTTATAAATTAGACTGAATTTACCTCTTATCCCAAGCTTTCTTTTAGATCAGTTATTCTGTAGTCTCTTTTCAATCCATTCTAAACAATTGTACGAATATGAAAATTAAAAGGAAAATTATGCATTTTTTTTTTTTATCATGACAAATGTTTGCAGTTTTCTAAAAATACTGTTTTTTTTAAAATGCTATGAAATAACAGTTTGTTCCCTGTCTTTAGGCAGGTCGCTTTGTTGCGCATACTACTTTTCTGTGTTAATTAAATCAGATGAACAGTATTCTAGATGAGCACAGTTTTAAATACTAACAGTAGGAAACAGTTAAACTTGTCTGTCTTTCAGTTAAAATACCTAAAATATGAGGTGGTAGGATAGTGTGAAGGTAAATAACAGAACGACAACATTCAGTTTTTTAGCTGAGGTTTGGGGGGAAGAAGGCTGTAAGTATCTTGAGTATGTGTCTTGTAAGCAACTTATGTTGTTTTACTGATATTATTATGCCCCATTAAAATAGCTGTACAGAATTAAGTCATTTTGTAAATTATACTCTGTATATTGTGAAATGCTGACACTGTGAGAAAGCATATGGTCCCAGTCTGTAAAAATATGAATTAAGTTTAAGTATTGAGCCAAAGTGAGCAAGAAAAAAATGCATGATGAAGTGAATACTTGTCTTAAATGTTGTCTTAGTTGGTTTCCTTTTGACTCAGAGAGAAAAAAGGAAAAAAAAGGAAAATACAGAATAACATTACCAACAAACAGTAATTGTTGATAACTTCTACCTGGAAGATTCTAAAAGCGGCATTTTTAGCAGGAGTCTGTAGAACTGGATGTTAGCACGTGTGCTCCGCAGAAAGTGTGTTTGAGGAGTAATTCTGCACTTTACACAAGTTCACATAAACCAAAAGGTTGTTCCAGGCAGGGGCACGTCCTGTTTGTCTTCCACTGGTGGCGGGAACGCGTCTTGAGAAGCAGCCCCAGCCACTCTCCCAGGATTGTCCTTGTGAGAGGCTTAGCCAGGATAACTGGGGCAGGAAACTGAACTGTACGTTTAGTAACTTGAATTTAAAGAGCTATAGTGGTAGAGCCATGGCACTTCTCTTACTGTTTTATTTTGTTTGTTTGTGGAAGCCTCAGAAATTTTCTTCTTAACAGCACAATTAAAAACTGTTCCAAGAAAACATTGTTCGTTTGCCTGAGTGGGTGACAAGATGTGACTTTTCTTCACAGGAAATAGATTTTTTTAATGTAACCAACTATTAAAAGAAAAAGAAAGAAACACAATTTTGCAAGATTTCTATCCAAATCATAGCTGAATCTTGTTTGCATAAGAGACCAAAGTAAAAAAGTAGAATCAAAATAAAGTTATTGTGGTGATGTGAAAACTTAAGATTTGTTTAATTAGTATTTGGTTTGTATTCAGTTGATACTTGGGTTGCTTAAAAAAAAAGGTGCTAATAAAGTCTATTGTAAATACTCTAATTGAAATAAAAAGGGTGGTACAAACTTTTAGACTTTGTAGTGCCAGATCTGAACAGTTGAGAATGGCTAAATTGGTATTGTGGAACATGGGCAGAAGCGCTTCTTGTCAAGGGCAAATAGTATGAAAGGAATTAAACTCCAGAAAATGGAAGTAGGTGTTTGCATTTGCTGAAGGCTACATTTTAGTCCCGTGGAGGTTTTTGACAATGAGCTTTTTTCCCAAGTCTGTTTAGATCATTTGGTTTGGTAACCCTGGACCATAGCTGCGGTTGCACTGGCATCCTTCCTGCTTAATTTCACTAACTGCAGCTGAAGACAGAGGAATTCTCGACATCCAATAGCCAATTGTGAAGTATATTCCAAATGCTGAAAAATATTTTTTAATTGTGGTCATGATTCAGTATTCGTGCTTTAAAATCATGGAAATTTCACACTATAAAAAAATGAATCACCGCTTAAAAAATGTATTTTTTTTTTTAAAAAAAACCTAACTGTTCATTTATGTTCATTTAAGGTGTGATTCATTTGAACATGAAAGGAGAAACAGATTTTTCAAAATGTATGAAGTTTATTCAGTAATTGCAATTTCCTTCTGCATAAAGCTGTATAGACAAATATAAATACTAAAGGACTGTGAAATGAAAACAGAGAATTGTGTTTTGCCACTTACAATATTTATTATCATTTTGTTCTCTTTATTTTTCCTTGTGTAATAATCCCAGCTATAAGAACTGCTGTAAATTACTCTTTGTGGGGGCAGGGGAGAAATATCTATGCAAAAGAGGCAATTCACTATGCTGCGTAGTATTTTTTTTTCTTCCATTTGCATGACACTTTTCAAAATAAACCAGAAAAGTGCAAACTCTCACTTTCCTGTGCCATGCTTTTCTTCTACTTTGTAACATTTTCATTGGATTCAAATGGAAATTATAATTAACAAGTACTAGAGACACATGGAAAGATGTTCACATAGAAATACCAGAAAAGATAATTTGGTGAGATAACGAACTACTATACTACTACTACTGAGATCAAGAACAATTCAGGCGTTAGCATAGCTGATTACACTGTGATAATTTTAGCAATAGCTTTATTTCTCTGCTCACCATAAATTAAAAAAAAATCCCCCAAATGTCCTTCAGTAACAAAAGAAATTTCTACTCCCTCTCTTTAAAACCTGTAGTTTTTGTCTTGACAGCTTAAGCAGTGCAACTGTGTGTTGAGTGTCAGTTTTGTAGCATGATGAAAATAAGGAATAAAGCCAATAAAAATGAAGGGGGACAAATCTGTGATTTGGATGGTGGATTGGCCTGGGATGCGGGAGATCTGCTGAGAGTCCAGTCTAACTCCAGAACTCACCTGTGAACTTAAGTGTGTCAAAAAGGAGCAACTTCAATGGAAGAGGCTCAACCGTTGCTGGTCTCAAACACCTAATAGTTTAGATGTTGCGTTACCACAAGGGAATGTGGGAAACCTGGGTTCAAGCCCTTGCTCTGTATTTAGTGGAAAATCTCTTTTTAAAACACCCCTCCAAAGTGAAAGCTTAAAAAGCAGAACTTAAATTTTCATGTTTCCATTGCTTAGCAGAAGAGACAGACTGTGGCTAATGGACTTACCTGCAAGATACGGCTAAAATTTAAGGCTTAATCTAGGTGAATGAGTAGTTTGGCAGCATATGGAAGGTGAATATATGTGTAACCTTGATAGCCAGAAACATGTGCATGATGATAATTCACACACCTCTGAGTGGCTGATTAGTCTAGGGTTTGAATTCCTGTTCTCCTGTCATAGTAGACCTACGAAGACTGTTACAGCCTTCCAGGCTCTGTGTAGTGCAAACAACTTGCAGGTATCTGACAATGTCTGGAATTTGCCATCTTCTCTGATAAAGCGTAGGCTTTCTCCGTGTTGAATGACGGATCTGCAAGAGCTTGCACGTCAAACTGAACCCCCCAGGCTGACTTCAAAGAAATGCTGAAGTGACGGTTCTGGTGAAGGCTTTGGGGCTCACAGCCCGGGCTGCACTCCTGAAGGTGGGTGTCCAAGCCCACGAAGAGGGAATTTCAGGAACGAAAGACGCGTCACATCCGGCTTACCCTTTAGGCAGCGTGGTAGCAATCTGAGCACTGTCCAGACAACACGGGAGACCTGGATTCAATTGGCCTGCTTTGCCTGAAGGATCCCAAAATCCCAGCTCTCACATATGCAGTCTGCTCTTCCCTATTGCAGCCTCTCCAGGTCACATTAATTGCAGAGGCTCCGCCCTGCTAATTGCAGAGCTATTTCAGTATTGTACCTGGACCCTGATGGGGGCAGGGATTGCCCAGGGCCTTGCCTCAGTAGCAGCAGATACTGTTACCTGGGAGCTTGTGAGGGATGTGCTCCTTCCCCGGCTCAGCCTGACTCCTCACAGGTAGCCCTGACCAGGTGTTAACTACCACATTATCTGATCCTGGGAGTTGCCTCCCTGATTTCTTCTGCTACTCTGTTATTTCTTCCCCTACTCTGTCTACTGTTATTGACATTAACCATCAATAACAGTCCTGATGGCTGCATCCTGATGGGGGGATAAGGCTAACTGTGAGTACACCAGCCAACAGTCATTTCTGAATTGAAAGAATGACTATAAGTCAATCATCTTATCCTATAAATATGAGGACAGCCCGAGAGCCCACTGAGCTCTCCTTGCATGGCAGTGGGCTGCTTGCTGGGATCTCCCCTTGAGCAGGGGTTAAGAGATCCTTCCCACTACAGATTCATGGTAAGTGGCTATAGTGCGCTTCTCTTTCTGAACTTGTAACCTTTACTTTGTAACTGTGCACAACTCCCTTAGCCATAAACTGTTGACCAGATCTGGGACCAGGTTTGAATCCAGCTGCACCCAGACTCCTCTCAGAAGGAGTTTGGAAAGCAAGGGGCTCCCATCTGAACCTCGTGACCCAACGGGAGGGCGTCCTTGGTAATTCTGTGTGTATCTTGAACCTCCGTGCAGTAAATAATAACCCTGCCATAGAACCTCGTGAAACCATCACTATTATAAACCTATTCCTATTTCCTATAAAACCTATTCCTATTTCATTCCCATGAGTGAAGTGCTTTGTGTCACTCACCGCCGCCACCACTCGTTCTGTGACAGAGCTCTCCCCTCAACTAATCTTTTTGTGGGTGTTTGGGTCTTGGCTGAGTGCTGATTTTTTTGATAGTCCACTAGAGCCATAGTAGCACGTTTAACAGAGGGTCATTCTTCTGTTTGCAGTTGCTCCTGCCCTAAGAAGGAAGCTTTTCTTTCCTCTCAAAGAGGGACACTGTGATTTAATGATGATTATTGTTTCAGCTTTTATTGTAAATAAACACCAAGGCACTGTGTGACAGCAGTTCCTAACTGGGTAATAGGATCATCAAATATGTACAAAATAGCATCAAAGGGGTTAAAAACCCATGAGGTTTAAACAACAGGCTATTAATTACAAATCCTGCTATCCAGAGGTGTGCAAACAATTTATTTGTGACTTCAGTGCAACACTGTACAGGGAAACGGGTCTGCAGTTGTATTCCTCTACAAAGTCAATAAATGGTTTGTCAACTCTGGTGAGCATTTACTCTATATCCAAAGTTCTAATGTAAAAAATAATACTTTTACTGTCTCCATTTGTGATGGGGTCCCACTTTGATTAGAAATGAGTCAACAGCTGCAGATGGACACAGTCCTCTTAACTGATCCTGTGGACAACAACAACAAAAAAAGTTTTTTTTTTATCTCCCAGAGCCCAAGCAGTTTCTTGCATCAGACAATTGAGAGCTACATTAAAGATTTTTTTTTCATTAGTCCACCTGGCAGAGCAAATAGCCTTGTCTGATTAGCATGTTCTAAAATATAAAAGGGTTTAAATGAGTATGATGGTACAGGTGGTACAATAAACTATTGCTATTAAAAAACATACTAACACATTTCTCTTTTGTACAATTAACAGCTTTGAAGACACAGGAAGGTATTAATTAGTAACTTTTGGAGCGTTTTCTGTTAGCTTGTTGTTCATGTGACTCTCCATAATAAGCAAATCAAATCAAAATAAAAAGCTATCAGAAAATGAACACATTTTGCACAGAACGCATACACACACATTTTCTTTCATATTTTGTGTTATTGCAAGAACAAAATTGCATAGACCATTTCCTGGCACTTTCTGAATTCCCCAGATAATGCTTTGTCTTATCAAATAGTTCAAGTAATTCCTTCAAGTGGATCTCGCCCATTAATGTAGCAAGTGTTTACATTTAGTGAGAGAGAAAAAAAAAAAAAAAACATGAACCTCAAAAATATTAACAATGACAATCATTTGACTGAATAGTAGTTCAGAGTTTGAAACACTGCCCTTACTTTTTCTCAGGGCTCTCCGTATGGCTGATTTCAAAATGGTGCCGCGGGAACATTTCACTCGATTCGCGTCTCTTCTGAAGCTCAGCTGTCACTGTGCTCTTCTGCTCCTTCCAGCCTGCAGCCCAGGCTTCTAGGCACAGATTCGTTTCCTAAACTCAAGTGCTTTGTTTTTTAAATTTCTTCTTTCAGTAATGCGCTGCTAGTAGTAATACAAAACCCAGAATAGCAAGGAAAATGTGGTGCTTTATTGACAGACACGGCTGTATTCCTGGCAGGTGGAGCCCACGCCAGCCACCGACAAGTAGAGCTTTCCGTCCGGGCAGACGCAGATCTCGTAGAGCCCCTGAGAAATACCAGAGCCGCCTCTCGTCCCCTCCGGCAACTTAGGCAATCGCACGGTTTCAGCGTCCAGCAGCAGCTGCATGGGAGAGAGCAGGACAAATAAGTTTGCTGGAGAAAATAATACAAGGAAGAACCAAGGCTCCCAGAGACCGATCTGACTATGTCTAGATGGTGGTGCAAGAACAGCCGCCCGCCCACAGTGGTTGTGGACAAACCTGCTCCAAGGCCTGGACTCTTGGGCAAGCACTGGAGCCTGGGAGCGGGATGAACGCGGTGCCCTGACCTGCCAGAGCGGGTCAATAGGCTGCAGCATTTCTGGCATTCCTGTTGCTGCTGGGGAAGCTCTTGAAGATTTCTGTAGAGCTTTGCTCTTCTGTCCAGAAATACAAACATTTTGAGGCTCTGGGCTGAATCTCTTACCTCTAGTCCAAAAATGCTGCCGGAGTGCCTTGGAATTAGCAGCATCAGAGCTTTATGTAAAAGATTTTTCTAAGCTAGAGATCAACATTAGATCAATTCATACTATTATTTAATCTGACAGATGCATAAAGATGTTATTACTGGCACCATTCATTTTAACATCCCATTTCCTAAAATTAGTAGAACTTTAAAATCAGACAGAATGTTCTGAGATACAATCAGCTGGCAGGATGGACCGCAGTCGTGGAGACAGGAGAGCCTGCACTCACCACGCCGTCACTGCTGTGCAGCTTGATATCCATCTGGGAAAGAGCTTCAATATTCCCAGCTTGTGCTTTGATATTAATTCCTCTTGGTGCATCCATGCTCAAAGACCGAGTTGGCGATTCCAATCTGAAAGCAGAAATGGGAAATTTTGATGTACATTCCTTTATTCCTTCTGAGACATTTCTTGATTTTGAATTATAAGTAAATGTTGAATAAGCAAATATTTGAAAGATATTGGCTGAAATCACATGAAAGATGAAAGTCTCCTTGTTCTTTATGTAGACTTGAAAAAAACAGACAGCTATTTAAGCACTGGTATATCCCAAATATAAAGACGAATTCAAGATCATAATGCAGATGCAGGGTACACATAAGCACAAACACTCTAAAATTACTTCAGAGATTTCTTCCAGTGTAACTGTAATTTGTTTCCTTAAAAAGGAGAATCCAGATTTACATTCTTTAGTTTGAACTTGTTTTCATTCACCACATTACAGAGTATTGAAGTTAATGCATTTATTGCAGTCTGGAAAGCTTTTAAACGGCAAAAGTTTTGCCTCGACTGTCAGTGGGGCCAAAATTTCACTCCATGCATATATGTAGTTTAACTGGATGGGTATTTAAGGTCAGCAAAGTCAATAGCTTGGTTTGAAATAAAAGTTGTGCCCTCCAAAGGAAAGTGGCAAACCCCGAAGTGCCACAAGGTGGCGGGAAGGGACTGCATTAGCTGAATCATCCCTACATCGGGCAGCTTTGCAGGATTCATGCTTTGTTTGTTTGTTTGTTTGTCTATTTATTTTCCAAGAGAGATAAGGTCTTGTTTCTTCAGTTTTGCCATCATTTCCGCAATCAACAGCAAGGATAAAAATCATGGGAAAGAAAAGAAAACTCCAAACTCAGCAACAAGCTGATCACCACACTGGTGCTTTTGAGAGATACCTAGTGATGAGCTGCAGGTATGGGGAACTCCACAGTATCAGACTTTTTCCATATATTATTTCTGAATACTATCTCATCCTTGCCGAGGACACCAGCCTGTATTTTTCACTGTCAAACACCGTTAATCAGGCAATTTCCCTCTCTCCCTGCTTGTGTTGCATATTCCATTTTTGCTTTTGTCTTAGAGAAAATGAATCAAAGGACCTTGCATTTTCCCTCAGATTGTTTAATCCTCAGTGTTTTAGACAGGGATGCAGACATGTGGGGGGATTTGGGGTCTTTTTTTTGGTGTTTTCTTTTTTTTTTTNTATGTGGGCAGATTTGGGGTCTTTTTTTTGGTGTTTTCTTTTTTTTTTTTTTCGTTCAGACACATGCTGTTTTTTCCCTGACACACACGCCTTTGTTTTTTTGGAAACAAACAGTTTAAATTGAAATAATTTTTGAAAGAGCTTCCAGATACGTGCTAAGCTGCTTGTGTCAGGAGAGAAGGAAATTGGACAGGTCTCAGNTCATTCAGACACATGCTGATTTTTCCCTGACACACATGCCTATTTTTTTTGGAAACAAACTGTTTAATTTGAAATAATTTTCGAAAGAGCTTCCAGATACGTGCTAAGCTGCTTGTGTCAGGAGAGAAGGAAATTGGACAGGTCTCAGATTCTAGCACTGGAGACAAGAAAGCACGAGAGGGAAACAAGCTCAGGAGAAATTTCAATTTCTCTGAGTTATGGAAATATTACTCTGGTCTCAGCTTACAGTCATCTTACCTTTCCTGTTCTGCACGTTTGCAGTTCAATGGTAGCAAAACAGAGGCTGCATCTATAATACAGACCTCTGTCCTGCTTCCCGTTCCCCGGTCTGCCCTTGTGCTGCATCAGACCCGAGCTCCAGGATCACCGGCCCTCCCCATCCTGTGCGCGCAGGGGACACGTCCCCGCAGAGGCACCGCGTGGGCAGCGCAGCCGCCCCGGGTTGCTCCTCCACCAGGCTGCCGCCCTGAGCAAACCCGGCCGCTGCTCGAGGAATGAGGCTCCCCCTTGCAGTCCTCAGCCCAAGGGACTTCATCTACTTGAATCCCTTCAGGTCTTTCTTTTTTGCAGTTAGTGCATCCCAAGTGGAACTCCAGGGACGTCAGTTTGCGCTTGCATAAAACTTCAATTGTGTCTAAAGAAGTCCAAAGAAAATAGCTAAATCTGGCTGATATCCTGATGGAGGATAATTTGACTCTGCCACACCAAGAAAGTGACAGGTGAGCAAGATCACAGGCACTTCATTTTATATCCCTGAGCTGAAAATGATTCAGGCCATACGTGCTGACCATGGCTTCCCTTAGGAAGCAGAAGCATCTGTGTGACCTTCAATGAGACTAATATCCAGACTGAGCATTTATATTCTTAGCAGTGGGTACTAGGAGCATATTAGGGCCATACCTTAAAACCTGATCCCAGAGTCTCAGGTCTCTGAGACCTTGATCTTGATCATGGCAAGTACAAGCACTAGGCTGTTCTGTATCAGGCACACTGCCTGATACAGAATTTGTTAGATTAAAGTTACTATTATTTATCTTTATTAAGCAGTTTTTGTAATTTAATGCTCCTTACTTTTTTTTTTTGCATTAGATCCTTATATTTGACTTAACGCTTCTATGAAGTTTTAGTTTTTAGTTTTTCATTGTGTGACTTACATGGAAAGTCTAAGTTTCATGGGGTTCATGGGGTTATTTATAGAGATTTATATACAACATACAATGAAAAATTAATCAAAATTCATATTTCAAATAATTTTTTAGTTTCATATATTTTCGTAAGTTGCTGCCATCATAGTTGTATATGCCAGGAATACCACTTTTTCATTAGTTTGTTTTAGGAAAAAGCTATAAATATTGAAATAGATCGTGTTTTTGTAAAACAATTCACCTATATAAATAATGTATATGTAGGCATACATTTTTCTTTATAAGATCTGTTGAGTATTAGAAGAAGAAAAGAGACTGACAGATTTCTAAAAAGTATATTAGACTTTGGCACATGAAAGCAGTCTAACAAACAGCAGAGACATATTTTCTACCAAAATTGATACTGACAAGAAGCATAAAGATTTCTAAATCACTTACAGATATATGATCTGATTTACATATAATTTAAACTACATGGCAGAATTATATTTGCTATAATAATCATAATTTGAAGCTTCTGCTGTTTATATAGCTCCTACTTTCAGATGAACTAAGGACTGATTTACTTAATCAAGCAAGCCACTGGTGCCTCTTGGCAGTGCAAACTACACTGGAGCTTTAGCAGTGATTTTAAAGTGCTCTGGAATGTATGAGATTTTAGTAAGGTAAATTCAACAACAATACTGACTTTTTTTTTTCATAGGGCTTTTCATAGGGCTCAAAGGTTAAGTGTCTCAAATTCAGACTCATTATGTGACTAAATTGAACTGTGAATTTGAATATGCCACCTTAGTTCCCTGGTTGGAACTGAAGACAAGTGATCCCCTTGGTCCCTTAGATTTTGACCTTTAATTTATCTCTATTCCTCAGCAATCCCAGTCATGGAGTTGTGGCAGGTTCTGCTTTCCCCTTTAAGCTTAAGACCTGAGGAAGGAGAACTGCCCTACATCAGACCTGACCCACGGTGACACCTGTATGAACTCAGAGTATGCCAGAAAGTATGGATAGAGCACTGCAATGATTATGTGTGGTGGTATTTACACGGGAATAATTAAGAAAAGGGGGCTTTATTGTGATCAGAGACCAGTGGATCTGGTTAAAGCAGGTGACATGCTGGGTCTTTCGGTTCATCAGCAAGCAGGTGCACTTCTGTGAGCAGATACCAGCTGCTCTCAAAGTTTCGAGAGCCATTCCCTAGGCAATGTAAGGAGGAAGACAGTAGACTGAACGGAGAAAAAGGTAATGCACATCCCTCAAAAGTCTTGGTAAAACAGATTAAGTCTGCTTGAAAACGCTGAGGGGTGTATGGGCAATCAACGCCATCAAGGCCATAGAATGGTGATGGAATATATAGTCACCAGTGACTTTATTTTTAAAATTACAGACATATACATTTTATTGAACAGAACGGACTGGGTATCTCTACCATCTGAAGGAATTAGTCTTTGATGTAATGTGTTGTCCTCAGATGGGGAATCTGTCACAGCCTGAACCTCATCTGGGAAGATAGACCAGAGCTTCTGGTACTATGAGAGCTACCATGAGGGCGGTGTGGTGCAAAAGCAAGGGGTCTGCAGAGCACAACGTTGATGTTAAGGACTTGACATCCATATTCTGTGTGTCTGTTTTTATTCTGAATGTATGTTAATCCTTCGAAGGACAACGGGAGGATACTGTCTTTATGGCTATCTTGGAAGCAGTCTGATCCACTGACAGTGCAGCTCAACGGGTGCATACCATGACCTGAGCATATACTAGCTGGATGGGAAGAAAGGTGTCATCATTTATTTATGGTTTAATGTATGGAATTGTAAACCAGGTGGTCTCTTTATAGGAAAAATGGTCAGAAATGCCTTTTCTACACTTAGCGAAGTGGTGGAATCAGGCAGTAGGCATACACAAATACCTGCTGCCAGTTCCCACGAGCGTGCATGATTTCCAGCAGCTGCTCCGTTGGAGGTCCGGCAAGAAGAGAGGGGGATCAGAATGTGGGAACAAGAATATGATTTCCCAAAGGTAGGTATGTACCTTGTCATTCTGCCTTGTGGCTTTTGATTGTTTGCCAGCAGGTCCAAAGGCAAAAATGGACAAAACAGCTGAGCTGAGACCTCAGTCTCATTTCTATTTTGTTTTGCAAAATTATATTCAATGTAGTGCCTCCTAAAATCACATCTCTCTGCAAACAGAGAAGAGTTTCTGAGCGTGTTCCAAACAACATTCTATATCTAAAGGACATGGAAGTATTAGTACTCATCAGTAATTCTAAATACTCTACAGAACATCAAAAATAAAAATACCAATAACATTAGATCTGCTTCCACAGTCAGCTTCTGCAGAGTAAAGAAAACACAGAGGTTCCTTAGCCATACCTGGACACAAAATCTTGATTTGATATAAATACTGTAAATCATTTAAACACTGACTGACATGCCCTATTTTTCACCATATTTATTGAATTTCTCATTTACATTTAAAGGGAGAATATTTGCTTCCTGTTCCAGTGCTGCAGTCTTTCCATTTGTTCCACTGCTACTGAGCCTCACTGATTAAAAATTAGATGAGCTATAATGAAATAAATTTGCCTGAAAAATAGCATACATTTTTATCCTGTCAAGTCCATTAGTTGGTCAATGGCTAAATTACATCCTCCCAATTTTTGTAGTTTATTTCAAAGAATTCATTTTCCAGGCGGTTTTCCTCCTGGGAGCTGTCTGCATTAGGACACATATTCTGTTTCAATAAGACTAATGTCAGTACAGAGAGCTCATTTACACTGAATCCCATGGCAGGCTATTATTTTTTAAATTGGGATTACTTTTGTACGCACGGTTTATTCAGCATTTTCCAAACCACAACTGGGAACTCATCTCTGTCTCCTAAAGATAAATGTTTCGTTTTTATTTCCTTCAAAAAGAGCCATTATATGAATGTTCAAAGAGATTTAACGATACAGGGAGAAAAAAATAGTTAACTTTTTAGGGGAATATAATGCTGTCTTGGAATTACAAAGAAACAAGGAAAGGTCAGGATGAAATGCAATATGTAAAAGAACGTATTTTACATGAATCAGAACAAAATGAGAATTATTTAAAAATGAACATGAACTTTTTGCAGTTCCTTCAAAGTTCTCAGGAAAAGTCATAATAAATTACAATTTAATATTAGAATGTTTAAATACACCAAATACACCTCTCCAAAATAATTTTTACTGCGGAAGTAATAAAAAGCATTTTTTACTGTGGAAGCAATAAAAAAAGAAAATTGCCAGCATCTTGTGAAAATACAGAAATAGTTTTTGGTAATATCGTAAGAAAATGAATAGGGTCCAGTTTAATTCAGAGCAATATATTAGGGGTGTCTGTTCAGAGGTGTGTACTTAGATACATAGGAACTGTGATAAAGAAAATATATTTGGCAGTGTACTAAAAAGCACCTCTTCTTTTGTTAATTCTGCAGCACCTTTTTTTTTCATCTTCAACTGCTCTAATGCAGTTAAGAGACTATAAATTTCTGAGCAAATTATTTTAGCCTTTGTCTAAAAAGTCACTTTAAAATTTTTTCCTTGAATTCAACTCTCTTCTGCTTAATACTCAGATACATTAAGGGAACTGTCATTTTGGAAGGTCTGTCATTTTGGATCCAACCACTCGACGAAGTCTCAAAATGTACTAGGCTTTGCTGTCAGTTCGTAACATTGTTAACCTCTAAAAAATAGACACAAATGCACTCTGAAAGCCACTGAAACATCCCAAATACTTCAATATCAGCAGAGCTATTTTGAAGGAATCTCACAGGAACGCAGCAGGCACTGCTGTTTCTGTGAGCTTTCTTTCCTAGCACATTCATGTTCTTGACATTTTTAGATGTACATACACCCTAATGGGTGAAGTGTTGGCGCTTCTTACAAAAGGACTATTAACAGCAAAACAAAACAAGGGTCTTTTTCATGGAGGGTATAAATTACTGCAGGGTTGCTCCTTAGCAAGTGATTTCCTTTTTTTAAGTAAGTCAACAATCTCTGTCTGATACCAACAAGGTATAAAAGTGTTCATATTAGAGTATGGTTGCTGAGCTTAAAAAGTATCTTTTCTGTGAGATCAAGGAAAACAAATATCTTTTCAAGGCATTTGTTCTCTTTTCTGCCGAGTACAAAGGTATTATTAGATTTCCCTTCCCAGATGCGTGTGGTGGTAAGGGCGAGGAGCATGTCATAACTCAGCCACTTCAGAGCCGAGTTCTCAACCCTGGAGGGGAAAAAAAAAGGCTGTTGGTGCCACTTGAGTATTCCCTCTCTGCCAGGTCTCAGAAAGGAGCTGTCAGGCATGACACAGCTGGGCTTCCTCTGCTTAGCTGGAATAAATGAGCACGAAGTAGCAAAATCCCACCGGGATCAGTGGAGTCAGTATTACACGATGGTGGTGGAAGAGAGAGCCCAAGGATTTATGTCACAAATAATCACTGAGCTCCCGTAAGCAACAGATCCATGATGACGCTCAGAATGAAGCCTTATGTCTAACTTTTCAAGCTGTTGGAGTGTAGCTTGAACTTTTTAGAATATCCAAAGTGTGTTAAAATGCATGTCTTTATAGCGATCATTTTGCAGTGAAAGGAAACAAATACATCCTTTTCACTGCAGTGTGGCATTTGCTAATAATATTCTAAAATCTTATTTCTTGTTGAAGTAATCCATGCTCAGCCTCACCAATAAATTAAAGAGAAAATTCACTCCACAGGTTTTAGAAAGTGTTAAAGGGTGTTGGAAAGCGCCTGGGGTATGGTCATAAGTTTCATGGGCCGTGAGAACACATTTCCTTCCAGATCCCAAAAGAGACACCCAAAATGCCCAAGACTCTCCATTCCATTGCTGACAGAAAAGAGTTGTGCCATTAAGACTATATTTTAAATATATTATCAAAGTCTTTAGTGAACATAGGAGAAATGTGAGTTTTTAGCAATTTAGAAACAAAGACCTTGATTTTAGGCAGATAGAATGAAATCAACTCCTTCCTCAAAAGACAGGCAAAGTCAGGACTTCCAAGCTGTAGCTGCCTACAGTAGGAAGTGGTGATCCCTCCCAATGCACTCTTCACAGTGATGCAGAGCAACAGCCACTACAAAGATGTAATTCATCCAATCTATGTTAGATGTCTGTTAATATAAAATACCTCATTCCCAAACAGTATCTGCTGCTTTCCATAAAAAGGTGCAGAGATGTGGTGGATATGATGATCTGCGGTAGGTCTGATGATAGCAGATGTCTCCATGAGGTGAGGTCGGTTCCACATTAACTACTTGCCGAGCAGAGGTGAACCCAGGCAGAGCTCCAGGGACTGCAGCCTCCCTGAAGGAGGCATCTGTGCAGCATCCTGGGGGACCATCTCTTGCCACTTAAAGGAATGAATCTTGGATGAGGGTTTGTGTTCCCAGAGAACGGAGTTTTGAAACTGGGTGAGCATCTAAGAACTATCATTTTACAAGGGGCACAGAGGAGTCTCTTTTAAGAATGTGGCCTGAATATGCAAGAATCACAATGCAGTATAACTACTGAGTTATCAACTGAATTACACATAATGAGGAAAACACGAAGAATCAGCCAAGAAGATGCAAATTTTGTTTTTGTTTTCAGCTTATCTTGTCTTATGCTCAGGATAACTGGCACATCCCTAATGTGTCCCATTTCTTTGGATATGGCAATCTTAAAAATTGATGTTCTTGAAGATAACAGCTAGTATGTTCTTTACTATATTTTCCTTCCCTTTACTTTAAAGAAAACACTTATCCTATTTTTGTTTTTAAGTAAGTAGCCTGTGTTGTAAATTTGTGCCATACGTGTGTTCCAAACCTTGCAATTAATGACATTAGATGCTGAACTGATTCCCGGTTCAGTGTATGCCAGCCCTGCTTGTGGCTTTGCAGTGGCTTTATGTGCACAAACACAGTGCAAACCCAGTTTTTAATACATAGTTCCTAGGTTTGGGTTGACAGGGTTTATCTTATGGGAGCTGTATTAAATAAAAATGTTCTAGGAGAAATGCATTTATATGTTCTCTTGAAAAGAGAATAAAACTGCCTACTTTTAATGATATTTTCAAAAGATTATAAAAACAATTTAAAGCAACTACTATAATCTATTCAAAAACATTGGTGGTTGGTTATTACAGCTTGGTTACTTGTTTACTAGTGCTCTATCAGCCTTGAACACCAAGGTATTTTTGCCTATTTCTACATCATCACTCAAGGCAGAGATTTAGAAAGAACGGAGACTGAAGTTCAGAACTGAGGTATGACTAAAATAGAAGCCACAGCTTTTCCCCAGACTGACAGTTGTGATAAAGAGAGGTAGGCAGAGCTAATTCAGAAGCGGTCTCTGGGATGACCTTAATTTTATAATGTGCTGCCTCTCAAGGTAATTAAAAAAGACCAAGAACTCAGTGAACATGATTGAATCTGGCACATCACAGATGTTTTCAGCACAACTACTTTTTTCACATGACTTTAATTGTACTATAAAACAACTTATGGGATTATAAAACTTTACTTTGGCACTATATGTGTCATTGTTGTAGAATTCTACTTAGTTACCTGGAACATTTATTTTTTTCTTTACTATACAGAAGTAGAGAAGCACTTCAAGTAACTGTAACTATTTCTCAAATGCAGGTCACAGCATTCACCTGTTCTGCAAATAGCTATGAGCAGAAACCCACCAGGGATGAGGCCTTGGCCTTATAGGCAGCTGGGTCCCACTTCGGCTGTGAAAAAGAATTCACTGGCTACCTCACCAAATTCAGTATTACATCTTAGATCAGGGACTGTGCAACTGCAGAAGTACAAATGGAGCATTCGCTGGTCACCTGCAGGGTGGCTGTAGCTGAGACAACTAATGAAGATTTCACGGTAGCTTTCGCTCTGGTGGAGCACGCTGTAATCACTGATGACAAGTTCACTTCAGCAATTTTATAGAATAGTCTGACACTGTCAGGCATCCAGCTCAATAATTCAGGAGCAGAAATCGTTGCACCTTTGGTCTTTGCGCTACTGAGAAAAGGAGCTGTGGAAAACACATAAATGGCATTGTCTCCTACACACAGCAGAAACAAGTTCTTTGGATTTTTAATGGTTTAAGTGACCTCTCTGAAGAACAGAGGCTTGAGAAAGCCATGAGCCACCTGTGTGACTGGCTTCTGTGAAACTCGAGTGCAACACTGGGCAGAACAGGGCCCAGTGTTCTCAGGGACACCTCCTCTGGCAAGAAGGGTATCGGGGTGGTCACAGGTGGCTTGTCATAGGGCAATCACATTAAGCAAAGAGCTACTTGAGCACTGAAATGGCTACTTCTATGTGCAGGAAAGAAAAATGATTGCACTATTGTCCCTTATGTGAAATCCATGAAGATGAGATCATGAATGAACTCTTCCTGAAAAGTTGTGTAAAGGGGGTTATTGCCTACAGGAGAAAAATACTTAATAGCATGCAGGAGGAAGAGTGTTTTCAAATAGAGAGTTTGGAATGGTGTAAAACCTGCTATGGGATGTTGGGGAAGAACCAAGGGTGTAGAAAGTGAGAGATCAAGCAGGATCTAAGGGAGAAACAGGAAAGCAGAGGATAAAAAGGGTTGGCTGGTAGATAGATGGTCAGGACGTTAGTCTGACTGAGCCCTCTGTTTGATTCCTGAAGTCTTTCTTAAAGTCTTATTAAATCCTAACTATCTCCTGTGGGAGATGTGTACTCACAGTTTGTGTGAGTGTGTATCACACTAGCAGACTCTAATACTGACCAGCCAGAGAGGGCGATCAGGACTGGGCCATCCCATGTAGGGATATTAAATGTTTGTGTAGGTGCCTCCAAAGGCATGGACCTCGGCGCTGATCTGTGCGGACGGCACGTGTGTAGTGTTTTCAGTCCATGCACACATTGGGAATATGTGTTCATCCTCTCTACTGCTTGACCCTGGGGACAGGGGACCACAGCAGCCTGGCTCTTGCAGATCAAGGTCTTCGCCACAACAAACCAGCTGGAGCAGGCAAGGAAGGAGAACTCCTCCTATGCTCTGAAGCCCACCGGGTTCCAGAAGGCTTTTACAGTCCCCACAACTACACTAACTCTCAGATTAGTGATGATGATATCTCAAAAGAGAGTACATGTGGGCCTGCCTCAGATGCATCCTGGCTGGAGAGGCGAGGGGCTGACAAATGCGCAATCCAAAAATGTGCGTCTTCTCAGGCCACAAGAGACATTTGAATTTATACTTGTTAGCATTGCACAGTGCAGTTCTCAATAAAGAGTATATTACTTCAGGGATAAATTGGAAGCTTGGAACAGAATGCAAATTTATATCAAGCAAATTAACACCAGAGCTCGTAAAATTATATTGCTGTAAAAACGTCTCACTAGTCAGGGAGAAGAGATGCTTTAAAAATACTGATTCACGACTGTTGACTTATTTTTGTGTTATGTAATTCATTCAAGTCTGATTGACTGGACTTTTGATTTGCATAATGAATGCAAGTAAAATCACTCTCTTCAATTAGTCAAATGGTATTTTATGCAATTAGCATGTAAGCATTAGTATCACAAACATGATTAAATCATGATTTAGCAAAATCTTTTTAGCCTGACTGTCTTCTATATATCTCTTTCTAGATTTCCATCATAATTCTTATCCATATGCCCACAAAATCTGCTACTTCAGCTTCAAACCTTTCTCTCTGTCTTATCCAATTTAGTCCTAACAAACAAACCTGTATTTCAATAGGAAAAGAAAAACATATTATGAATGGGCGATAAAAAGGACAAAGTAAACCTACATAAAGAGTTGAGCCATTAAAAAAAAAGGTGAAATTAATGTCTGTTGCAGTCTGTTGCATTTGCTGAAAAATGGACCCATATACTCATAATATGTTTATATATATAATTTATAATTCATACATATATTTATATATACATATTTTATATACACAAATATATAAAATACATATTTATATATGTATTTATAAATAAATATGTTTATAATTCATATATATTTAAGTCAAGATATATTCATTTTCTTGCTAATTACTGATGGCTATTTTTAATAAGGTACCTCCTTAGTTGTGTTTGTTTAGGGAGAATATTTTCTGGTTATATCCAAAACTTCCTCTTGACTCTAAAAGAACTAAGACACCTGACCAGCTTTCTAAATATCCTCGACAAATTAGTCTCTTATTTTCAGATGTAGATGTTACCTAATTTTAGGGGTCTACTTAGTATATTTGGAAAGACTTAGACACCTAACTTCATTTTAGATGTTTAAATCACATATTCAGAACCCAAGACAACCCTCAAAATTCCTCTCAGATACTGCATAATTTCACAGATAAATAGAATCTGCAAGATATCTAACTAAGTACTGGTTTCACTAAGACTAGATCATGGCCCAGTAAAACTATTCCTGAGGACTCTGCAACTGCAAGAATTTTCCTCAGCTGAAGTCTTCCAGGAGGTGCAGGGGAGGCAGCTCCTTAAAAGTACAACTTAGGCCCTTGTTAAAACTGAAACCTTGTTTTTAAGCCCTAAAGCCTTAATTAATTTTGTGAAGGCAAACTAGTTACCTTAGTGAAATATAGGAATTCCAGGAAGGGAATTCAAAACTAAGCAAAAATATTTCAAATGTAAGGGGCGGGGGGAAGGGAAAGGGGCTCAGTTTTGAAGTGTACACTTCATTATTACAGTTCTTCCCTACTAGTTGGAAGTAAAAGCAAACACATAGTCGAGCCATGAATGCAATCTATTAAATTGGAAAGGACTCTGTATGTTTCCTTTAAATTATGGAATGGAATGAAAAGAAAGTTACTGACCACGGTAATACCAGAGTATTGCTCTGTCTCCACTATTTAGCTATAAAAAGATATATTCCAACACATTTGTCACTTCATTTCCAATGAAGCAGTCTCTCTTGAAATTCAGCATTTGGACTAGAATGTGTAATTCAGAAGGCCGTTTGTGTCAGCACTATTTGTAATACTGCTCTCAACCTGAATAGAGAGAATGTGGCCTCAGTTCACAAGATATGAGTTGAAAAATCATGAGCATTAACAGTTTTACAGTTATCTGTACGCAAGTGCCGATGCATACAGGAGAACTTTATGTTAATATTCTAACTTTATGTTAATATTCTGTTAATACTTTCCTTCAAACGATACCACTTTTCAAGAACAGATGAAGAATTTATACCAACATTAATTTGATGTCATTTGAAACCACATAACTGTTTTAAGATAAAGTTTAAATAAGAACTAAATAAATGACTTCTATCTCATCAAAACTTATTGGATTTGTTTTATGTAGCATTTCTTACCTAAGCTGTTTAAAAGCATCTGCCTTCACAAGCGGTGTTTCTACAGAATGTTCAAAAAGTGCTCCTTCAGGCCCTGAAAAACAAGAAAAATAATACAGTGTAAAGATTCAAATGCTGAAAAAAAAAAAAGCTACACTGATTTGCATGGCCACTCTGATGTCAGAAATTAAAATAACAAAACCTAGCCCGAGAGTTAAGGAGCAGTGTTCCTGTAACACAATATGAGAGCAGGACAGTAGCTGAGATGCTAGCAAAGCCTGGCAGCAGCCCCAGCTCGCAGGTGTTCTCAGAACATAACTGATACAGAGAAATCACTGAGAGCCATCAAAAAAGCAGCTAAAACCCAGCAACTACCCTAGGGCTGGAGTCTACATTGTGGATATAGCGCACAACCAAAATCTGGGAGGCCCAAGTTTAGTGCTTGCTTTCCTCAGTCTTGTAGGACTCACATATGTAATGGCTTTTCACACAGGAATGCAGCAAGACAAAACAATATAATTTAATATGATATTAGAAATGATTGCTTTTTGGTGGCTGCTCTTTAAATTAAAACAGACAATTACCCTCAAGAAGGAATTCTACACTAGTATATTACAGATACACAGATATCTGTAGTCATTTCCCTTTAAATTAGGCACTTACACTCTAGAAATATTAGATTTACTCACCACATTTTGGAGCTTAGTGTTTTATATTGGTTTAAGTTAGCTTCTTTTTCTGCTGTGTGTTTTGGTTGATAGACAGAGGTAGTTACCTCTCAATATGTACTATATTGAGAACCTAAACACACTAAATCAAAGTTTTGGATTAGGGTATTAGTGATAATTAGGGATTAGGGTTTGGATCAACCGAACTGTGAAGTTCATTTTCAGCATTTTACCAGATACAGCTCTAAACTATCATGCGTTTCCATTTCGCAAATTCTGTAGCAGGTAAGGAAGTATGAGTGTGCTGATAGCTGCATGCCACTGAACACACTCCCACGCACACACATGCTTGGTTTAATATTAGTGTATGTATATAATTTGTAGCCATCAACATTTTAAATGTAAATATAGATGCAATCAAGAGAAAAAAAAATCTTGCATTTTTTATGGAAGACAATGATATTGGAATGAGGAAATGGAAGTACTTGTGGAATCAGACAGCCAGAAAAAAGGAGATACAGAGAAATGAATGATTAATGAAGGATGTGAAATAAGAGGAAAAAGACAAGGAAAATCAGCAGGGAAGGCACAGAGAGTATCAAAGGTAAAAGAAAAAAAAATAAAAAAATAAATCAGATGATATTAAAAAGGAATACATTACTGGCTTTCCTGGAAAATGTACTGCTGATCTAACTGATATGAAGTCAGGTAGCCTGGAGGGATGTTCTCAACGTGCTCTAAGAGGCACTTTTTGAGGCACTTTTTGAGAAAGACTATAGCTAACAATTCACTAGAATGAAGTCTATTTAGCTTGAGGGGAACAAGATATAAGAATCACCATAAGAAATTGCTTTACCACTTCGCTGAGCTACTTTTCTAAGCTACGTTTTAAACTTCCTTTTAAATTTCATATAGCTATTGTTTTCCTCTTTATCTATTTAAATACATGATTCTTTCTGAATTCTGCTAACTGGCATGAATATAATGCTATTCATTAAATCAGAGAGGCTTTTACCTCTTCTTCTTTAACATTAAGATTATTTTGCAAGATAAAACCTGCTCTTGCTATCATCCCAACTAGTGTTACATGGTGGCAACCTTACACACCAGACGTAATGAAAAAACCCAAGGAATTAAAGAAGTTTGTCAGAAACTGCTGGTTGAGCTGAGATATTTTACAGGAACATGCTGATCTGTCAAAACTTCTGACTTTTACTTTGCTTGCCAACTGGAAATGGCAGAGTTCAATTATTTTTGTGATGAGCAGAGATTGCTTCATATGTGATTCTTCCGATAGGGTGGTACTTGGGGAATATGTTGTGATCCCTCATTATCCTTCATTCCCTCTATGACATACTTGACAATTCTTAGTAAATATTTCATTATTTTTCTCAGCTAGATTTTCAGCTTATTCTTTTATAGGGAATGAATTATGATTTCAGTGAGATACATGCTGCTACAGTTGGTTGTACAAATAAAAGACTTATGAGTAAATTTAAGTAATCTTGAGATACATGATTTATCAGGGAAGACAGTCTGAGCTTAATGTCTTCTGCCTGTTATCCTGGGAAGTCTTTAAGTATGTTTATATTAGGAAGTTAAAATAAAAATAAATCAATAGAGTGATATAATTGATTCTAGAGATTTGTCGTTCATATTATATAGATTTTGGGTAGTTGCTTTGCACCACTGTAGCCTGGTCTTAATATGCATTTGCAGTCTTGACGTACTAAATGCACTCTTGGAGCACATTTTCAGTTTAGTTTCATCTAAAAGGAATCTGCTTTAGGCACTTCCTGACTCCTCCAGGATGTAAACCAGTGGAAAGTAAGAATCATCAAAACTGTCAGATCTGCGGTCTGTGAAAGCACAGTCTTGATTTAATTGAATGCTCAGGCAGATGCACATTTTAGTGCAGACGTTATCACATACATTCATGGCAAATATTTTCTACGGAGTGCTCTTCTAATTGAGCGAGGTCTGGAGTCCATTTCTTTTTCCTTTATACAATTTTAGTTATCATCAATGTACTCCAAAGTCTCCTGGGTTGCTTGTGCCCACCTTTGTTTCCATTCTTGGAGATATCAGAATGGTTAAAGTCTTCCATGAAGTCCAGAGCCTGTGAACCTGAGGCTTTCTCCAGTTGCTTGAATCCTGTATCTTCTACTCATCTCATCTTCTACTCATCCTCATCTGCTTCTTCCTCCCCAGGTGCTCTGTAGACCCACTACAATCTAGCCGATAAGCTTTCAACTGACTGGTCGTCTGCCCTGACGCAAAGCACCATGCAGTTCTGCCGTTCTCTCAAATAAAGCGCAGTCTACGCTCTCGCCTTCCAGACTGTCCCCCTACAGAGTTTCTATTCCAGTGAATCATTTTGAATGGCGTGTTTGTAAAATACCTTATCCAGTTTAATGTTACAGCGCGGCATTACTTTAAGTAGAATTCTGAAATTAAAAGTACTAAGATAACTAGTACGTATTAGAGTAGCAGAAATAATATTAATGGATATTCACATTATCATGGAAAAACATATCTGGCAAGCATGTTTTTCTGTATACAAATATACAGAAATCAAATCAAATATTTTGAATAATCAGATTAATAAAAGGTAAATGAAACCTCCTAGTTTAACCACATAGAAACAGCCTGTTATCTGCTTACAAAGTAATAACAATTTCAGAAGGAAAAGTCATCAGTCTCCCAAACTCAGTTGGCAAACTTTATTTCCAACTTACCAGCATGGATGAAACTCTGAAAATTTCTGCTCTGCGCTTTTTTACTCTCCCTGATTTACATCTAATTTCTCTGACATCTTCAAATATCTATACCACATCGACAACCCACTATCACCTATTAGTAGATTCAAAAATGATTAAAAGTAGAATTAAAGGTTGTAAGTATGGATATTTCTATCAATAATTTAAGGGGAAAACATATGAGAAATTGAGCTGCGCTCTCTCTCATATATCCACTTTCCCAAACCTTACCTGAAAGTAGTGTAGAAGAGCACAAAAGATAAGCAGAAAATGCTGTTTCTCTAATAGAGTAATTAAACGTCACCTTCTGGTACTTCTTGCATCTAGTTTGTATGCAATATGGCATGAGGTGTTCCATTATTAAACACATTTATATCTTTGAATTGTAAATGAGATGCTAAGACTGGTTGATAAAGGTAATATATGGGTGTAATAAGCTTCCATAGGCATTTAATTTGATGCCACATGACATTTTGATTACGAGATTAGAGCAATATGGATCATCTTGGAATGCATTAAATGGATTAAAATTAGCTGATAGATCTTAAAACATAATTGTAAACAGAGACCCATGAGTGAGCGGATGTGCTATTCGTGGGCCTTATGTGATGTAACGCTCTATCAAGGACTTGGAAGAAATAAAATAATTAGTGATGAAGTTTCAGGTGGCACAGGCACTGGGAAAGAGATGATAAGAATGAAAAGGACAAGTCAGTAATAAAGGAATATATGAATTATTTTGCAAATGTGACTTTATCAGTTCAACTAGGCTTAGAATTATCTCTCTATACATGTGCTCCCTACTCAGTTATTTAATCCCAGACTAGATTATCTAGTAATATTTTCTCATAGTGAATAGTTTTTGGGTTTTTTTGACAGCACACCTAAACTTTATTATCTAGAAATATTTTCTTTTATAATTAAGATTCAGATTGCCCTCCTGAGGCTTGAGATCACTTTTAAAACTAGATCTGCCATCTGCTCAAGGGCGGAGGACATCTAGTGCACCTGGGATCCCGCATGCCCACAGTGCCCTCTTCACGTCTCACTATGGGATGTGCAGACACAAGTAAGGGAGTGCCTGCAGAAGAGCAGGGAACACTTCTGTCTCACAGACTTTCTTAAATTCACTCCAGGACCAGTTTGTGCCTTTTGTATTTCTCCTACAGTGCTTTGCACACGTAAGTTCACATTTTGCTATTTAGACCAGTGTTTATTTGCACTTAAGATGTAGCTTGAAAAGATTAAAAAAGAAATTGCATAACTGTCTTTTGAGATTATAAAAAATATCAAACATTGCCAATTTTGGACAGTATGATACTGAAAAAAAAAGAACAAACAGACAATGGGGCAATGTTTTCTGGAAAACTGCACTAAATTGATTTCCTGTCTTCACTAAATATCATTTCTTATAAAGGATATCATGAAATTATACTATTTTTACCATCTGCACCATATTTACTATTTCTATAACATCTTATTTACAAACAAAAATTATTATATCATTCTGCAATTAACTCTAAAATATAGAAAAGCAAGATAATTTTTTAAATGAGAGAATTGAAGTCAGCAAGTTTTGTTAATCCTCTCTCCCAGCCATCAAAGCCTATCTTAGAAATCTAGTAAAATTAAATATCCTAAATTTGTCAAAAATGCCTCATTCTCAGCTTCTGAGCAGAGCATTTAAATTAAGCATACATTTTCACATAGCACTTCATTGTTAGCTATTCAAACTGAAGACCTTTACATAGAACAAGGTATCAGAAAATCATAGAATCACAGAGTGCTCAAGGTTGGAAGGGACCTCTAGAGCACCATCACCTAGTCCAACGCCCTGCTCCAGCAGGGACACCCAGAGCACGGGGCACAGGGTGGCATCCAGGCGGGTTTGGAAGATCTCCAGAGAAGGAGACTGCACAGCCTCTCTGGGCAGCCTGTGCCAGGGCTCTGTCACCCTCACAGCAAAGAAGTTCTTCCTCACAAGGAGATGGAACTTCCTGTGTTTCAACTTGTATCCATTACCCTTCATCCTGTCACCGGCCACCACTGGGAAGAGCCTGGCCCCATCCTACCTACATTCTCCCCTCAGATACTTGAACATAAATCAAATCTCTTCTCAGTCTTCTCTTCTCCACACTAAACAGGCCCAGCTTGCTTAGTCTTTCCTTATATGACAAATGCTCCAGTCCCTTAATCATCTTCATGGCTCTCTGCTGGACCCTCTCTAGAAGCTCCACGTCCCTCTTGTCCTGGGGAGCCCAGAACTGCACCCAATACTCCAGGTGCGGCCTCACCAGAGCTGAGCAGAGGGGCAGGATCCCCTCCCTCGACCTGCTGGCAACGGTCCTCCTGGTGCAGCCAGGATCCCATTGGCCTTTTGGCCACAAGGGCACATTGCTGCCTCATGGTTAACCTGTTGTCAACCAGGACTCCCAAATCCATCTCTGCGGAGCCGCTTCTCAGCCAGTCAACCCCTCATCTGTCCTGGCGCCTGGTGTTTGTCCTCCCCAGGTGCAGGACCCTGCACTTGTTCTTGTTGAACCTCATGAGGTTCCTGTCTGCCCAACTCTCCATCCTGTCTAGGTCTCTCTGAATGGCAGCACAGCCCTCAGGAGGGCCGGCCACTCCTCCCAGTTTGGGATAGTCCGCAAACTTGCTGAGGGTGCACTCTGTGCCCTCATCCAAGTCATGGATGAACAAGCTGAAGAACACCTGGTCCAGTACTGATCCTTGTGGGACACCCCTGCTCTCAGGCCTTCAACCAGACTTGGCCCCATTTATCACGACCCTCTGGGCTCTGCCATCCAGCCAGTCCTCAATCCACTAAAAATTACCTTCAATACTTGGCAAATCCTTCAAGACACTGAAAGGTAAACAAGCAAAAAGGCAAATAGTAAATGGGGGGAAGGTGCTATGTTTCTCTATAAAGATATTTATCATTTCAGTATTGCCAGCTTTTCTTCAAGATTAGAGTAAGCAAATGCATTCTATTCATTTCTTGTCCTCCATTATACTTGTCATCAAAATATTGGCATTTACTATAGTCAAGGTATATACATCATTTCTACTTGTTAAAAAATGTTATTTGTGCAGTAGCTATGANAATAAAAGGTAAATGAAACCTCCTAGTTTAACCACATAGAAACAGCCTGTTATCTGCTTACAAAGTAATAACAATTTCAGAAGGAAAAGTCATCAGTCTCCCAAACTCAGTTGGCAAACTTTATTTCCAACTTACCAGCATGGATGAAACTCTGAAAATTTCTGCTCTGCGCTTTTTTACTCTCCCTGATTTACATCTAATTTCTCTGACATCTTCAAATATCTATACCACATCGACAACCCACTATCACCTATTAGTAGATTCAAAAATGATTAAAAGTAGAATTAAAGGTTGTAAGTATGGATATTTCTATCAATAATTTAAGGGGAAAACATATGAGAAATTGAGCTGCGCTCTCTCTCATATATCCACTTTCCCAAACCTTACCTGAAAGTAGTGTAGAAGAGCACAAAAGATAAGCAGAAAATGCTGTTTCTCTAATAGAGTAATTAAACGTCACCTTCTGGTACTTCTTGCATCTAGTTTGTATGCAATATGGCATGAGGTGTTCCATTATTAAACACATTTATATCTTTGAATTGTAAATGAGATGCTAAGACTGGTTGATAAAGATAATATATGGGTGTAATAAGCTTCCATAGGCATTTAATTTGATGCCACATGACATTTTGATTACGAGATTAGAGCAATATGGATCATCTTGGAATGCATTAAATGGATTAAAATTAGCTGATAGATCTTAAAACATAATTGTAAACAGAGACCCATGAGTGAGCGGATGTGCTATTCGTGGGCCTTATGTGATGTAACGCTCTATCAAGGACTTGGAAGAAATAAAATAATTAGTGATGAAGTTTCAGGTGGCACAGGCACTGGGAAAGAGATGATAAGAATGAAGAGAGCCCAGAGCCCAGAATTACACCCAATACTCCAGGTGCGGCCTCACCAGAGCTGAGCAGAGGGGCAGGATCCCCTCCCTCGACCTGCTGGCAACGCTCTTCCTGGTGCAACCAAGATCCCATTGGCCTTTTGGCCACGAGGGCACATTGCTGCCTCATGGTTAACCTGTTGTCAACCAGGACTCCCAAATCCATCTCTGCCGGTCAACCCCTCATCTGTCCTGGCGCCTGGTGTTTGTCCTCCCCAGGTGCAGGACCCCGCACTTGTCTTTGTTGAACCTCATGAGGTTCCTCTCTGCCCAACTCTCCATCCTGTCTAGGTCTCTCTGAATGGCAGCACAGCCCTCAGGAGGGCCGGCCACTCCTCCCAGTTTGGGATAGCCCGCAAACTTGCTGAGGGTGCACTCTGTGCCCTCATCCAAGTCATGGATGAACAAGCTGAAGAACACCTGGTCCAGTACTGATCCTTGTGGGACACCCCTGCTCTCAGGCCTTCAACCAGACTTGGCCCCATTTATCACGACCCTCTGGGCTCTGCCATCCAGCCAGTCCTCAATCCACTAAAAATTACCTTCAATACTTGGCAAATCCTTCAAGACACTGAAAGGTAAACAAGCAAAAAGGCAAATAGTAAATGGGGGGAAGGTGCTATGTTTCTCTATAAAGATATTTATCATTTCAGTATTGCCAGCTTTTCTTCAAGATTAGAGTAAGCAAATGCATTCTATTCATTTCTTGTCCTCCATTATACTTGTCATCAAAATATTGGCATTTACTATAGTCAAGGTATATACATCATTTCTACTTGTTAAAAAATGTTATTTGTGCAGTAGCTATGATTAGTTTATAACTACTTAATATTAATTGTTTTTCTCTTGTATGTAACTTCATTTACTTGAGCCTTTTTGTCTCCTTTCTACGGACAGCTCTCTAGTTTGCAAGCTTGCAGAGCAGGCAAGAAAGCAGAAAAATAGGATTCCTATGCCTATGAACTCTAGCCAAGTGCAAGGACTGCCAGATGGTGGCTGGGACTTCACTCCTCCTGCCTCGACAATGTTGTTAGTCATAAAGGAACCAGGTCTGACAAATGCTTGTTACAAAGAAGGTTTCACTGTCAATAATGCCAGCTGAATGTATAAAATGCTACCAGATTAAAACATGATATTTAGTGCTTCCTTAGCAGCAGAATAAATATCTGCAAAAGACATAGGTCAGCAGTGCAATTAGATTACAGAGGGTGTAACTGGAATACATGCTCCTCCAGGTACCATTAATTAAAGATGGAATTCTGCTTCAGATGAATACACCTAAATTTAAGTGTCTACAATGCAGGTGTCAACATGTGAGCAGTAGGCAGGTACATAAGCATCTGTATCTGTATCCAAAATACCCTCACATACCCTGCCTGGCCTCCAGCAGCCACTGACACAGGAAGGGAGCCCCTTTCAGGTATACCGTGATACATCCCAAGGCTATCGTGGGACCTTAGACACCTCACTTACATGTAGATGTCTATACTAAAAACTCTTGAATTTCTCACATTTCCTACATTATGAAGGCTGATCATGGGTTTTGCAATATTCTCTTAGGAGAACAGACAGCCTGTCACAATCCTATCACAGTAAATACCTACCACATGTGCCAAAAACTTTTTGAATAGTAGGAGGCCAAATGCACCAAACCTGTTGGGAAATTACAGTTCCTAATGTTTTGGTTTAACTTGCTCTTAAATTTACATTATTTTCTGAAATACTATAAAGCAGAATGTCATTTGCTCTCTGCTGTATAATATTTTAGTTTCAAAATTATCCATTTTTCTTAAAAATCGTTACTGAGCCTTTTCTAGTTCACATAAATAATGAGAAGCAAAATTGAATAGCTCACTACATTGTACATAAAATACTGAGGAGTATTTTGAGTCCATCTCTTAGTGTATGCCCTTTTCAAAACATGCTTCACATTGATCTTACTATCTAAAATATTTTAAAAAATAGTTAACTCAGCACCCAAAGTATTACTAATTTATCCTTCATGACAATAGTATCATTTAAATCACAATTTTAATAAATTCATTTGAAGCACAAGAGGAATGACTGTCCTCTCCCTTGCATTAATTTAACACTGGAATAATTTTACTGACTTTAATGGATTTGCTTTTGACTTGCACTACAGTATGTAAAAAACAGGCAATGTGCCTTTCCACAAGAACTACTAAAGTAAATAATTATCTTTGCGATGCAAAGACAAACATTGGAGAAGTCAGAATACACGTTTTAGCATAACAATTTAAACTCATGTATGAATGATTTTACTTACTTTGAGGAGAGAAACCTTTTCCAAATCAGTTAAAAAAATCACACAGTTTTTCATATCTTTGCTAAACATGTTTTTCTATTAAAGTTTAGCATCCCTTGGGCAAACAATAATCATTTAATATGCTTTTCTGCTTAAACAAAGTTGAAATTTCAATTAGGTTTAAAAGTAAAAAAAACTAAGATAAGACCCTCAGGGGTAAACATAATTTATTAACACATTTATTTTAATTTAAATTTGGCTTTGAAGTGATAATTGTATGCTTACTGCCACATTTGTATTTGTTCACAGTGAAATAATATGAATTGATCCATGAAAATCAAGACCTCAAGTTTCAGAGCACCAGTAATTAGCAAAAGTTAAATATGATAGTCATAATTAGGTTAAAATTTTCAAAAAAGAAACTGAAAAGAAATTACAGGATAAATTCAGTATTTCCTCTGATGAATTGTTACAGTTTAAGTAAAACCACACCTTGACATATCCATTTTAACACACTCTTACATCTGGAAAAGTCAGACTTTATCAGGTCATATGAAAGTAAATGGCTTTTCACATGATAACTTTGACAGGAGCATCTTGCTTTACTCTGTAAATGGGTACTTCGGTGATTTGTAGAAATAGTTTAGCACAAACTTGTCTTTTGACAGATGACATTTTAAAAACATGATAAATAACATTTTGTGACATGCTACAGGCAAAGGAGAAGTGGCTTTCACTTTGAAGCTAAAACCATTACTTCTTATATCAGAGAGACTTCACTCATAAAACTCAATACAGCTGACTTCTCATACAAGAATACGTAAAATTTAGTCACAATTAACAGTGTACACTGGAAATGCTAAAAAAATTGGAAAAAATGCACAAGTACAACTCTCATCATAAGTCTCTGTTTTCTAATAAAAATAGGCAATAGACACATGCATTAACATACACACATGCATTAAAAGATATACATAAATTAATTCTTCATGTTGAATATTTAGTGAAAAAGGTCAGAAAATTTACAGATTTCTATTTCCTAAAGAGGTAAACCAGAACGCATATTCCCACACAGTGGCTTATTTAAAATATCATTTTAGCTGTATTTTGCTGTGGTTATTAAGTCAAGTATTTCTTAAAATGGTGTTAGAGGCCTGTGACTCGAAGTTTATCTGTACCAATTACAACCTCATTTTCATCCACAGTAAAAAGTGGCTTGCCATCCTTGGAGTTGATCTGAAATTGCTGGCCATGAAATTCTACCATTTTAGGGCCTGCAAAGCACAGAAGAATAAAGAAATAATTATATAATTTCTTTCAACTCTCTTTACAAATTGTCAAGCATTCAAATTGTGGTCTTAATAATTTAGTGGCTCATTTAAGCACATTAAGATCAAGAAACACTCAGATATTCCAAGAACAGAGGCCTTGTAAGTACTGAATTTGGACAAATCTATTTACAAGATCTAATTTGTTGTTTAAAATTGTGCCCGGAGTCACGCTTTCAAGTTGGGTTTCCAGGGAATGTAGGAAATCCTTTACAAATTGATGAAGACAAACATGCATGTTCTTGGTGTCAAAACTGCTAAAATTCTTTGATCTGTATGAGTATAACATCTTCTAATTTTGAAAACATGAATATAAATTAACAAAGTCTTTTTAGCATCATCCCTTATGATTAGGGAGGCTCAGCTGTTTTGAAATGACAGCCTTTCCATGGAAGGGCAGGACCCTCAGCTCTTCATAACAAATGCAAGTTTAGCTCCACATATCTGGCAAATATTGATGATCATGTTGTTCTTCGAAGATATTGAAAAAGCTGAGATTTTCAGCTTGTATCTGGTACTTCAAAGCAAAAGTCGTATCTAGCAATTTGTAACTGACAATCTAGGCTTGCTTATTATCATTATTAGAGGTTGGCTTCTATTAAGCTTGAAAACGATCTGCTTTCCTTTTTCTGCAATATGCAACTATTAGATCCTATATTCACTAAAAAATACGTTCTATAGTATTGGCTTGGTGAGTGAATGTAAGTCAAGCTCTTACTATTCCATTTCCAAACAAACCTGAGAAATTAAAAATTCAAATCACATAAATTTGAATGTCTGCTTGATAGAATTGTTATCTAATTCTATGTTCAGAATTAAAATAAGAGAATATCCAAAGGATTTGATATTACTTTTCAGCAGTTCTTTAATAAAGGTAATTTATGGATTACCCATGGAACAGCCCTGAGTTAGTTACTTTTTAGCCCAGTACAAATGTGTTTTAACATGCCTACTCTCATTAATGTTAAATATCTTCCAGGCAGCCATTCTCAAATGAGATAGGAATAACTAGGGAGGATCTCAGGTGAAAAAGTGACGGATGAATGACACTGCAAAGAAATACACTTGGATATTTGCTGAAATCTCCATGGTAGCAGATGCACGAGACGCACACCATATTCTATACAAATCACGTATTGCTCTGCTTAGCATTGTTTTTAATCATCCTGCTTTTAATCATCCATTTACTGGCCGTTGTCTCCAGGCACGTGGAGGACAAGAAGGTGCTCAAGACTAGTCAGCATGGATTCGCGAAAGGGAAATCATGCTTGACTAATCTGATAGCCTTCTATGATGGGATGACCGGCTGGATAGATGAGGGGAGAGCGGTGGATGTCATCTATCTTGACTTCACCAAGGCTTTTGACACCGTCCCTCACAACATCCTCCTGGACAAGCTCCGGAGGTGTGGGCTGGATGAGTGGTCGGTGAGGTGGATTGGCAACTGGCTAGATGGCAGAACTCAGAGGGTTGTGATCAGTGGTGCAGAGTCCAGTTGGAGGCCTGTGTTGAGCGGTGTCCCCCAGGGACAGTCCTTGGTCCAGTCCTGTTCAATCTATTCATCAACGATCTGGATGAAGGCACAGAGTGCTCCCTCAGCAAGTTTGCAGATGATACGAAGCTGGGGGGAGTAGCGGATACTCCAGAGGGCTGTGCTGCCATCCAGAGGGACCTGGACAGACTAGACAACTGGGCAGTCAAAAACCTCATGAAATTCAACAAGGCCAAGTGCACGGTCCTGCACCTGGGGAGAAATAACCCCAGACACCAGTACAGGCTGGGGACCGACCTGCTGGAGAGCAGCTCTGCTGAGAAGGACCTGGGCGTCATGGTGGACGACAGGTTGACCATGAGGCAGCAGTGTGCCCTCGTGGCCAAGAAGGCCAATGGCATCCTGGGGTGCATTAAGAGGAGCATCTCCAGCAGGTCAAGGGAGGTGATCTTACCCCTCTACTCAGCCCTGGTAAGGCCACATCTGGAGCACTGTGTCCAGTTCTGGGCCCCCCAGTACAAGAGGGATGCGGAACTGCTGGAGAGAGTCCAGCGCAGGGCGACTAGGAAGATCAGGGGCCTGGAACATCTGCCCTATGAGGAGAGGCTGAGGGAGCTGGGCTTGTTCAGCCTGGAGAAGAGAAGGCTGAGAGGGGATCTGATCTGTGTCTATAAGTGCCTCAAGGGAGGCAATGAGGAGGATGGGGCTGGTCTCTTTTCACTGGTGGTCACTGACAGAACCAGAGGAAATGGCCACAAATTGAAGCATAAAAAGTTCCACGGGAAATTAAGGAAGAACTTCTTGACGGTGAGGGTGACAGAGCCCTGGAACAGGCTGCCCAGAGAGGCTGTGGAGTCTCCTTCTCTGGAGATCTTCAAGACCCGCTTGGATGCAGCCCTGTGCCCCGTGCTCTAGGTGGCCCTGCGTGTGCAGGGGGGTTGGACTAGATGACCTCTAGAGGTCCCTTCCAACCTTAGGCATTCTATGATTCTATGATCCACCAAGTGTGAAGTGTCATTCAGGTTGTGATGCTGTGTTCAGGCAGGGCAACAACGCTAAGGCACAGTGACAGCCACTGATTCTTCTCGGCAATGGTCAGGATATGGGGACAAACTCTGCAGTGGATTGCCTCTGTCAGACATCTGTGCTCACACACTGTCTTACTGATCTGAACTGGGCTCGTTAAAGCTCCTCCATATTACTTGGCTTCATTTCTAGAAGCGTATTGCTAAAAGTGACCTCAGAAAATAACTTCATTTGGTGAAAATTTGTTAATCGGAGTCTTTTTAACAACAAGGCAAGCAATTCAATGCAAGTGAAACAGTTACGGTTCGCTATCGCTGCCTTTCTTGGAAGTCGTGATTAAGGGTGTTTTATTATTCCTGTTCAGAAACAGTAATGAAGCTGCCAGTTTAAGTAGTGTAAGCAAATCCTTGTTTATTCAAACAACCTGAAGCCCTATATAAACCATCTGTAATCAACTTTAACTTGTGTTGCAAGTGCTATTTCCTCTCTTTATCCTTCCTATTCATCCAACATCATGATTACAGCACTCAGCTAGAGTGTGGGAAACATAACTCAAAGCCTCTTCTCCTTGAAAGGATACAGGCCAGCTGATTTAGAAGCACTAAGGCTACCACATTTCTCCAAGGATGGAGGTAGGAGTCATTTGCAGTCTCTTTGTTGAAGATGTTTCACACGCTAAAGAGAAGGCAGTGGCATCTGTAGCATTTATTTCCTCCACAAGCATGGCACCCAGGTTAATATCCTGGCTGCAGAACTACTGGATAAAATTGGACTTACGCCAGTTCTTCTGGTGTTACCTTTTTTAGAGAGTACTTTCTAAAAAAACCATACACAATTAAAATATCTGCTGGATTAGACCCAACAGGTGAGACGATAGAAATGGGAATGATCACTCTGAAGAGTGTGACAAGTTTAGATACATTTCTTTTTAGTGCTGTCAATATTTTAGGAGACCTGACAGGCTTAAAGAAAGTATTTTTATGCAGCCACAGAATGTTTATTGATGAAAAGAATTAACAGATAAGTTAGGATCCTGAAGACTTGCATTTGGACATGGGTACTTAAAGCAGGTCTTAGCTGTGAGGTTTTATAGTGTAAGTAATCTTTAAAAAACTAATTATAAACTGACATAAGTATTTGATCTACTACTTAAGTTTGAAAATAATGTGCAGCAATATCTCCAAGAGACAGCAACTCAGAAATGCATACTCTTAATTTATGTCTCATTGGTAATTATTTACTCATGATCACAGAAAAAGATACTTAATATCATAAATATACTGTATGTTCAGAGGGAATGCTATCTATTGATTGCCTTAGCACAAAGGCAGTCAGCTTTGAGAATAAGTTTTTGTTCCAAATAGTGGCATTTGTCTTCTTTCCCTTTCCACACCTTGCTAGATACAAAGAGTTCACATTGAGTATAAAATCATTGAAAAGAACGTGGAGTTGAAAGTACTCCAGAAGTATGTTGTTATTTGCACCAGACCTAGTCTCATCTATATCTATCTCTCTCACTGATTTGCTAATTTGCTGAGTCTATTTTACAAAAAATCTATCATGTTTCTTCTGGTAGGATCAGAAAAACAGTAAACTCAATGACTTTAATTTGTATACATGTGTATTGCAAAAAAATTGACATTTTTTCTGTTAATTTGATTCTTGCGGAATGTTGATTAATTCACAGAGCATGACAACAGAAAATATTTCTAAAATATGAAGCTGTAACTTTTCAAGTTTAGGGTGAATATATACATACTAATTAGTAGCTACATACCTTACACCAGATTTTGTTTTGCATCACCTTACCAAATAGAACAGGCTTGGACAAATCTCTAGTGTAGCCAGCAGGACCAAGGAAGTGATCGTCCCCCTGTGCTCAGAGCTGGTGAGGCCACAGCTGGAATCTGCGTTCAGTTTTGGGCCCCTCACTCCAAGGACATTGAGGTGCTGGAGCAGGTCCAAAGAAGGCAACGAAGATGTGACGGGGCTGGAGCACAGGCCTTACGAGGAGCGGCTGAAGGAGCGGGGGTTATTTAGTCTGGAGGAGACGCAGAGGTGACCTTACGGCTCTCTACAACTACGTGAAAGGAAGTTGTAGTGAGGCAGGGGTCAGTCTCTTCTCCAGAATAACTACCAAAAGTAGGACAAAAGGAAATGGCTCCAAGCTGTGCCAGGGGAGGTTCAGATTAGATACTAGGAAAGAGCAGTCAAGCACCAGTCAAGCACCAGGCTGCCCAAGGAAGTAGTGGAGTCGCTGTCCCTGGCAGAGTTCAAGCAATGTGTAGAAGAGGCACTTAGGGACATGGTTTAGCTGGCATGGTGTTGAGGGGTTTACAGTTAGACTTGATGATCTTAAAGGTCTTTTCCAACCATAATGATTCTATGATTCTCTTTAGATAGAAGAGGAACAAGAGGATTACCCTCCTCATCCCAGAGAAGCACATCCTAGACAAGGGAGGTGTTTAGAAAATCTCCCTCTAAGTAACTGTATATTTTGCAGGGCTAGATTATGTACGTACCCTCTGGTTGTGGCTATTGGCTCAGGCGTTAAAGATGAGAGAGGAGAACTAAGTTCTGAAGAAACTAGTGAGTATAACCACTGTCCCCTGCCAAAGGAAGGAAGTCTTGAGCACTTCCCATTCTGCTTGTTCGGTTGCAATTTTGATTCCCAAACTGGGATCTATGAGAAAAGGCTGAGATGGGGGATGCTCCTTGCTGGTGATGCTGCCCAGCTCTGGAACAGAGGAGAGTTTAAATGTGTCATGAGAGTTGTGCTGTACCACATGTCCCCAGGGCCAAACTGCGGGCCCTGGCCTGTTCTAGTTACTAGTGCAGACGTAGTCTATGTCTAGCTTTTAAGCATCTTCACACATTAAATATTCCTGGGCAAGGGCTGAGTGACTCACTAAGGTCTCTAAGGATTTTAATTGCTTAAGAAGGCTTGGTGCCTATGGCCCTAAACTTTCTTCTGAGCAGGAATTATGAGAATCTAAATTTAGGATTTAAGCACCTGAAGCGGCAGTTAGGTAGGATTAAAGCTGAGTGCATTGCAAATTAAGCCCATTACATTTTAAAACCAGATTAAAAAAAATAATAAATCTACTAGTCCTGTGAGCAGTCATTGCAGGTTATATACTTCCCAAAGGAGTCTTAACTGATGGCTGTTTGAAACTACTACTCATGCCCCTGCCCATGCTGGATTTGCTTCCAGATTACTCTCCTATTTGCTTTTAGGCCCTGTATATTTGACTACATTTTTCACATTTGACAAGATTTTCACAATCCTGTCAAAATGAATGCCCTATCCTCATTATAGAAGAATGATCTTGCTAATAAAAGATGTATTTTAAAAGTTTAGAAGGAATACTGGGTAAATAAAAGTGAGGTATATACCTTATGCATATGTTGGTAGAGATATGTTGGTAGATATGGAACAAATTTTAAAAAGCAAAAATTAGACTTCTAAAGAAGTTGGAAATCAGTCTTGTAATTAAAAAGAGCAATTAATACCTCATAGTCAGATTTTACAATACACACGCATTATGTGAATTGCAATAGCCCTAACTGTATTGTGTTCCTATAAGATTCAATTTTAGCTCATAAACAGCAGCTAAATATATATGAAACTTTAATCTCCTGCTTACTGTATGCATTTTGTTTAGCGCCCTGCTGTATTACTGCACGTATGTCTGCTAGTATGAAATAAGAAATTATACTTTCTGATAAAATCATACAATTAAAAATGTAATGCGACAGACTTTGGAAAGCATTCAAACAGTTTTCCCTACCCCTGTGCTGCTGATAGGTCTCTTGAGAATTTCCAGGTATATCAGCTGTCCTTGCTACCAGGTTGAGTAATAATTACCTTTTGTTTTCTTAAACTTCCTACTTCAAGCCATGTAGGTAGTACAGACCTCGTTCATGAGCATCACATCACATACCTCTTGGCACTGGGAATGCCACAGTTTAGGTGATGAAAAATGGTTCCAAAAGCAAATGACCCACTGCCCTTTCATAATCTTATGTCTTCTCAGGCAGCCAAACTCCTGTTCTTTTCCTCGTGTTGCCATAAAGGAGTGCAAAAGGAGTGCATTGCTAAGGAGCCCTACTTTTTGCTTCTCGCCTCACTCCCCACTTCCCTAGGAGGTCTTCCTGAGTACAGAAGACCTTTCATGTAGTGATTCCATTTCAGTGGGAAAACATTTAAATTAATTCCCTTCTACTTTTCTTAGTTCTATCTTACCAACCTTTGAGTTCCAGTCCAATAAAAATGTAGAATGATGAGACGAAATAATGTTTTATCAAAAATAGGGTCTGCCATATAATATATATGCACAAAGACTTAATATCAAATGAAATTGAAACTGTCTAGACAGACAGAGTCTTCAAATCCATTGTTAGTTCTGCGAAATATTAAACATATTTGATGTTTCTTTATGTCCTGCAGAAGAAAAGCTTTCAACACTAACACAATTTATTTAATTCTATTTTTTTTTCCGATTGCAGTCTTCTCTTTTGCTCATCATTTTTGATAACTAATGGCTGTCACCTACTCTGTATGCTTCAGTCTTCTCCTACTACCTATAATCATTGAAGTATTGAATATAAGCCAAATTCCTGACTGCTTTGGGGATATTGCTATGCAATTTCATTTTTAGTTAATTTTTATTATATTAAAACACCTTACCTAAAAAAGAGCTCATTAAAGTGTATTAAAAATGTAATACTCCTACAGATTCAGTTCTACTTCAGTGAGTAATGTAATATCAATAAATGTAAAGCCATTACTTTTAGAAGCATAAAATTAGTCAGATTTTCATATGCAATGGAAAAAGTACTTGCCATTCTTTTATTAGTAAAAATGCACTATTACAGAATATATGCAGCACGCCACAGGTATACATTTTACTGCCATTCATCTTTCACTGCCTTTAAAAACATCTCTAATAAATTAGTATTTATTATATATAATAAATTAGTATTTATTAGAGATGCCACTTCCATTTCCTCCTTCTCTCTGTTCTCCTTTCTGTAGTGGATTAAACAATCATCTCAGACCAAAATAAGGATGCTTTAGAGCTTTACTTTTGTTTACTTCTTAATCTTTGTTGTTCCCTGTAGTTGAATATGAGTCCAGAGGTCTTTTAAAATCTGTTTCTGAATGATCAGAAAGAACTGTCATGTACTAGCAACCCTGTATTTAGAGGGCAGTTCTTTGCCCTTAGTGTGATTTAGGTACCTAAACATCTTTATCCATGTAAGCATTATATACAAAAAGCTTTAATTAAATATAAAAATATGTGAAATGGTTCACTATAAAATTGATTTTCTTTACATGTAGAAGACACGGTGGGAACAGGAGATCACATTTCTTGCACAGTGACTTGATTATGGTGTCGGCTTTTCTTTCAGGCCTAATGAATCTAGAATATATTGCACAATGAATATGTTCAATAGGAGAGAGTGAAACATACAATCAGTAGGCAGGTAAAGTGAAAAGTACTGAAGGAGATGAGGCATGAGAATTTGAAGAGAGGACAGTTCATCTGACTTTCTCATTCCTAACCACTCCTATCTTTAACCGCTTTAACCATTCTATATAATGAATATTTTTATGACCCTTTCTTCCTCCAATTATTTTTTCTTATAAAAAAGAAGCTACAAGTGTATTTTCATGAGGCCAATTCTGCCCCTGTGTTTTAGGGGTATTCTGTACATGCTTGCAGGATCTGGCCAGAGGAGTTACAGAATGATAGAATTACAGAACGGTTGAGGTTGGAAGGGACCTCTAGAGATCATCTAGTCCAACCCCCTGCTCCAGCAGGGACACCCAGAGCACGGGGCACAGGGTGGCATCCAGGTGGGTTTGGAAGATCTCCAGAGAAGGAGACTCCACAGCCTCTCTGGGCAGCCTGTTCTGGGCCTTTGTCATCATCACAGGAAAGTTGTTCCTCACATGGAACTTCCTGTGTTTCAGTTTGTACCCATCCCGCTTTGTCCTATCTGTCCTGGTGCCTGGTGTTCTTCCTCCCCAGGTGCAGGACCCTGCAGTTGTCCTTGTTGAACCTCATGAGGTTCCTTTCTGCCCAACTCTCCATCCTCTCTAGGTTTCTCTGAAAGGCAGCACAGCCCTCGGGAGTGTTGGCCATTCCTCCCAGTTTGGGATCGTCCGCAAACTTGCTGAGGGTGCACTCTGTGCCCTCGTCCAAGTCATTGATGAACAAGTTGAAGAGCAGGACACCTCTGGCCTCAGGCCTCCAACTGGACTTGGCCTCATTTATCACCACCCTCTGAGCTCTGCCATCAACCCAGTTCTCAATCCACATCACTGTCCACTCATCTAACCCACACTTCTGGAGTGAAAACACCCTATGAGGGTGTTTTGGGTGACTATGTCAAAAGCCTTGCTGAATTCAAGTTGACAACATCCATGGCTCTCCCATCATCCATCCAGCCGGTTACCTCATCGTAGAAGGCGATCAGGTTTGTTAAACATAACTTCCCCCTGTTGAATCCATGCAGGATTCAGGAGTAGTCATACTCCTGCTCATCTTCCTTTCCTTGACATGCCTAGAGATGGTCTCTAAGATGAGCTGCTCCATCACCTTTCTAGGGACAGAGGTGAGACTGACCAGCCTGTAGCTTGCCGACTCCTCCCTCTTGCGTTTTTTGAAGACTGGAGTGAGGTTAGTTTCTTCCAGTCCTCTGGTACCTCCCCTACTCTCCATGACCTCTCAAAGATGATGGAGAGTGGCTGAGCAATAACCCCCGCCAGTTCCCTCAGCACTCTTGGGTGCATCCCATCTGCACCCATGGATTTATGCGTGTCGTTTGCCTAAATAATCCCTAACCCAATCCTCCTTGACCAGTGGAAAGTCCTTCTCTCTCCTGGTTCTCTCGTCTCCGGGCTCAAGACAGAAGCAAAGAAGGTATTTAGTAACTCTGCCTTCTCTGCATCCTCCATCACCAAGGCACCCTCCTCATTAGTCCTGGACTAACATTTTTCCTAGGTTTCCTCTTGTTGCTGATGTATTTATAGAAGCCCTTCCTGTTGTCCCTGACATCTCTTGCTAACTCTTAATTCTAAACGGGCCTTCGTCTTCCTCATTGCATGCTTGCACTTTCCGACAATGTTCATACATTGTTCCCATATGGTCTGGCCCTTCTGCCACATTATATATGTGCTCTTTTTCTCTTTAAGTTTACCCAACAGCTCCTTGCCCATCCACGCAGGTCTCCTGCCCGCCTTGCTCGACCTCCTTTTTATAGGAATGCACTGATCCTTAGCTTGGAGGAAGTGGTGTTTGAACATTAGCCAGCTCTCCTGGACCCCCTTTCCTTCTACGAGCCTCGCCCAGGGGATTCCTCCAAGGAGCTCCCTGAAGAGGTCAAAGTTAGCTCTCCTGAAGTCGGGGGTTGAGATCCTACTTCTTGCCTTCCTTCCTCTTCGCAGGATCGTCAATTCCAGCATCAACTTAATGTGAGGGAACCCACTGAATATAGAGGTCATGATTCCTTTGCCCTCGCGTAGCTGTGCAGTGCTACTCTATGAACCGTAGGGTTCCCTCCTTGGCCTTCAGTTTGTTCTTTAGATGTCCTAGAATATCTAAGACCTCTACACAGGCCTAATGGCTACATCTGACCAGTGATCTGTAAATGACCTGAGCCCTTCTGGAGTGTTAGGCAAAGACTTAGAGAAGACAGAATCCTAGAAAAGTGTAAGTAAGTCAGAAGGTATTTCTGGAGGTCACCTAGTCTAACCTCCTGCTCATAGCAGGACCAGTGTAGATGAAGGTGGTCAGGGTCTTCTCCAAGTGGATTTTCCCTACTTCCAACCATGGGGAGCCAGTAGTCTTGCAACCGCTCCAGAGCTTAACCAATGTAATTTTGAATTTTATTTTGCCCGGTTGCATTTTTCTTTATTGCGGATTGACCATTGTTTCTTGCCCTTTTGCTGTTCATATCTGAGAAGTGCCTGCCTGAATCTTCTGCCCTCCCTAGGCGGAAGAAGGAAGTCATTAGAAGCCCTAAACAATTTTTTTTTCTGGAACTTAACAACTCCCTCCCTCATCCTATGCTTAATTTGCCTCAAACATCAGGGTGTGAATCTTGCTATTGTAACCATCTTACCATGCATAATGCATAGACCTCAGTGGTATTTTTTTTTGCAGAATAGGAAACTTCATTAGGGGGTCTAAGTATATTTCAGGTACTGTTAGGATAGGTCTAATGACTATATTAATTTATTTCTTAAACAAGTTTTCACTGAGATTTGCATAGCTAGCTTTAATTCAAATACATATTGGTTCCTACACACTATCTTCCTCTTTCTCTTTGTATACATCTGAGCATTTTATCCACTTCTTAAATATGCAATGGTCTCACAAAAGATTTATAGCATATATGTTTAATATGGAACAGAGAAAAACATCTGTCATGGACTGGAACAGGTAATTAGAGAAAAAAAAGTCAGTTAAAATATTTGTAGTATGTTTTATCAGTCACATGTCATTCTCTAAATTTTGCCTGATCTTAGTTAAATAAAGTTTACTTTTAAATAAAACTAGCATGCCTTGAGATGACTGGATTTACTCATAGCTAAAGTTTTTATACCCCAGAGGTAAAAATGCTTTCATCCCTTTGGAACAAATAATGTAAGTTTTCATCATAGGAAGACTTAATCACCTCAGAAATACTTCAGTGAAGTTTGCAATTTATCTTTCTATTAATTACTCCTATGTTGTATCCTAGCTTCTTATAACGCAGCTGGACAGCAATTAGAGCTGTGCAAATAATCATCTTCCTGCAGTAAAAAGATCTTCAGGAAATATGTTCTGGTTTTTATCTGAAAGATAAGAAAGAACCTATTTGGACAAAAATGAAGTTTTTAATGAAAGCCTTCTGGGAAAAATAAGGAAAAGCTAAATCATTTTACAATGCTATTAATTAAGTGAAGTTTATGAAACTGGCTTCTGGGTTTTCCCTGAAAAAACAACATCAAACTCCTTTTACATACATCATGCTTCATTAACACTGTTCTCTTCCTATTATGTCTCTAATGAAAAAATACCACCACTTGAAAATGACATGTCAAAATGCTGATAAGAAAACAGAAATGATTTGACACTGGAAAGTAGTACTTTATAGATGGCAATTAATGCTAATGAAGCAATATATTAGGTACTGACACTTATCTGCTTCATTAGAATGTTGCCCCCGTTAAAAGAAAAAGAGGGAAGGAAAGGACAAATGTTCTCATTTTAACAGCTGCTCAAACTAATGTGATAGACATGGTAGATAGGTTCTAGGCAGTATTTTGACTGTAATTGTGTTTTCAGACTTCATAAATCATTTTGTCTTTTGCCATATTCCCATGCTTTCTGAGGGGAATATATATGTCATTGATTCATGTTTCAAAGTGCAGAACTGCTTTATAACATGGTTATCTAAATAAACTTTCTCTAGTTTTAAGTACTTTAAACTGAAATCCTGACCTGAAGCTATCGGCGTTACTTGGTGTAAATGATCAAACAAGGAACAGGACCAGGAATCCACTGGGCTTGAGCCTGTTCTCGAAGATCTTGCATGACTTAAATCTCTTTTCCTTTGTGCTTTTTACTCTTGAAAAAGCCATGATATAAGCAGAACTTAAAGAGTTCTCTGGATGTTGAAGCCTCCGTAAATGATACTTGAAAACTGGATCTTTTCAGGCACCTGACTTTTCAGGAAAGATTGTTTGGAAAACATACTGCTGTTCAGCTGTTTTACTGATGTTTTCTTAATATCCTGGGATACCCCTGCACAATCCTGACTATATTGTGTTCATCTCCTAGTAAGGAAGAGCTATGCTTCAGCATGTAGAAGGCCATATATAATTTGAATTATATGTTTACTTAGGTGAAACATAATTTACTGTTTAATGCAGATGTTACTGAAGTAGTTGATAATTGACTATCCAGTCTATAAATTTCCCATTTATTTTATAAATTCATTATTGTAGGAACCTGATAAGTTTTGACACTAACTTGCTATAATTCAAGTTATAATTCAAATGTGTTAAGTTTCTTTTTGATTTTAAGGCTTGGAAATGAACAGGAGTCCTGGAGATGATAGTTAATAGCTTTATTCAGTTGCATTCTTGGATTATCAAAGAAAAGTTCCAGATATTTCAGTTTTTAAGGCTGATGAGTGAGCTGTGGTAATGGCATCTTTTGAATTTTATTCATGATTTTAAAGACAGAAGCTACAATAATGAAAATAGTTACCAGCTGTTCTAAGACATCTTTGTTACTCCTTGCTGCTGCTTTCTAAATTCCCTCTGAGTCTCAATCTTCTCACTTTCCATGTAGGTGACTGTCGTGCTCGCTCTTATTCAACATCATTCTCTCAAACCCCATTCCCCCAAGAAATGTTTCCACAACTATCTTCTTCTTGTGTTCTCTTAGCTAAATGTAGGGCTTTATTAATTATTTATTTGGTATAAGATAAGTTCCTTTGGTCATAAATGAGTTTAAAGTGATTTTAACAGCTAAGTAAAATGCAAGATGGAAATTGTCTTGGTACTAATGACTTATTTACAGCAAATATCATCTAAATTTAGTACTCTGCTCTCTTATTGGTAGTTTAATTCTGTTTCTTTGCTCTTCAGCATGTGGTTCTCCTGGCCCCATTCCCAATAATGTTCAGTTCAGTGTTATTGTCACTTATTTTGTGAGCACTTTTTTCCTGATATATTAAATTCAATTGTATTCAGTAATTATAATCCTTTCCAGAGCACAGCAAGATCTACAGAAATTGTAAAAAGTTACTTTGTCCACATAACCTTAGAAACCTGAGAAACACAACAGCTTATGGTGTGATTTGCTTGTATTTTGTGTAATTTTAGTAGATCTGTGATTCTTGAGAAAAACTTGGCTCACTTGTGTGTCTGTTACCTTGATGTGAGAAATTCCATAGAAATTCCTCAATTAAAGATTCATTTCACACCTCTTCTGTGATATTATGTCTACTAAGGACTGTGTATTTAAATTAAACTAAATCATTTTGAATCACCATCTTCTGTGAGTTAAAGGGTGTCTTTGCTACAATCTTGTGTGTGATATTACATTATATAATCATCTTTGGAATGACCCCAAATTTATCCACATAAATATTTCACAATTACAGTATGTTTATAACATGGAGAGAGCATTAAGAGATAGTTCCAGAAGTCTGAGGAATGTGTAAAAGTCATTAATTCTTTAGCAAAGAAGGGTGCTTATGAAGTAACGCTCATTTACAAAGCCACACACCCATTTTTCATACTTAAAAAGGAACATCATCTTACGTGCATGCAGTTTATGACTGGCTAAGGATAATGGCTAAAAATATCAGGCTATTTACAGATAATCATCTAAGAGACTATTGCTACACAGTCATAGCTGCTCAATCATATCTTTAGGCATAACAGTTCTTCTTTACAGTGTTCATTTTTACTACTTTTTCAATGTTTTTCTATCAGTCTAAAATATTAAGATTATTTAATATCAGTAATATTTCATTTTAGTGATTTTTTCAGACCCCAATTGTTTCATCCTTACTTTGGTATTTATCTGAGTAGCTCTGAAAAGAGGAAGCCAAAATGCTATCAGATCCTGCCTAATTCTGCGATTAATTTGAATTACTTTAATGCACAGACCACTTTTAAAGTTTTATATTGCCTAGGCTAATAGAGCCTCACTGTGCAGCCAATGTTTTGTATGAACTATGCTAAGTAATGAGCTGTCTTTTAGGAAAAAAATAGAGGCTTGAAATCATAAGATGTAATAATCCTGAACCTTATTGGGAATGGGTCCAGAAGAATCACATGGTGAAGAGCAGAGAAACAGAATTAAACTACCAGTAAGAGGTGAGAGTCCTAAATTTAGATGATATTTGCTACAAGTGAGTCATTACTACCAAGACAGTTTCCATCTAGGAGAGCTCTTCTCGCCACACCTCCCAGTCCCTGCTCTGTGCACAGGCATTGACCCGTTCAGTCTATCCGGTTTTCAGTTTATGGGTTTTCTTCAATCTAGGTGCCTGTTTCGTAAAGAGCAGATATTTTAAACTCTCTATTTACTTAAGAAGACACTTTCCGTCTCTCTTCCGGCACTTCTCTTTGCCCGTGCTCGGAGGAGAAGCCTATGTGGTGACTGGGAAGTGGAAAGCAGGAAAGACAATATGGGTCTGAGGTTTATAGTTATCTTTGACAGGCTGAAAGATGGATTGATTTACCTAACAATTGGGAAGAAATAAATTAAATTATTTTTATAGACTTCATTTTACTTGGGTAAAAGTCATCCCCACTGGTTGGTATGAGCAGGAAAATACCCTTTATTTCCCTTTCCTTTATGCTATCCTTTATATATTCATCATTGCAGCTCTCTGTTCATGAAGAAGATGGGTGAATCAGACTGCTCACTTAGGGACCTAACTTACACTAGAGGTGTCAATGTCCAAGAGAGCAATTCAGCTATACTATTCTTTAGGACCTATATTTTTTCCCCACAAAGTTTCCTAATTGCTTATACAAAACATTTGTATGAGAAGCAGCGCACTTTCTTCTTGCCAATACTCTCATACTGCAGGTTTCAAGTATGGAGCTCCCTAAATTCACTATGAGCTTACCCAAACATGATGCCAGAACTAAGATTAAGTAGAAATCATGGCAGCCTTTGTCACTCATTCAGAAGTACCACTCAGAATGGTGGGGTCACTCATCCCACAAGTGCCTAAATTCAATCCTGGAGCAAATATCACAAATATCCTTGTATCACGCCTTCCCTTTTAGCAGTTCTAGGTCATGGGGGCTGAATATAGCCTGTCAAACAATTCGTCGGGCTTTCGGTTCACTGCGCAACATGATTTTCCCTGTAGGTTTTCTATTCTAGGCAAGGAGCAAATCAGATGAATTAGTGTGGCAGTCAATGATCTGCTCTGTGATCTGCCTTCCCAAGGGACATCCTCAGTCCTCTTTGTCATCAGGCAAGATGGACATATTACCACAGCACTAGTGCATGTCTGGTCCCAGGATGGGACTCTACCAACAATATAGAGCAGACAGAAGACTCAGCATATGTCTGGGTCATGGAAACACTGACCTTGTGTTGTGTACATTTCTGGTCACATCACCACAACATAGTTAATTATTACAAAGTAGTCTAATAACTGTACCAGTAATATGAGACTAGAAATACTATACTTTCCACATCCTTAGTTATTATCAAAATGAGATATGAGCTCTATTACCATGATTTGATAAATATTTAGGAGCAGATCTTGCACAGGAACGATTCACATTTTTATAATTAACATGAATGATAATAAAGGAGATTTGAAAATATTTAAAAGCCAAATGCAATTAATGGTATAATCATATATTTTAAATGGGAATACTAGGCTCCTTTTTTAACTTATAAATTATATTTTCTTTTTGAAGTTTGTTTTAAACAGTCAAGCTTTCAAATGTTCAATAAAATGATATGATCATTCTTCAAACAGGAGCTGACACAGAAACTACACAGTCTAATCAACATGTAAGTGTTGCTGATCAGCCTGGGCCCCAATCTACTAAGTCAAGCATATCAAGTTACACTTACAGTTAAGCAAGTATGAATTTATGCTTCGCTGCATGAAGATTCTAGTTTAATCTGATATCTTGATTTGATCCCTTATTTAATCCTATCAATGTGGTTTTCCATCCTTTAGTAGCTACTTCTGAATTGGGCTTGATGATGGTAAGACTTGGGCCATTTTTGGCTGCATCTATTGTGGTTTCGGAGGAGTGAATTTTGATTTTCTAGTTGTCTCATATTTTGAATGGCTGGCACACCAGCTACTGCTCACCAGGCTGAAATGAGGGAGATGGGCATGTATCTGAGTGCAAGAGTAGGCTTGCTGGGTTGACACAAAAAGCACAGCTTCCCGACAAAACATGGGTTGCATTCAGACACACTCCAGCAATGGATGAATTTTGTTACATTTATATGCTTTACTGTCACACAGATCTTCCAGCCTTCCAGCTCCTGAGGGCTTTTGCTGCCTAATCATATCACTGTCCTTTAAAGTGCCTTAACCTGGCACTGGATAGGATGCATCCAACATTGCTGAAAAAGCTGGCTGATACCATTGCAAGGCTGTGCTTTAGCATCTTTAAAAGACTGTGCTGAGTGAAAGAGGTTCATAAGTTTTTTTTTTAAAAAAAGGCAAATGCCATCCCCATCTTTAAATACAACATGAAAAAGTATCAAGAAGCAGAGGCTGATCAGCCTTATCTCAACGGTCTCCCATAGTGTCTTATAACCAAACTGAAGATGTTTGGACTGGATGGTAGGATGGCAAGGTGGTTAGAAAAATGATGGGCTCTCAGACCAGTAAGAAAATTAGCCAAGGTAGTGGCTAATAGCTACAAGTCTAGCTGGTGGCTACTTGCAAGTAACAAGCTCCGAGTGAACAAGACACACCTGTGCTGTTCATCTACCCACTATCCAGCCATCTCCACACTCATGTCTACAGGTTAGAGGTCTACATGTGAGTTAGTAGCTAGTTACACTTCCTTAGAATGAAAAGATGTTAATAGGCCCTTCCAGGACATAATTCATTCCATTGTAAAGTAGGCATCTTGAATAAATGAATCGTGCTGTAAAAGTAACTGTTTCTCCATACACATCATAGGAGAAGACCAGACTAATCAGTTATGCTGATCAAGAGCATGTGTGAACACTGCTGAGATGAATCTCCATGATGACTAGGAAATATGTAAACATGACTTGTGCCTTTTAAGGAGCAGGAAGGAATCTCTGCTGAGTTTTTGATGTCAGGATCTATCTATTCTATATCTTCATCTGTCTATTTCACTCAGTAGACCAGTGCATCTTACTGCTACTGAATGTCTTGCTAAGAAAATGACTTGCAAAGTAGCCATTGCATCAATAGCTGCTTACACAAGAAATAATAATTTGTGCATGACCTTTCCTGCATAACTCTGCAATAAAGAGGTGTTTCTAATACCTACAGAATTCATGCTTAAATATGAAACGGGAAATACACTGGTAGTACTTATTGAGTGGCAGATGGACTATTCAAATATGGCCGTTACAGTGAAAAATTGGCCTGTGTCTAGCCGTTTATATCATTAAAACTCCTTGTATTCATTAAAATGTTTCCAAAGAGGTCAACAAGGAAAGATCATTTAGACTTACCCACATTTAATCTGCCTGTGACCTCCCCATTTGAATTGCGAGCATTCACAGTCACATTGTGAGTAGACTGGAGAAGCAGCGATGAGTCCTAAAGTATGGAGAAAAATGCAGATTCAGAAAAATAAGTAGAATTGTAAATCAATTTCATAGTTTAGTCTAGTGTTTATATTAACTAAACCACCAAGAACAACTTTAAAGTTGCAAAATCCTCCATAGATATCATCCAATAATCTGAACAAGTCCTCCTGATTATCTTAACTATAATAGATTTAAAATTCAAGAGAATTTAAAATGTATACTTCTTGAATGATCAGTATCTATATTATTTGCCCAAAGAACACAGTTGCTATATTTCATCTTTTGAAAGGAATGATTAAAAAGTCCTAGATTTAATGTTTCTCTACGAAATTGAGATTCTTAGAAAACAGCCATTTAAGTGCGAGTACCTTTCACATTTTGTGCATTCATAGTGTTAGAGTAGCTTAGTCAGAAGAATGAACTTAAACTCCACCACCTCAATAGTCCATACAGCCTGTAAGTTTTGACTTGATTTAAACATTTGGCACTCACTCTGCTGGCAAGGAAATTCAGTTGTTAATAAGGAAAGTAGCAGACTGACTAGCTCAAACATGGCTTTAGTGGATGACAGTTCAGATGAGAATGGGTCAGCCTGAATTAATTTGTCTTCCTGCCGACCACCCTTCTGGAGCTATGTCAGCAGACTGCTCATCTGCATTCCCTGCTCATGTGCATCCGCATGCTGTGATTCAAGCCTCAGTTACAAGCCTTTGTAGGTGTCAGGTTATCTAGGGAACAATGCTGGGTACAATAGGACACGTATAGGAAATGTATAAGTACAAGTTAAAAACAAAATGAACCCCCAAAGTAGCATATTTATAAGGAAGAGAGCATGACCAACAGGAGGAAGATGTTTCTGCCATTCTGTGCCTGGCTGAATGAGGGATATCGTTGAGAGAGACGACTGCCAAGTCCCTGGTGGTACATGTCCATGCTACCACAGGCTAACTATTGATTTGCTTCAGGAAAGTCAACAAATTATTAGGCAGCAACTTTCAATGCTCTCTCAGACCCTGAGATCGCAGGAAACCTAGTCTGACCAAATCCATCAAAGGTTCAACGTGAATACCGCAGACCTTCTCCAATCTCATTCACTTCCCTGCCATGGCTCATGAGAACTTTGGTGAATTTGAGGAATATTGGAATATTCAAGAGAAAAGAAGATTAGGTTGAGGGAAGGGGATGCATTCCTTTGGGTGTCTTCATGACGCCCAAAAAAAGGAGTCATGAAGACGGGATATAACAAACTGCACTGTCCTTGAATGGACACTAGCCACGTGTCATTTCTGTAACTCTGTCAACCCTTTTAAGATTTCTCTTCTGAACTTCTATTCAAGCCTTCCTCCCAACCTACTAGCATGAACTTCAAATCTTGCATCAGTATAATAACAAACATATGAGATGTTCTGGTAACAAATATGAGACAGGACAAAACACACCTGGCAATAAGCACCTGCAGTTGGGTGCATTACAGCCAGGACTCTTGCAGAGCAATCAAAGTATGCCTAATGATCATCTTTTGCTGCTTACAGAAGCAAGGATATGCTAAGCAAGTATAACTGGCACCATCATTCATCAATATCAAACCTCACAACACTCCAGACTAGCTATGGTAGGCAAATCCAAATTGCATGTCAGCTTTACACCACAGCGAATATTAGAACTACTTCACCAAAAACATCCAGATTGGATAATTCATGGCCTGGTATTATGCTTATCAAATTCCAAATAAGGGTGCATTTCTGCTCCTTATTCCCAAACTTTTCCTTTAAACTCTCTGGACTTAATCTTTGGGCCCTTCTGACTCTCCCTGCTAAATCCTGATTCTGAGGAGCAGAACTACTAGCTGTCTTGAAAGACTGAGCTGCCCACTGTGCTCCATCACACTAAGTGAAGAGTGATAAGGAAGCAGAGTTGTTATTTTCAAAGTGTATACTATCCATCACTTGGGAGTGGGTAAAACTTTTGTGCAGACAGGAGTGAGCGAGTTCATCTTATGCTTTTCTTAGACTTACTAGCTGGATTGTCTTGAAATGAAGCTGATTTAGAAGATGACAGTTCTGGCCCTCATCCTCATCTGATTTTAAGCATGAGAGACTTAAGGCCAGATCAGCAAATTGCAACAAACTGGTAGACTTAACAAGAGTGGTGAGGGAGACTGGTTTTGTAGCATGGGTACATTCATACTGAAAATATATTTCTTGGGTCCACAACCAGAGCTCTGTATCAACAAACTGCCTGCTGTGACTTCAGAGGAAATACTCAGCCCTGGCCACATAGTTTCTTACCTCTGGAATACTGTTAACTATCAAGCCAGTCTCTAATGCACAGATGGCTTTGGATGCTTCTGGATTTAAGCCAGACTATGCAGACTGAATCTAGATGCAGCTATGCAGACTCTTTATTGGCTATGCTCTGAAAATCACTCCTGAGTGATGTTTCTATTGTAATTCAGTGTTTAAGTACGAGATAACATACTTAAACTTAAACTGAAGAAGCTTATTATGAACCCATTCAATATCAGTGGTAAAAGCAATGGAGTCCACCTTATATCATCCTAACTGTAAGAAGTTAGTATGGTGTGGGGAAGAAAGGTAAAAAAAGACTACTGGACAAATACATTACATTTAAATACATGCACAAAAAGACCCACAAATATAGGAATCTCTTTTACCCTTATTTCCTGTTGGTTGATTTCAAAAGAAACCAGTAATAATGATTTGAAGTGCAAATAAGCTGTATTCTGAATCTGAAGTTTCCACGTGTTGTTGACTAATTACAACTGGTAATACATTTCTGAATGCTCATTCCCTATCTTGACATAAATATGTATCAGCTAAGATGCAAAGGGATTGCCCACTATTCTGTGGTGGACTCATAATGAAGGCATAAACTTGTAATAGGCTCCAGAGATGATGCACAGCAAGTCGATTTTCTGTTGCATATTTTCTTAGCACTTTGGAGACCTCATTAGGTGAGAAAAGCTGTTAAGAGACTGCAAGGAGAAAACTATTAAGGCAAGGAAGAAAGCTGCTACGATAGCCATGAGTGGCCCAATTCTCTAACAGAGAAACCTAGGAGAAGAAATGATAACAAATAAGCAATTTTATGAGAATAAATATGTAGAAAGGGCACCCAAGAGATCAAACTGCAGGCATTTAAGCCGCTATAGAGTTAAAATATGTTAAAAAGCAAACAAACAAGCAAAAAGATCTGATGAGTTCATAGGGTGGAGGACATCCAGTAGCCTGAAGGCTCTAATTATTGCACACTACTAATGATCACAATGGATCATGAGAGAGCTAAGTTTATACCAGGTGCTGCCACACCTCCTTTCCTATATTGCACTAAATGTATTAAGAGCTAGAAGGAATCCTAAAAAAGCACAAAAAGTTGCTCAATATTGTATAGAGATTTTGGGGGGGGGCAGAGGGAATTCTTAAATATTAGCCGTGCTGATTTTTAAAAAGTTGCAAGCCTTATTGGATAAATGATGTCAAGGGAAATTCTTTTAAGCACATAAATAGTGTTCCCACTGCTTACAATGCAGAAAGGAGCACAGCATAAGGAATAAAATGGAAATATAGACTTAGTTATGCAACTTCATACTCTAAATAAGACCTGTTCCTGGAAATATTTATTGTGGAAAGAGAGATAAAGAAAAATGATAGACATAACACTTGATGACATTCCTGAATTTTAGTTATTTACCATTTTGGCCATCTCAGCCTGACTCCAATATCAGACATGTCTTCTGATTATCTTATTTACATTTCTTTTGCTGTAGAAATACAAAGACTTTTTCCCTACTTTCAGGAAGACGTATATTAGCTATTCTTCCTAATGGAACTGATAAAAGTTTATGTTCCAAGTAAAGAAAGAGACTGAGACATATTTTGCTGTTATCATCATTGCCTAGTACTTTAACTTCATGAACTAATGATACTGTGGATTTCTTCTGAGAGAGTCTAGGTGACAGAAGACAGTTCTTAGAAGTATTTGTTTCTTTGACAAGAAATAGATTTTGCTCTACAAAAAAATCACCTGATGTATTCAAAATTCATATGAATGTCTCAAAACCAATTCACCATCTCTTTCTTACTACAATAAAAATCTTCCATACTAGTTGTTGTTGCTAACTTAAAATTAATCTGCTTGTGAAATAACTTCTTTGATCAAGCATGTTATTTTTCTTTGCTACTTCAGTACTAGTAATAAAAAATCTATTTAAATAAATTTCAATCCTAAATCTTTCCATCTAGTCGTTTAAATTTTACATATATAAGTAAATAAAAAATACATTAAATATGTGCCCTAGAAATTACAAAAATTGAACTTATTAGAAGAACTATCACTTTTCTAGTAGAATCCACTCATTTTAGTATTTAAACTTTTATGTAAATATTCTTTGGATTAAGTGATTTTACATGAAAACAGGTATGAAAATAGTCTCAGAAAAAAATCTTGATAATATTTGCAAAATGTCTGCCCTATTCTTCCACCAAAAACATATTTGAATGTATTTTCACAACATTCTATTACTAGCATGCAAAAAAGTGTATATATATTTATTTGTATGTGAGCTTTTTTCATAAAAGTTGCCTGAATGTAGCCTGTATTTGATTTTTCATTAGTGCATTACAGTTATTTTAGCATTTTTGAAAGATTCTTCACTTACCACTCGAGAATGAATTTCTTTGGCATAGAGAGGGAACAAGAATTCTGACTCCCCTTCCAGACGAAGACCTTCTTTTGTAACGCGGAGATGTCCCATGCCAGTCTAGGGAGAAGATGTAAGAATTATGTGTATTTTAGTATTTTTCCTGTTTTTTTTTTTTTTTTTTTTTCATTTCATTAACGGAACCACTTCAGAGCTCCCTGTCTTTAGTCTACCAATAAAAGGATATGCAGTAATAAATTTAAAATTTTGACAATTCCTGATTTACTCCAGGAATATTTTTTATCTGAGAAATTGTACCTTTCAAAAAAATTTAAGTACAAATATAAATTTTAAATGTTTTGAGGAACAAAATACAATATTACAGTAATTAACTTAAAATGAAGTACATCTGTACTGGCCATGCTCAAATATTCTTTGTGCACACTTTGTAAAACGAACAATAAATTTTACACGAGTACACACACACTTTTTGATCATTTCTCAAGATTCATCCCACCAATGGTATGTACTATTTACTATTTATCAATTACCATATAAAACTTCAGAATGTATTAAAGGGAAGAAGAGAGATCTTGATTTGCTCCTCTTTTTGGTTCTTATCTTTTCATTTCTTACCTTTTAATCCATTTTTTTCCCTTCGTTTATTTTTACCTCTCCTCTACCTCCAGGTTAAGGCTCCTTGTCTTACACAACCCTATTGCTTTCTCTTTCTGTCACCTACTGTTACTTTTTTATTTTTCTCATTCAGTCTCTTCCTCCTGATTCACTTTCCAAGCCTTTCCGGTTTATTCTCCATTTTTTTTTCCCTTCTCCATTATCATATAGTTGAAAAATGCAATGAGGAATTCCTTCAGCAAGTATAGCTGAGAACTTTCAAGCGTCAGTTGGGGGATATTTCACAGGTATTTTGCTAAATTGTCCCTCCCTCACCATATAAAACGTAAGAAAAAAATTGGCAAAAACTATTACAGCCTTGCACCTCAGCTACTGACAAAACTTCCTAGTTACTTACTGGCTCAAGTTACAAGAAATACATGGGAGAATTAAATAACAACATCCAAAAGTATCTCCACTCCAAATTTCTTCAAACTCTTCTCCATGCAATAAGAGAAGAGGCGATGTATGGTCTGTCACTAATGATACACCAACAAACTATTCATATAAGGAATTACATCTAGCACTGAGAGGAAGTTTCAGCTTTAAGAAGCTTCAATTATTTTCAGATATTGGATGTTGTCTCCAAAGAGATCACGTATAATGGGATACATCTCTAACTAAACTTCAACAAAAAGCTTTTGCTGTTTTTTAAAACAGGATTGCAGAGAGAGAATGAGAGAATCAAAGAAGTATAGATTAAATTATAAAAGGTAAAAAATAGCCATGTCAACAGTTCGCTCCACTGGAGACTACAACTCCTCCGCAGCAGAGACTTATTTATGGAAAAAGACTTTTTTTTTAGTAACTATTTATCTTCTGTTATTCAGATAATATTCAGAGATTCATAACTGTTAAATATTTAACTGCTTTGAAATATATAGGCTTTGGCTTGTTTCAGTGGAATTAGACAGAATTTTTAAATTCAGGACCATGGCAAAGTTTCTACACTGTGCCTAGGTAGGTAGTGATGCATCTCATTGTGAAGAGCCCCCCACGGCTTTCATAATCACAACTACTGGGCAACACTGAGTGACTTCTAAATGGTTTTGAAGTAAATAGTAGGACACTATTATTTCAAACTTGTAATTGAAAATGGAGACATTTCAGCCAATATGAGCTCACAGGTTTTAAGACAAGCACTTTTGAAAAATATCATATTAAAACATGAAGATATTTTAAATACATACCACTAAGATCTGGATCTCATTAAATGAACTAAAATTGGGATTTGATTATCTGCTCTGATCCTATGCCTCTTCCCATCAGGTGAGAGTATATTATATAGTCTCTATAATTTCCAACATTCTTCTGTCAAATTTTAAATATATTAGACTTCATTAGGTTTAAACATGATTTTCACATTTTATTGTTCCCGGAATACATGAAACTAAACAAATAGTAATGACAGAATAAATGTAAAAATGGCATTGACAAATATGAAATGTAAAAAGACAGAAGTTAAATAATAGAAGAAGTAAAAATTAAGTCTTGCTCTGAAGCACCTCTAGGAAAATAACAAACTCTTGGATAGCAATCTCTATTCTCCCTTCAGCTTTGCTAGGTAGGAGTTTTTAGCAGAACCCAAAACTATAACTGATGATGAAAAAGAAGATGATAAAATTTACTCAGCACGCATTTTCTAATAGAGTCAGATTTTGCAGAAATATGACATTGGATTTCCCACAAAAATTAATGACTGATAGATGAACTCTGTAACAATAACATGAGAACAAAAAACGTTCTCATGAGAACAAAAAAAATAGAATTTTATTTCTATTATATTTGTTACGTATATGTAGTTATAATTCCCTTATTACTGCAATATCTGATTATATGATTTCAAAGTAATGATCTTAAATTCTCACCAATTTAGAAATCTAAATTCTCCTAAATTCACAGCTCAGTGTGATTGGGAAATTCCCTTTTTATTGTTGACAAACTAAAGTTACATGAAATGTAGGAGAGACGGTTTTAGGTTAAATATCCATTCTAAAGAACTGAGATCCAATGATAAGTTCTAAAAAAGGGAAAATTTTGATAATTGTCTATATCTCTCAGGAATCACTCTGCCTCTTAAGTTGTAGCACACATAGTTTAGGAGAAATCAGTTATTATTTACCGAGTACTGTCACTTTGTCGCTGATACACAACCTTGATCCTTTCAGTTTCAAGGATTTGTGTCCATTCCTATTCAAAGCATTGAACAAAAATATTTCTATTGATTTGAGAAAAGGATTCAAATTTAAGTTAGATGCAGAATGTGATGCAGTTATATAATAAGGTATTGATCGGAAAGAAGTGGTGCTTCATTAAACATAGTAGATGTATCGTAAATCTGGTCTCCTGCTCCCTGATGCTGGCCCTGCTGGAGTGCGCGGGCCCTCAGCTCTAACACGTTATTGCGTGTATCACCCTGAGACTCTGTGCTTGCTAATTACTTGGATAAAGCCCTCAGCACAGTTTCTATACTGAACTGACCTGCATAGAAGAGGAGGATGAAATGATTTATCCCTGTAGACACTGGACAGATTTTGCTATCAGCGTAAGGAGTTAACCAATGTGGGAACTACTGGAAAGAGCCAAACCTTGAGGCAGCAACGATGCAACCTGGCAATTGCAAAGGTGCAAGCAGCTGTTCTTTTCAAAATTGCTATGCTGTTTCTAATCAGAGTAGCAGGGTGTATCTAACAGCAGTAGAAGCTTTTTATTATTATTATTATTTGTAATATTCTTAGGGAGGCTAATACTTGTAGAAACCAAGAGTAGACTTCAACAAATTCAAGCTGTGAGTGGGTTCAAGTCTCATAGAAGCTCACCGAAACACTATTTGTGTCAGAAATCAAATACTACAGGACATTTGGCTGTTCTTCAGCCAATTTTCTAAATAGAGGTATTCCAAACCACCCGATATAAGTAGCAACCACTACTAGAATATTAGTTAAGACTCGTGGTGCTGTGGAGCATCTGGATGTTGGACTATTTTGAATTATCATTCTCTTAGACTCGAGAACATTAAATATAAAAATATAAATATGAAAATCATTTTTTCTCTGAAATAAGGTTAAGCAGTTCCATGCTCCGCATGCTCCACAGTTGAGAAGCACAGTATGTCCACAAACTATGGAAGAAGGGCTCTGAAGTCTCTTTCAGGAAGATGCAGAAGACTGAGTGCTTCATCAGCACCAAAAATTTCCAGAAGTCATCCTGATGGGCTTGTGGAATGGCTTTCTTCTTATGGCAATGAATATTAGGGTTCTTTCTGGAAAACTGAGAAAGGAGTGGAGAAAGCTAGTTTGACAAGACTGGTACAGCATGCACTGAGAGCCCATTCTGTTAAAGCTGAGGATGAAAGAACTTTCCCTCTTTCACATGTTGACATAGTGAGATTAGCTGCTCCAGCTCATGACCAAAATAGTCACATGGAAAAAGATACACAGAGATGGGACTGCTCAGAGTGGAAACCAGTAGCTGCAGATCTAGGTCTCTTTCATGCTTGCTTTTCCCTGACGGTATCACTGCAGCTGAGTCTCATGTGCTTTATGGTTTATGAACTCAAAAATCAGATAATATATTTGAGATTGCTCTCCTGACCTGTTGTGGTCTATCCGTTGTAGGCAAATGGCCCTTAGAAATGAGGATGAGGTATAACCATTTTTTTTCCAAAGCAGAAACTGGCACACAGACGGACTAACTTTCCTGACTCAAGGATTCTGGCTCATACATTGTAGCATCACTGTTTCTGCATCTTTTCAGAGTGATAGGTTCAGCTGAAATCCTTGCGTTCCTCTAAACAACAGAAATTCAGCATCTGGTCTAGCAGCTGAGAACTAAAAAGGAAAATGTCTATATTTTCCTTGTTTTGGAAGAGATTAAATACTGAGAAGATAGGCAAAACCATATGTTATGATGGTCGATACAGTTACATTTTAAGATCATTCAAGCATTAATACACACTTAATTCAAAGAAAGCAGTTCTTCTCTCAGGAGTTAATAGAATATTTGATTTGTAGTACCTGCTCCCTCAATATTCCAAAGTTCCCAATTATTAAGAGCCCATGCATAATGTAGTTGCTGATGAGAACTGATAAATTAAAACTTCAGAATAGGCAGGATGCAATATATTCATTCGGGTAATTCCTTTTTGTAGTTATAGGATACTTATACCTTACTTTTAGGTCAACTCAGGGAAAGACCTTGACAAGTTCAGACTGAGGCATCATTTGTTGTGCCCCAAAGGTAGTTCAATTAATGGCTTTATAGATCCAGCTTTCACTGCAGTATTTCTTGCAGCAATTACTATTTAGAGAACTTGCTTTGCAAACAAGAGTGTACTGTTTCATTGAGATAATAGGGCTGTGGGTAGAGATTGTTAAAGAGCAATCAGCAAAAACAGGATTGGTAACGAATCTGATGAGACTCTCTGTTTGACTTACAATATCTATTTTGAAGCGAAGTACGTGCTTGGTATAATAACATTACTGAAGCCTCATCTCATTTTCTGTTGCAAAGATTTTGTTTCCTGAGCTCACACAGAGAAGGTTATCTGACTCTTGTTCTTAGATGACAGTAGGATTTCTTCTATTAAAGACACTGGTCATATTAAGCTTTCAGTAACAGCAAGCACTCAGATGTGTAAAAGGCCTATTTAACACTTACTGGTATTGAAGTTAATTTCACCTGGCCAGCAAATGACTGAATAAGGCCTAAAACATACTTGCTACTTAAAGTTAGAATGAAGGTAATTAATATTCCATGTTCTAAAAACACACAACTCAACCATTGTGTAGAGAAGTGGCTATAAAATATGCAAATTCAGCATACCTTTTACATCTGTCTATTTCTGATAAGATTTCACTTTGAAAACAGGAGTAATATTTAACAAGTAGACTTTCAAGGTATTTTCAGGTCCTCTTTGTCTTGATAGATAGAATACAGTCTTTCTTAACTAGGCAAAAGTATTAATCAAAACAGTTATAATTAAGGATAAAAAATACCTTCTTAAAACAGCTTGAGTTTCAGCCCTGTTTCCTTGTTCAGAAAGAATCAACTTCTGTTTCTAGTTCTGTACCCCATGGATAAACATTTTGAAGTTGGAAAAATCCTCTACTAGTAAGACCACCATCACATCTGGCCTGTGATGTAATCTGGAATTTTTGATAAAGACCATATTTCCAGTCATCCTTACTCCGTTGCTAAGACCATACATGTTGAAATGTGTGTTACCTTTTCATACATTTTCTAAGATAACACATTTTTTATTCGGTTCAAATGGCTACATTTCACACTTAGGAAGTCAGTTTTTCAGCTGAAGAGGTCATCAGTAACCATGTCATTTAAAAACATGTTCAGGAAGGCCAACATTTATTTGGGTTTTGCCTTGCCCTACTAGAAGGCAGAGCAAGTCAGAACAGTACCTTAATCTGTGACTTGTGTAGGTGAAACTTCTAGGACATTTCATGTATTTTCCACCATGGTTAACAGGAAGTCTTTTCAATTATACTTCTTTTTTAAATGTTACTACAGCTGTTGACATACTGTATACATTCAGAAATGTGTATTTTCAAAACTTTAGCAAATAATCAGTACCCCTATATAGTAGGGAACAATCTAAATGTGGAGAAATATGAATTCTCATAATCATTTTTTTCTAGAAGATATTAAGACAAAAAAATTATATGTGAAATAAATTTTAAATGCTGAAAGGGAAATATTTTCTTCCAAATATATGAGACCATTATAAGGTATACATAGAATATATATGGTGATGTCACCTGGACGTTTATGGAAAAGGGAAAAAAAGAATCAATTAAGAGTAAACAACAAACAGAGAAAATCAGTAATACACATTTTGGGCCACTAGGAAAATATAGGGCATGGAGATCTGTTAAAAATGATAGAAGATCTTTGAGAAACCAAAAATGTAATGACTTTCCATTTACTTCTCTGGATAGCACAGAGCCTTTTCCATCAATCTTTTGAAGAATGACGTATTAAATTCTGAATCTATTTCTCCCCTATATAGTGGTCCTCTATTAAAAATCTATACAGAAACACAATTTCTGTGTGGTATATAAGAGAGAGAATTAGTAAACAACACAACTCCAAAAATACAATCCAATATTAATATTCTTGAAATTGACTGGCAGCCAGGGTACTCTATATACGAGAATGGACTTTTAATTTTGGACTAATCTTATCAAATGTTGAATTTATTTAGAAGGAAATTGATTGTTACACAATATTTATTGTACTACTATAATCCAGCAGTGCTTCCAGCTCCCAATCTGGATGGAGGTCCCCTTGCACTAGACATTGCACAAGCACACAAGAGGGTTTTGTTAGCTGAAGATGCTAACATAATACCTAAACAGGAAGATGACATATAAACAATGCAAGCAAATTTATGTCTTAGGGAGCTATCACTGGACATAAATAATTACTTTTTAGTCTCACTGATTTCTATTAGTGAGGCTTTGGTCATCTAGTGTTACACTCAAAATAATTTGACACTAGATGTATCCTACTAGTCCCACCTTGAGAAATGGTAGTCAAAGTTTCTGATCTAACAATGAGATTTTTATACATGAACATGTATGTACTTTATTTGTATGTCAATTACTTAAAGAGAATTTAAAACTAAGTTGTTTAAATTCTCTGTCTTGTGGTTACTTCGGTACGTTGGCTAGACTCTTTGGATGCTATAGTGCACTCCCCTGTGTTTCTCACAGTCTTTGTCCCCTGATCACCGTATCAGTACACCAGATGGGAAGCTAGATGATGAGCAGGAAAGGACCTGCAATCCAGCACTTGTGCAAGAACTAGGACACTTTGGAGACCCGAGATGGGGCTACCATGCAGTCAAGATGCAAATGGGGTGCAAACACTTGGAGCGATGCACAGACCCTGGGTCACAAGTTTTAGAAATGCTGCTCACTTACGACACTGCATTACAATGCGTTACAATTATTGTAAGAAATATTACAGTAAATTTTCACTGAGTATGTGAGTCTCTGTAATAATGTTGTTGACTATATGATGATCTTAGGAAATAAAAAAAATCTGTAAGGAGAAGTAACCTCTTATGAATTCACGTGATAACACTAGAAGAAAACAGATGAGGTTCCAAGAACACAGACCTTTTTCAGGTCACTCGAGTCTCATACTGTGTGTTACTGAGTATATCAGTCTTGGAAAAAAAAAAAAAAAAAAAAGATACATCACACCAGAAGCTCAGAATACCCGTTTTTTCATAGGCAAGAGATTTGCCATAAACAGTTTAATTTAAGATTACCCATTACACTCAAAATTAGCAAAGCAGAATAAGGATCTGCAGTCATACACTTCTGAGATCTCCTGTACAGTTTTAAAACTTGTTCATATAATATAATCTCACTGTATTCAGATTTTTAAAAACTCTTCAACTATATTATAAATTATTCTGACAACAGTAAACTTAAACTCTTTCTAAATTTTAAAGTCTTCTTCCACACTACAATTGACTTATTGTAGTTTTTCTTGTTTGCTCATAATATTTAAGGATTCCTTGTCTGACAGAGACAATAGGAATGACTGTAGCCCCATTTCAGGCAAATCAGATTTACTTTAACCAAAAAAAATCAAAATACAAGTGATTAGGCTTATTCAGAATAGAAACTATGGAATTATCACTATTCTGACAGGAAAATATTTTAGTAAAATTTAGGATGAGGATTTGTAATTAAATACACATTTTTAATTTTACTTTTAAGAATGCAGCTAATAATGTAAATAACAGAATACTCACTGTTAACAATAAAACACAGAATAACCTTCCTTAAAAAAAAAGCAAAAGGATCTTCAAGTTCATTAGTGTATGTCCTTGCAATGAAGGAGAACTCCTGCTGCGAAAGTGTGTTCTTTGCAGTACATTTTTATTGCTGCGTAGTCTAGTTTTAAATGTTCCAAATGATTGGGCACTCCCAATTTAATATGGCAGGCTATTATACAGTCCAGTAAGTCAAACTGTCAAAAAGTGTTACATGACTTTCAGTTAAAATTTGCCTTTCTTAATTCCTCACATTTCTAGTTTCATATTTCTTATTTTCCTTAAATAATCCTCTCCATCTTTGGTATCTGAATTTGTGAAGCATTTAAATTATATTTTACTTAAGTATTTAAGTATATAATCAGTTAAAATATTTGAAAACATATTTAATACTCATAAATAGATCAAGACTTGTGGCATTATCTGCTAACTAATAATGCATATAGTTATTGTTTAGCAAATTATACATAGTTAGGTATTCAAAATTTTCTCGTATAATATTGTCTAAATAAACAGATATTGGCTTATGGAAAGCTTTGGAAAATACTTAAAAAACTATTTAATACTTTGCTTCTCTTCATTATTAATTGCCATTGAAATCCAATAAGGATTAGGAAAGTTTTAGCTCTGTGATAAAAGTTGTTGGATATGGGCATATGGGTAGAGCAGTCACTAATTACAGGTGGGCCAAAGAATAAAACACCTTTGAATTATATTTGGAAAATTCTGCATTTGTTAGTACAGTTACTGCAGTTGAACAATTTATTCCAGTGCCAGAAATACATGCACATAAAACAGAAATTGGAGATAGAGAACAATCCCTAGCCCAAGGGTATAGACAGACCTTCCCACTTCAACCTTGCCTGGGTCCGTATTTCTAGCTGAAGTGGAGGCACAAGAGTAGGCTAAAATTTCTCCTGTTTGGAGGAAGAACCGTGCTTCAAACACGCATTGCTATGCTGGGCACAGCATGCGTGGCCTTTCACAGACCACGTTCATTTCTGTAGTGATACAATTGTTTCGAGGCTTGTTATTAGGGCTTGAGTTCCCCTTCACTATTGATTCAGAACCCAAGTAAGGCTCAACAACGTATGGCAAGAGAATAGGGGACTGAGTGCAGCTTCAAACTGTGTTTGACTGATAGCACAGCCGCAGCCGTAGGAACCTGCTTGTCTCTTTTACACTGCAGTTAAAATTTTGTCAAAGAACCTACACTAGATGCCAAACTACAGACTGCCTGAAGACAACTGGCATCCTGGGAAACACTTTTCTTCTATGTTTATCATGAACAGAAATGATAAATGAAACAGAGATGCCTTGACCTTTCTCATTCGGGGATACCCTGACAGTTGTGGTTACCACATAGAACCATGGGTTTCTCCATCAGGCTAAAAAGAAAATATCAGTAATTTTTGGCCCTATATATCTGAATGCTATCCTAATTCAATTAATGGGGGGTCTTTGAAAAATGGAATTAGAAGTAGCAATCATCTGATCAGGTGCATTTTTTCATCTGAATTTTAGAGCACTATTTTTATAACCTGTCAAGTGACTTAAAAGTTTTAGTCCAAGTATTCTCTGACCAATACGGATTAGTATTATACTGAATACTAGTTTTATATCTGTCAGGGGAAGACAGCTAAGGATCATTTTATTCAGGAGAAAATATGAAATCACTCTCATGAACCTGTTTTCTCCAAAGAATATACAGAGAAGGGGAAAGTAAAAATGAGAAAAAAAAAAAAAACAAGTAAAAATATCAATCTGGAGCAATGCAAGCAGTTTAGAAAGCAAAGATTATAGTTATTATATAATTGTGTATCAGGTATGTAATAAACTCACTCAGAGGCCAAATACTTCTTTTTTTATACCTTCTACTTAGAAGCTAATCTCTTTTTTTCAGATGCTGCATGCTGTGTAAAGAACTATTAGACAGATTAGCTCAACACTGTCTTTTCCAAACGGTTCGTCAGTGATGCAGCCTCCTAGAGTCACAGCAATAGGGATTTGGTATGTTGGGTTTACGTTAGCATGAGGGATATATAAGTAATTTAAGAATCAGATTCCAAGCTATAGATCTTCAGAACTCCTTCTTACATGTCAGATACAGATGAACTAACAACCCTGAAAGTTAAATTATCTGATCCCACTGGGCATGCACAGACACTGCAGTGAGGCTGACCAGGCTGTTATTCCCTGGACTGTCTTTCTGACCTCTTTACAATGGTGCCACACAACATCCCCAATTATCGGGGATCTCCCCAGTCTCCAAGACTTTTCAAACATGACAGATCTCCTCTCACCAATCTTGGGTCCATCTGGTCCCATGGAATTGTGCCGGTCATGTTCTCTCCATGACCATTCTCTGACTCGACTCTTATCTACTGCTGGTCATTCACCTTGAAGCCTTTCACTAAATACAAGTCTCAGAAACCTTGCTGGCAAGGATTGAGGCAAAGAAAGCAATAAATATCTCAGCCTTGTTTGTGTCTGCTGTCACTAAATCACCCATTTCCTTCATTTTCCCACATTTTCCATATTCAGCCTTTTCCTACTAATGTAGTCATAGATGCTCTTGTTGTCACTGATGTCTCTTGCAAGCTTCAACTGCAGCTGAACTTCAGCTTTTCTGATAGCATCCCTGAGTGCCAACAGAGGCTTTGGCTTTTAAATCCTTCCTTTGTTGCCTGCCCCCACTTATCACTCCTGTAAACTGCCTTTTTGCACCGGAGCTCTATCACAAGTTCCCTGCTCAGTCAAGTCATGCCACATTGACCAATATTTCACAATTCCTTTTAACCTTTCCCAATAATAGAGATATTTAATTGGATAAGTAGGATATATATTAATCAAGTGATTTCTGAGAAGACAAGTTTTTTTTTCAAGTTTAATAAAGCAAAAGAATTAATTCCTGATAGCATATTGTTAACTCTCTTTTTCAAGCAGTTAAGCAAAACTTGAAGTTTACTTCCTTCAGGAAAAGAAAAAAAAAGATATGATACCATTGGTTATTTTTTACAACTTTTACCCTCACTCTTTACAAAGAAAGCTTCTTTAGGGAAAGGATTTATAATCTTCATTCACAGTTCTAGACTTGCAACAAGCAGTTAACATCTACTTTTTCTTAACCTTTTCTTAGAGGCTACCAGCCCTTTTCTGGATGATTTTTCTGAATTGTTCTGAGCTACTTCCTGTCTTTACAGACACAATCTGCACAATATCTACACACTTTACAGACACATTCTGTACAAAACAATATCTAGCAGAAATCTTGGTTCTTTTGTGGGAATTGTGACATATACTTTCGCATCAGAAAGATGTAGTTACAGTTCCACAGATGAATTTGTTATTTCCCCAGAATTATCCTAAATGAATGAAAAAGTTGCATTGAGTCAGTGTTTTAACTGCATATGCCAGAAATACAAACTCTGTAACAGAAAATAAGGGAAAATCCTTGTAACTATGGAATTTACAGCCCACCCCGTGCAAGGATGTAAGCTTTCATTTCTTGAGCAATCTCATCCCACTGCTCTTGTTGCCAACATGTGAAAATATTGTGCTTCAGCAGATTAGAGCATTTGGTGCCGTGCTTGCAGATAAGCAGTAGGAAATACTAGTTCCTGAAAATTGAGTTTCCAGTGATATTTTATTATTTCAGACCTGACTGGCAGAAATACCCAATTCTCTACAGAAAGAACAAATGAACAGAAAATAAGTTTTAAAACTCTGTTTTAAAAAATAAATCTGAGTCACCCAGAAAACAATTTAAGTATTTTTACTTATTGATATTCTCTATGATTTATGATGTACAGCACTAAGTACATGTTATCCTTATAAACTGCATAACAAAAAAATGGTAAGTGAGCTAAGATGTTCTGCACTGTAGTATGTATGACAGTAACAGTGCCGAAAAAAATTATGTGAGGGAAGAAACTTCGTAGGAGTCCATGTAGTAACAACTCTACCAGTTACTAGGACTTAAAATTCACCTATGTAAAGCATGAGAAAGCAGAGTATAGAAATGCTTCTATGAAAATCAAATGTCTTTAGATAAATGATTGGAACTTAAGTATAATGCTCTTTCTTCAATGGCAGGGGCAGAGCAGTAGACATTTACTATTACTGTTTTTCTTGTGCAGTTCTATTCAAAACATCTGTACATCATGACTGCATTTTAGGAACAAATTACCTTAGATTTGCTTTCACTGATGCATTTTACTATATCCTACATAAAGGTACATCTTGCAGACTTTCAACCTGTTAATCTGCTACATGCAAAATTACATTATAAATATTAACATATATATCATTGAGGAAAAGTTATTAGATTTATTCTGGAATAATATAGTTTCATAGACTAAAGTATGAATAGTATTTAGTGTCTCTGGGCTTTAACTAATTAGCCAAAAAAATTGTTAAATTTTAGATGCACATAAAGAGAAGATAGTCAAAAAAAACCAACCTTTTAACATTACGGAATTCTGTGGAAGTTAAAATTACAGCAAATACATAAAAAAATAAACAGAGATTATAAAACAAGAGTAAAATACATTCTTTTCATGGAAGTTAAAATCCACATCAAAAAAGTCTTAAAGATTCAGAAATTATAGATGAATAAATATACTAAAAGATGGATATTTTACATACATTTTAAACATAACTACAAACTACGATTGAGAAGGAAGAAAAAAGAAACATGTATTACATATAGAGAAGCTGATATACATATGAAATCAGTGAAGTAGTGAGGCAGGAAAATAACAGAATATGACTAGAAAAAAAAGGAAAATTAAAGAAGACACTTACTGGAGAAAACCACATTACTTTAAGAATCCAAATTGTCAAAGAAAAATTCACAACTAGGATGATCAGCAGGAGGAGAACAAATAGGTAGAGGCAACGCTTTCTCCAACCATAAATGCCGATTTTGTAGACATATTCATTCTTTGGCCTCTCTAGGCTAGTGCCTGGTGTTGTTGTTGTGTATTGTTCACGTACCATCTGCTATGTAAGACAAAAAAAAGAAATCAATTAGTTATTTAAGCTAATTAAAAAAAAAAAGTGAAAGTAAATATTAAAATATAATTCTTATGACGTTTTGTCTGGAAAACATTTTCATCTTGTCTTGGTTTCTGATGTACACAATGTGGTATTGTTTTAACTTATCAACTGCATTAAGCACTGTTTCCAAGAAGCACAAATTTAGTTTATCTTATATAAAATGGCAAAATTTTCCTCCATTTCTTCATAATATTCTAGCTCCCTCATCACAAAATAACATAATCTGTAGCTCAGAGAATAATATTTTACAATAGAACTACTGTTACAATGTTAATAAAATGTTTCTACTTTGCAAGTGCAGGATTTAAAAACACCCTACATATTTTTTCACCAATTCAGTAACAACTCTTTGGGTTGCAAAACTAAACTGCCTATCACTGAAGTGCTAGAATATGTTAAGCTTCAAAACCTTTATAAAAAGGAATAAAAATAAACCAAAATGGATGTCAAGAGGAAAATAGATATTCAAGATATCAATAGATATTCTTCTGAGTCAGGTACCTCTAAGGGTAACTCTTCTCCAGGAACGTGCCCACTGACCTACATGAAAATAATCCCAAATGGGATTGCCTTCACATGAGGTCTCCTTCTCAATTCTGAATTTACTCCTGGGGAATTAGATCACTATTGTCAGTACACACAATTTTCAAAACACTATTAAATTATATCTTTGCCCAGATGCTAAATTACTCCAAATCATTAAAGAAGCTCTTTCTAAGTCCCCTTCAGAGCCATCCTACATCTGTAACAAGCTGGTGGCTTTCAGTTCTGACCCTCATCTCTAGAAATACATCACTTTTGTGTAATGTAGCTTCCTACAGATGAACACAATATACTTTTACAAATAAATTGAAGTTTGTGCATTATTATCTATCGCTTTGCCTAGGTGCAATATTCATCTTATTTTTTATGTTTCTTATTGAAAAAGCTGTAATACAAAAAACCTATCAGAGTTTTAATTTATTGCTTATTCCTATAAAAATGAGACTTGATCATTGGCATTTCATCATGTAACTGTGCTACAACCATAATGCAATAATGTTTTCATCAATTTGTTGCTGCTGTCAGTCCCAGTAAACCCAGATTCTGTGTAGACAAAGCTTTTCATTAGCTAAAAATATTGAAAATTGTATAAAGATATATTAGCAGAGAGTCACAGAACCTTATATAACTTGGCATTACTTTAATAAAATCTGTAGAACTACAAGATGGAAGTTAATATTGACAATGTGAGTTACTTTGGTTTAAAAAGATCAGATCATATTTTTTAGTTCTGAACATTTTTCAGTTACCTAGTAGTAGTGATAGGAGTACTGTGTGTTTAAGAGCTGCTGCATTTTCTTGTTATCGCACTAATCATTGTACCACAAGTCATATCCTTCACAGAGAAGTTGCCTTTTATCTTAAACCTATTTTACCATGCTGTTCCAAGTAAAGTAAACTGGAAAAATTATACATACAATGGACTTTATAAACTACTTGGGAAAATATTTACCCTTACTTTCACACAGATTTCTCTCAAACAATAAAACTTACAGCACAGGATGCGGGAACTGCTACCTGCTGATACAATCAGAGAAATTATCTGTAAGTTCTTGCCCATGTTTAGTATCATCTGATGTAATATTCTAACGTGGAAAATCCTGAGAGTTTCTTACTCTTTCCCTCATTCTGCATACATGTAAAGGGTTGGTATAACAAGAAATGAGATGTGAGTTAGAGAAACTTTTGTAGGAACATAATCTTCCTTCACAAAGACAGACTGCTTGTTTTTTGAACACATAAAAAAATCCACTTCTAAGAATACTTAAAAGGTAGTTTCAAAGAGCTGTGAGAAAACAGAGTGTTTTCTAGAAACTGTAGAATTTCATGAAATTACCTGAGGCTTCCACAACAAATCTCTAAATATGGCATCTGAGCTTCAATTTATTGTTCCTCTGTTGCTGTCCCCTACAGCCTGGAAATAAATTCCTCAGTGGAAATAACATTTGAAAAAGAGTGAATTAGTTCTCAGATCTTTTGTTGAGTTTCCTGTCCCTGCTACCACAACCAATTTTGTTTTATTCAAGTTTTTATGTATGTCAGTCTCATCACACTGTTCTCACAGGCTGGAATTCTTCTCACAACGTTAGACCTCAACAGCTTATTTTTCAACATCTGAGCTGACCAACCTGCACTTCCTTTATGGTCAGTGAAGGTAAATTCACCCCTGCAGGCAATCATTTATCTGACTTATTTTAGATGTGTATTTTAGACATCAGATGAGCTGCTCCTTAGAAGTATTTTTTTCTCTATAAAAAAAAATGACCACAATGCTGACAGAAGAATTTGATCAGATTAATTCCAAACAGAATAATATCTAGAAGTATGAAATCTAACAAGAAGATATTTATTTTTATATTTATCTTTTAATTCCTATTCTCCTCTCTTCCATTTTCATCCTGTTGTAAATTGTTCATTGAGTAAATCAAAGATTTTATACATAATGTGCTACGTACTGCTGTTTAATGAGGCAAGGTCAAAATCCATTAGGCATTTTATCAAAAAATGATGAATTTTGTGATTGTTTTCGGTCTGGCTATAATTCCATGGGGAATATCTCCAAGTGCAGCTCTGTTCCCTGCAAAAAATATTTCTTCCTGACCGAAGTCAGTCCTTGTTTCTTAACATTAGGACTACTGAAAATTGCTCTGGTCGTAGCCACTGGCTATTAAGTATTGCAGGCCTAGACAATATGTAGCTTTGAAAAGAAGCATTTTTGGGGAAGCTGGGCTTAAAAGAAAACCTTACGACTCCTTCACCAGAAGTCTGGTGAAGTCTTGGCTGGTGAAGTCTGCCAGGATTCAAGCAAAGCTCTTAGGAAAACACGGGACATTTTGTACCATAATGAAAAATAATGTTAGAAATCTTTGAATCAATTGAATATTTTGTTTGATATCATCTTTTAGTAACCATGAAACCAAGTAAGCTGGTTGTGTAGGAGCTTACTAAACAGATCCAGGAGAGAAACAGATTACAGTTGATATTTTGACCACGTAAAATTTTCTTTAGAAGTTATATGCAAGGGTTGCATTCCTGTTGGAGTATACGAGGTGCTATTTAGAGAGCTATACACTCTTTTTGTTATGCAACTAAAGCTGCTCTCTGAAAATACTGAACCATCGCAGAAGGCTTCCATGGATCTATTCCACTTTTTTTCATGGAAGATTTAGAGATTGGTTTCTGTAATTCGCATAATTCAGAAGTCAGAATTTTTATATTCATAGCTAGTTAAGGAAAGACTGGCCATCAATAATGTTACTGGGTTTTTTTAGGTTAGTTTGGACCTAAAGCTCAGAAAGCTATTTGAGAGGTCCAGAATTCAGTTAAGACAACTGTAATTTGAAGAAGGATTTTCAAATTTGTCTGTAAGCCTGCTTGTGAAAGCAGTAGAAGATTGTTAGAATATTGTTATTTAGGAGCATATTTTCAGGAATAAATTATTCCCATAGTGACTACTGAAGGTAGAATAATATTGTAATTAAAATAACTTTTTTTTAAATTTAAATTGCAAAAATATGTTTACAAGAATGTATTTCCTTTTCACAATTTTTGTTCATAAATTGCTACGTTATTTTCTTGAACTTAAAAAAAAAATCTCCCTAATACACCCTAATACACCAATCTGTGTTACTCAGTACTTTACATACTGTCATAAAATTTCACCAATAATAATAAACAATTAGAAAGCATAATTTCAAATTACTTTAGTAGTTTAATCCTATAACCAACTATAACTGCATTAATAATTAAACAATTACTAGCATTTTATATTTTGGACTTTTTTTCAATAGTGTTGAAAGTTTTAGCAAAGAGATAAAATGCTTAACCCTAAAGAGATACCTCTTCAAGTCACAATTAAGATGAGGCGAGATGAGAACTGGTAAGGTATAATGATGAAATGTGAACCAGTGATGATCATATCATATTTTTTTTTGAAAGGGAACTTCAGACACCAGAGCTTCTGCTCTTTACCCTTTAATGAAGTATATTCATATCCAGGAAAATTAGGAGTACATGTGTGGGTGAAGGAGGTGATAATGTGCTAAAGTAAAGCAGTTGAGTAGAAGGACTGTTCCTGTAATTTTAATTTTTCCTTGAATTTTTGTGTCATTATAAACAAACTGTAAGCTGAAATAAAAAACACCTATTAATTCAGGCAAGTGAGAAGTATTTTTTACAATCTGCAGACAGAATCTTTATGAAACATTATCTTATGTGTATATAATGCATTGAGCTGGATGGCTGTTATTATATAGCATGAACATCCAGAAGTACACTAAAATTCTGACTTCCCAATCAGTTGGCATTCAAACATGCAATAAAAGACCCATTTTTATCTTTGTGGAGGACAGAAGCAGTCTACTGATTAAGCATTAGGAAATAAGCGCAGCCATCATATTTTCCTGATAGAAGGAAAAAGAAAAAGGAGGCAAACCTGCTGTTCAAAAAAAAGATAGAAAAAAAATACAAAAGAAGAGAAACTATGGAAAAACTCTCAAGCACAATCAGATAGGTGGCTTTTGTGAGTAAATGAAAGTTTTCTAATTCTTTTTTCAACCTTCATTCTGATACCACATATTCAATGCTGCTCAAATTTGGTTTGCTGAGATTTGCACATTACATGGGATATTATAGTTTGAATTGTAAATTAATGTCATCATCTAAAAGGAGCCAGAGGCCTGCAGCATAATTTCTGGAAATCAGCATAGAGAATTTCATATAGCCTGCTTAACTGTTTGCCTACCTTGCAGTGCAAATTTCCATAACAACTGTGAGATCATCACAATTAGCAGCTTTGCACATTTTAAATATTACTACAATAGCTGACTGGTACTCACTGACAGCATAAGAAAAAGTGCTTCATTATAACTGATTGTTTCTATGTCTATTTGAATTTCATTCATTGTAAAGATGGTTAATTGTTTTTTTATCTCCCAACTGTATTTTTTTCTTTTATATCAGTCAGATTAGAAAAAAAAAAGACACGCCTGAAAGTCTCTGTGAAATTTCCTTCAGAATCAAAAGGCCAAGCAAAAATACTAGATTTTTTTTGGTAATTATTTTTTATTTCAGCAGGTCTTACCGATATTTTGAGAAGTAGCCTGTTTCTGCAACGATAAATGTTAGATCATTAACATAAAACACCTAAGATTCTTTAATTTTGAAAATATTTGAACCTACCTCAGAATTTTAGTCAGCCTTGCAACTAAGTTTCCTTGACATGTGTAGAGTACAATAATATGGAAAAAAGAATTTTCTGATCTCATGTTATTTATTTGTCTGAAGTTTCCAACCTGTATTACTGTCTTCGGAGAAAAAAAACACCTTTTCAAGGATACAAAGTGCTTAGAGTAACAGATGTGCAAGTGACTGGACTTTGATGTGGGTGAAACACCCACCTAGAAGATTGTCTCGGCCACAGGGCTGCTGCTTAGTCCTCAAGAACCTCTCACTGCTGTTACAGAAAGAAGCAGTCTGTCCAGCCAATGTTTTCACCCAACAACAAAAGACTGAGATCAAATAACTGGTATCAAGAGTGTTTAGGTATTTACATGAAGGACTGCTAGTCCAGCAGCGGCGCAGGAGACACTGACATACTGCAGCCAGTACCAGGGCAGGCGGCTGCAGTGGCTGTGAGGATTCTCCCTCCTCCCTGGGCTTAACAATCCCTTCCATATGAAGTACAACCAACACAGACTCATTTCTTTAGATCATTTTTTATTATTGAATCACATCTTCAACAAAATGTTTATAAACAATTAGGCACACACACACACACACAAAACTAAAATTTATGAGTTTTTTTCCTCTAATCTCTTAGGTCTTCAGTGGATACAAAAAGAAAAAGTAGAAGGAAATCAGTTCGCATGTGCCAGAATACATGACAGAAGAAAAGTGTTTGTTATGGAATTATGATTTATTTGTGTTATTTCATTCTATTTTAATGAACTGAAAAGTGTGATAAAAAGTAAGAGGTTTCTTCATCCAAAGCCTGGAAGCTTTTTGATAAAGGCCTTACTAGAGTTTGTACTGTTGCTGAAGTTGTATTATGCCACTGGGAGGATGCGAAAGGGAAGTTTCATACATGTTGAAACTGGAAAAAGAAGAGTTTACATTTCACCTTTATAAGCCTGTTAGTGAGAAAAAAATGAGGATTTGTGACTAGAGTGAAGTAAAAGAAGAAGGAAAGACATAAACACACAAAAGGACTTCTGAGTAACTGGATCTATGTTTATTAAAGAATTGCATTGCTCTAAATGAACTGTCCTGTGTTCTTAATCACATATGCAGTTAGCATAGCTTTACAATGATCTAAGCTGACATTTCAAGAACAGAAACTAAAAGAAGATGGCTGATAAATTTAAAACAACTTTTCTTATAATCTATCACACGGAGCTTTTGTTCACTAGGATTCTAAATGATTCCCTTATTCATAGCAGACACACACACTACACTGTATGCAGATAAGACATTTATATCCAGTCCATATTACTGTAATTTACTGAGAAAGTCTGGCACTTAATTCTTAAGGCAATTTGTGAGAAATCTGAACAAAATTCTAAATAAAATATCCAATATCAAATTTTGCATATTTTTGTATATGTAAAATAAAAGAGACAAGATCATACAAGACTAATACAGATACTGTCTTCTGTAGATTTATGTCCTTATGTGATCTATTCCAGTCATTCAATTTATAATTATTATAGAAAAAAAAAAGAAAATTAATTAAAAATCCCTTGGTGGAAGTCAGTCAACAAGACCATTTACTAATAGCAGCAGCAGTTGTTAATACAGTTTGATATTTGGGTAGACTGCTGTCAGTACTTACCAGTATCTTTGAAAGTACTCTGAATTTGTATCAATCATAAGGATTAAAATTCAAGAAAGGGTTGTGCTTTTTTTTTTTAAAACTGGCAACATTCAAGCGAATTATTAAAAGAAAAGGAGAAATAGCAGAGCATTAATTCAGGACTAGAACATGACTCCAGTGAGAAAAGATACTTCTTAAGATGCATGTGTACCATTATAAGGTCTGATAAATTGTTGAAGTATTAGAAATCCTTGCCTTATTTATTGATTTGCTTCTTCATACATTAGTTATATTTCATACATTAGTTATATATCTTACTTTCAAATTGTTCTCTGATCTCTGAGATTACTTTTTTAGTTCCTTTAAAATAGATAATGGAATCATTTCCTAAATAAGTTAATACAATTTAATACTACAAGTCATAGCCCCTAAGCATCTAAGTATAAAAGAATCATTTTAACTTTTATATAATGGAACATACTAAAAAAAGCAAGAAATTAGCTTATGAAGTTAATGGGAACTTAGTAGTCAACAAATAATAGTCTGTGAACCATAAACAATGAGCTACTCTATGCAAAGAACATGAAAGAAGTTTGTCCTAACAAAACTGACATTTAAAAATAGATGAGGTAATCACAGATCTATGGGGAAAAGGAAAGTTGTTTTCTTTGCCAGTCTGTGCTGAATTCCACTTTGAGCCAACCAACACAGGATGTGTGCAACCTGGAAAGGCTGGACTTCTGCAAATATTCTTACCAAACATATCAAATTCTAATTGTTTAATTGCAGTTAATAAATGATAATATGGATGTGGCTACTCTTTCAGATATGGATGCTGACCACCCATATCATTCCAGTCTGATTCTTCCATAGGCAGATTTGAACTTACTAGGACAAATCCAGATTTTTTTAACCTTCAAAGACTTGACTTTGCCACCTTTATTATGCCCTGAAGTCATTCAATTTTTGTTTTCATGCAACCAAGATGAAAAGAAGGCAAACGGAAAACAAAAAAGAAAACATAATACAACTATTCACATTGAACTCATCTGCAAAATTCAGTCTTCTTTCTCATCTTAGACTTTTTCCTCTCCTGTAATTTTCTGACTCTTGCTATCAATTTCAGTAACTTCTCCAGTTATTTCTTCATTTATATCCTAAGAGGTCTCGTTTCAGTTCGTTTAGCCTTCACAGTAATTATTGATTCCAGTCTCTTTGTCAAAACTATCCCTAAGATTTCTCTCAGATGCAGCAGCTTTGGACAGCCAGCTTCAGTTCTTTTTGCCTTGTCCTTATCTACTTCTATTCTTTCCTCATTTGGCTTTTGTTCCTTCTGCCTTACAACCAATTCTTCCTCCAGCAGAGGTAAAGGAAAGCAACCCACTGCGATCACAGCAATGATGGGGTCTTAGCTCTCATTTCCGATTTCCAGACCCAAACCTGTTGCAGGAAAAAATGCGCTCCATCACTATAAACCTGACAGAAGTATGATGTGGTGATGGAGCATTAATCTGGTCAGAGAAGAAGCTGTAAGAAACTAAAAGCTTTAAGAAACTAAAATGTGAACAGAAACACAAAAGGCTGCCTGAAATGCTTCTGCCAGAGACATGGAACTAGCTGTGATTTTTAAGGCTAAAAAATAGGTAAATTTGGACAGATTTCACAAGGATTTGAAGCATACTTTGTTTAGTACATACTGTCCTCTATTTGCTGATCCAGACCATTTTTTTACTGAAGATTTTCCTACGTTATGTCTAGAATATTAAACTAAGCAGGGTCAAGTCAGAAGATTAAGTACTGTGAACATCCAGAATGTTTAACTAGCTGCATGTTTCCCTCTGGGGCAGGCCCTCTCTCAGACATGGCCATGGCTACTTCCTGGTCTGTTTTTCTGTGCCAGTTTATAGCCCTTTGTTTTGCTAGTGAAGGGAACTAGTTGTACAGATGCAAGCAGTGCCATGCCATTTGCTTTCAAAGCTGAGGATAAGTGTTGACTAGCGTGGCTTACCCATCCTCCCCTTTTTCCTCACCCCTCCAAAACCAAGTGAACACTATCCACATTTTCTGCTCAAGCAAATTATTCCCCCTGTGGCCCTTTAGCCACTCTAATATCTGCTGTAAAAGCAATACTGCAAGCCACAAGCAATCGAGGAGACTTCTGGAGTATTAAAAAAAAAAATCCATCTTCTCTAGATAAGCATAGTAAAGCTACACTAATCTGAATTGAAAGATATTTCTTCATAGGAAGGGATGTTTCGCAAGTCATACTTTTCTTGGGGGACAGTTTTCAGCAAAAGTCCTTTAACATTATCTTTAATGTTCTCATTTCCTGTATTCAATGCTGTGAAGAAGTAAGTACTCTATGTGGCCGCAAAGAGGAACAGCTCTATTTAAATATATAAGCAAATATGCACTAGCATAAGTTTTTCTCTTTTTCTTGTGCTTGCTCTTATTTACTCTTTTTACTTCTGGGAAAGAAGCTGTTAATTCTTTAGCGGCTTCCTACCAGCTCATACAGTTGACTTGTAACAATTGCAAAACTGATAAAAATAATGGACAACAACTTTGCCCTTTACATTCCTTACATTGGAAAAGAAGTGTATGAAGACTTGCTGAATAATTTCACATAACAGATAGGGATATAGTAGTGATAATTCTGTGAAGCTTATTTTGAATAGTGAAGTGAAAATACACAAAAAATGGAACTTTATGCAGATGCTTATCTAGAGAAGATGTATTTTTTTTTAATTTCTATCAGAAAGACTTGGTATGACATTGTGTATTAGAAAGCAGTTAGCTTCACAGAATCACAGGAGGGTTGAGGTTGGCAGGGACCTCTAGAGATCATCTAGTCCCACCCTCTGCTCCAGCAGGGACACCCAGAGCACGTGGCACAGGGTGGCATCCAGGCGGGTTTGGAAGATCTCCAGAGAAGGAGACTCCACAGCCTCTCTGGGCAGCCTGTGCCAGAGTTCTGTCACTCTAACAGTAAAAAAGTTCCTCCTTGGAGTTAAAATTAATCTTCATATCTTCCCTTCTTAAATTAAGTGATTTATCACAAATTTATGCTTAAACAAATGTGAAAGAATTATTTGACCTCGCATCTACAAAGTCTGAATTGTGACAATTTTGCAACACATGCATCTGAGCTTAATTGAAGAACTGAAAAATCACTTTACATTTTATTAGAGAGGGAAGCACAATGTTTTCCTATGTATACTGTGCCTCACCTGATATTTTGCACCTCTGCCCTTTCGTGATGAATATTTATTGTCAATGACCACAAACTGATGAGTTCTGGTCGTAAGAACTCTAGCACTCAGTTTTATTTACACAAGAGAACACAGATTAAGGGTGTATTAGACACATAAGGAAATCATCAAAAGCCATGTACTGCAGAAGCCTTTTTTGGTGATGTTGACGTTAAATGTTTAGGCAGCAACTNAACTGAAAATTCACTTTACATTTTATTAGAGAGCGAAGCACAATGTTTTCCTATGTATACCTGATATTTTGCACCTCTGCCCTTTCGTGATGAATATTTATTGTCAATGACCACAAACTGATGAGTTCTGGTCGTAAGAACTCAGTTTTATTTACACAAGAGAACACAGATTAAGGGTGTATTAGACACATAAGGAAATCATCAAAAGCCATGTACTGCAGAAGCCTTTTTTGGTGATGTTGACGTTAAATGTTTAGGCAGCAACTGACTCTGTGTTTCTTCAGTGACTATGGCAAAGCAATAATGGAACAAAACCAGAAGTACATAGTAAAACAAATGAATATTCCTTCTTCTGTGCCTCTCTTCGGATTAAAATGAACAGCAAGGAAATAATAGATATAAAATGCACAGGTAATATGCCATTTGGCTGTAAAAATAAATGAAGCACAAACAAAACCCAGAAATGTATGTTAGATATGCACGTATTCCAAAGTAAAACAAGAAAAAAGTCTCACATATAATTTATATATTCCCAACCTCTCAAAGTGGTATTTTTTTTACAGAAAAGCTTTTCTCCAAAATATAAATAAGCAATTATTACTTAAATTCTTATTTTTTTAATTGAAGTTGACATCATTCAAATGCTGCATTCTGAAAAGTAAGCTTTATTTTTGACATATTTCTTCATTTTAAAGATACTACTTTAGGAAACTCAAAAACAATTCCCGTTAGGATGAAATAACAAGCATATTACATTGTCCACAAAATATGCCTTGAGTTTCTAAAGTCATTCTTTGGGCCTGCACAAGGAAAAAATTTTCTGCAGCACATTTATAACTTCTCCTGTTTCTCAAGCAGCTCCTTTACTAGTGATTTGCAAACGGTGCTTGATATGCCACTCTGTATGTGGACAGAAATTTTTCCCTTTGTCTGTACCTAAAAGCAAGCCAGAAGAAAAAAGGCAATATCGTATTACAACAGAGAAGTCTAATAGTGATATCACTGTGCTATTTGCTACCTATAGGCCCATGCCAATGCAGTTTTAAAAGTTTTGACTTAAACAATGAGCAGCAGAGTAGCTCCAGGTTTGGGGATCTGGGACCTGTAGCCTGTGAAAACAAATTGCAAGTGTTAGGGCCAGCCTCCACCTATGACCTCCTAAACTCTTTCTCGTAGGTTTGAAGAAAACTTCAGGTCCTGATGAAGGCAGTGCGCACTCTGCAAAGATTTTCTTTGGAAAAGCAAGTTCCATAGAGGCATAAATAGAAGGTCTCGTTTACATTCAGAACCATCCTCATCTAATCTGGTTGGCAAATATGCTCCATTGCAAATTATACGTAAGCAGCCAAACATTTATATTCTGAATAAAACCCTATGACCTTTAGACCTACAATACACCAACATTGCATTAATTTCAGAACAACATTAAGGGTGTTTCTCCATGAGAGTAACAATGACAAATTAGCTTTTCTTAACTTAGATAAACTACACTAAAACTCTGGAAAAGTCTATGCACATTTCTATGGGTCCTTTCTGGTAAAGAATGAAGACAAATGATGCCAGACCTTAAAATTCTGCAGTTTCTCCCAGTTTGCAGGTGAAATTGGTTTGGGTTTGTAGGTGATTTGGACTGATCCAGTAAAATAAATAAAATATATTACAGTAGATGAAAAAAAATTAAGTACTTTTTACAAATTGTGAGAGGCTTTTACCAACAGAACATCACATACAATTCAGGTACTCAGATAAACATAAAAGATGTTTTTATCACATGTATCTTATAAACAGTTTCTTCTCTGTTATACCAATGCATAAGAACATTTCTATTTTCGACAGCATTATCTTCAGACACACATTGAATCTAGTTATTAAATGACATGAAATATTTTATAAAAACTGCATAGAAAAAGAAATACACTATTTTATAGTGAAGTTCTGTGTTTAAACAAGATAACAGTTTTCAGAAGCTTTACTTTTCAGTACTTTGATTAAGTGAAAAGTACCTACCAGAACACAGCAAAACTGAAAGTAAAATGGTAAAGGAAGGAAATACTTGTGTGAAAAAGAAATGTCCTTTATCATACCAAACAGTATGTCAGAAAAAGTTCTTGGCACAGAAGCTCTTTTTGCAGGTGCATTTGAGCACTTGAGACCAGAAAAATAGCCAAAATATCCTGAAAAGATATGGCGCATGAAAACCTTAGCACTATTATCCTCTGTCCTGGTTTACTGTCCATCATACATAAAACTTGGTTCCATCCATATAAAACTTCATACTACAACCATCCATACTGCATAAAACTTGGCTCTGGGAGTTCTTTGAGTCAGCTTTCACTTCTTCAGCCTTAAATATGATAGCATTTTTGTGGAACTGAAATACATGTTAGAAGCCTTGAGGCTTTGTGTGAAGGTACCAAGCTTCCTGATACATTCTTTGGCAAAATGGGAGGGAAATAAACCTGATGCAGTCTTTTTCATGCTGACTTTTGGTGTCATTCACATTCTCTCTCTTTTTCTCGTGTTTCTTGCATTCAAGCTAAATCCATATCCTTCTTTCTCTGCATACTGAAACCTATCCTAACATTTTCTTTACATCTCTAATGTAAAAACATTCATTCAGGCAAGCAATAACTACAGTTATTTCTACCAGTCACCCAAATATCATCCTGTGATTTTTCAACCCACAAAGAATGTTGATCCTCACTTGTAATTTTTTTGCTTTAAATTCTGTATCTCTGTTTCCATCCTTACATTCCCAAGTAAAATTCAAACCTAATATATAATAATTTCTTACTGGTTTGTACTTATTTTTCTTCTTTATTTCCTTTTGGGCTTTCCCCACCCTCTCTAGCCACTCACTCAAGAGACTAGAAATATCTGTTTATGCTATAAACTATCTTAATGTTTTTTTTTTTATGTATCAACTGATACAACAACTAGCTTGCAGGCAGCAGTATATAGCACTGATGCAATTTGCAAATAGATTCTGAATGACATAGCAAGGCTGAGAGACAAAAAATTATTGTATTTGAGAAAGACATCAAATTGAAGAAGGCTCTATCAGCTCCTACTTTTAATTGAATTCTGAACTCTGAGGGATCTGTATCCATGAGTCTTCTCGGAGAATGAAAGATGTGGCTGGGTGGTTCTACTAGCATGATGAACTCGGGAAAGAAAAAACAAAATAGCACTCCATCCTTCAAGCACACGGAGTTCTCCTCTAATTCATTTTTGCCACTCTCTAGAAAATCTAAAATAAATTAACATAAAAGCAATGGTGGAAATAACAAGAACGGGACAATGAAAATATTCTAAATATCCTGAAAAGATTTTCCAATTATTGTAACAAATAAAAAAGGCACCAAGGCTCATAAGTGAAAAAAATAACGAAGAAGGCAATCACTTTTGACATCATTAATTAATAATTTGTTCAGAAGAAGATAAAAACCAGCCGACTCAGCTCAGCCAGTGTGGCCCCAGATCTGACTGCAGAGGTCAGATGCATGGTAAGCAGAACTACCAGGATTTCAACTGACCATAAACTTTCAGGACTCTGTTGCACAAAGTTACCATGGCTTATGTGAGGATTACTCACTTCGATGTAGCAACATGGGCTGGAGTTCATTTCACCAAACACAAGCTACATCAGCCACAATTATCTAGGCCCCTTCAAAACGAAGAGCGGAGGACACTGCCAGCTCCTCATTCTCAAGCAGATATTCAAGAATATATTCTTCTATTATATGCTATCTATGAATATATTCTTAAGAATATATTATTCATATTTAAGATATGAAGAAACTTCCCATATCTCCATAAAAGAAAACTAAGAAACAGGTGTTTAGGGCACATTCCTACACTTTGCCAAAGTCCTGTTTTAGAAATTTATGTGCCTACTCTAATGCATGATTTTGTAGTCAGTGATAACACCTTTCAGAAAGATGCCAAAAATATTTCACAAGATCGTCTGCTAGTGAGTCAGTAACCTGCCGATATCTGGATAAGAAGTCACTGAGACTGACTCTTAGGTAGGGAAATCATCCAAGAGATATTTACAAGTTTAGTATCACACTGCAAAGAATAAAGGAAAAGTGTTCAGTAAAAGCAAGGAGTCCATTCCTGACTAAATTAAACTTCCAGTATGTGACAGAGAAACTAAGAGAAAAGTCAGCTAGAATCATCAGAAGTTTACTGCTGCAAATGATTTATTTACATAAGAGAGCATAGAAATGACTCTGTATAGTCATCTGATATAGAACAAAATTTGAGAAGTATTAGAAGTTAGCATTTTGATATATAAGTGCAAGTGCACATTGTGCAACTTAATACTGCATTCAATCATAAAAATAAGTATACTGAAATTAACAGATTAAAATTACAATTACATATACAAAATAAAGACTTAAATTTTGTAACAAAAAAAGCACATAGATAGCAACATGATCCTTAAATAACGACAGAACCAGCTGAAATGCTACACAGATAATCGGAAAAGAAGTTGAATGTTATCATATGTTAAATACAGAACAAGATTAAAACAACTTAATCATTAATGTGTAAAGGTTACAACATGCACATGAAAAGTAAATAAAGTAATTGTTACTTACTGTAGAGATCTGACACAATGTGGACTTCTGAATTAACTACAGGCAGTCTCTTCCCAAGAGAGTTGTCTAACTTTTCCACTACTTTCAATTCTGGAGTGGAAGATATTTTAGGCCTGGCCAAATATCACTGGAAGAATATTTGTTCACATGTTTGGCCATGTCTTACATTCCATCCTCTTGCTTTGGCATACAGACACAGCTAATTTTAACCAGTGACACAAGCAGCTAATTCTACTGCTAGAATTGTTGTGCACTGACTCCAGAAATGAACTGTATCAGTACAAGATACCACCAACACATAATGCTTATTGAAAGGGCCCATCATGTTACATCTGAGATCATAAAATCCCAACTGCTCTTTTAAAATCTAAGAATATGCAGCACCTCATAGGATTTGGATCTATATCCTACTAGTTAGCTGCCAATAGTACACAAAGTTAAATTAAAAATAAAAAACTTCTTTATTTATTTTCTGCATCCATATGCAAAGTGTAACAAAAAAAAAAAAGATTGCCTGGCCTATGTAACATGTAATATCCAACAAAATTAAATAGTATTTTTTCTGATTTTTTTTGTTAACATTATTCTAAAATCTACACTAGTAAATATAGTCTCTTTAAAAATGAAAATACATATAATTTAAATAATATAAATGAATTTCATAAAATGATTATATTAAGTATTTAATTATAAGCTTTTCCTAAAAGCTGCTACTCTTGATATTTAAGAAAAAATGCATTTAAACATCAAGAGCTTTAAAAAAACACAAAATGAAGTTACATATATTATATATTGAGAGATTGTATTTTAGAAATTGGGAGACATATTCTTCAATGCCATTTTAGCTTTGAGTTTTAAAATGCAGAAACTAGTATTCCAGCCCTGCTCTGCTTACATTAGCCTAACTATACAAATCCTGATCCATGGACTTTCTGTTCAATCCCCAGCACTTTAGATAAAATCTGTGTCGGTAGCTGTCTGCAATTTGTAAAGCATTAAAAGATGCATCTATAAGATTTATAGGAGATTAAAAGTCCTGTTAACATGTGCTAAGTGAAGTATTGTAATCATTATCCACATGTTCAGATAATTTTGCTTTGCAAAACACAGTGCTTCCTTCATTCTAGCTAGGGGCTCATGCTGTTCGTATGCTTTAGAAGACAGCCCTCCTATCAGACATTCAACAGCTGCAGATCATAAATTTAGGACTGACACAAATCCATCTGATCACAGGGTTACAAGATACTTTTTTCCTCTTATGAATTCTCTGCCCATTAATCCTTTATCAGACTCCGTATATGTACACAAATGGAGTAGTTCATTTCCACATAAACAAACTAATTCATACATATCTGACAAAAATGACAAATAATTTAAATAATAAAATATTTGAAAATTTTCTTAAGCAGCTTTTATATTTAATCTCTTGGATTTATGGAAGATAAACTGTGATGGAAGCATTTGGGTATTGTATTAACATCAAAGCTTTTCTTTAATTTAAATTCCTTGTAAGCATTAGAGGTAGAAACCTGTAAGTGTCACACAGTTTTGAAGAGCTTAGTATAGTCACTGTTCTTTGTTCAACAATTTCCCGCAAAATTATTTATCTGTTCTTGGAGATAAGCAGAGTATCATAAAAAAATGGACCAGAATACAAAACAAAACAAAAAAGCAACATTGTAATTTCATTTTAATATGTTTCCTTTTGGCATATTTGTAATTATTTGATTTCTCAGTTCATAAAAAATGATTGCCTGGCATAATGCCCAGATAGAGAAAGGGATTAGATTAAATTACCCAGTAGCTGTCTTTCTGAGCAAATTCTTGTATTTTCTATGCACGACTACTCCTCTTGGTTTCCATTCCTGAAACATCTTTTGCCTGCTCTTATACCTATCTACTTTCTACAAAGTATTTTTTTTTTAAAGAAAAACAAATAAATACCTCAGTTAGTATTTTCTGAAGTGCTCATGAAGTAGGACTGGAGCAAGAGTGATTGTCAGTGAGTCCTGTATCATCTGAAGGTAGCTGTCTTCCTATTTAAATGCAAAGAAGAGAAAGAAAAGGAGAATTTTTCATGAGTACCAGGAAAGAACACAATATATTCTTGAACCGGCCTCTATTTTAATAGACACCATTTTAAAGGTCATAGTCCAGCATCCACTGAAATTAAAATTATGGAGCACAGGCAAATAAATAAAATGCAGAATACTGCAGTCCTATTTTTGCCTATAAATGTTCATGTTAATGTAGTTTTCAGTGAAAAAGAAATAAATTTTAAGACAAAATCTATGTGAAAAATAATGAAAGACCTTTATTACAACATTAAAATTCAATCTACTATTAGAATGCATCAGTGAAATGAACAGTTACTTCCGTTAGGAGGTATCATTTCTTCTGTATAAAAACAAGCTCTCTCAGTCAAGCAGTAGTTCACAGATAGTTCACAAATCCTGAAGTCCTGTTCCTCACCACAAGCCTCCAGTTGGATTTTAAATATTGCTAACTAACTACTTAGCCCTGGAAACGTAACTAAGCAGACATTATTCTGCCAGCTTGCCTGGTTTCTCTCCTACCACTACTTCACTATCTAAAAGATCCTGCAAACCTATGCCTTAAGAAAAATTAAAAAACATATGTCAAGGGTGTTTTCACTATTCTGCCATCAAAGGAGTTTTTTCTTTTCTTTTTTACTGCAAGTTAAAATTTAGGAAAATTCTATGTACACTGACAAAATTTCAGCAACACTTGCTCTTCCAACTACAAGACAACAAAATGCTAGAGAAGAGCAATTTCATTAATTTATCTAAACAAAATGTCATAGAGCCATTTGGTTCTACCTATGTCAACTTATCTCACTTATTCACATAATTATCAAGTCTGTGACATATTCACGGAATGTAATAGGGTTTATCAAGCAAAGAGCATTCAAAGCAAAAGAATACTCTGATCACTATGGAAAGCAGAGTTTACCTTAGAAACAAAATACTACAGAAGAAGAATTTTACAGTTCATTACAATAAGAAAAAATATTTTATTTAAAGCTCTGTGTTAGATATTCTGCAACTACTTCTCAAAAGGATGTACCTAGCTGCAAAGATTTTTGGTCTATAGTGACAGATCTTTAGATATTAGGGCAAACTTAGAGCAAATAGGACAATATCTTGCTAGGACTGGAATCACACTTTGACTCCATTGTAGCATCTTTCTCTTTGTAGCATCTAAAGTCGGTCACTGTCAGTTAGACTGCCTCTTCAGAAAACAGGAAGAAAGTCTCTTGTACCCTGAGAACTGCATTGTAAGAGATATCTCTTTTCATTGTTAATAATGAATTCATGGCCAAGAAGGCCAATGGGGTCCTGGGATGCATTAAGAGGAGCATCTCCAGCAGGTCGAGGGAGGGGATCCTGCCCCTCTACTCAGCCCTGGTAAGGCCACATCTGGAGCACTGTGTCCAGTTCTGGGCCACCCAGTACAAGAGGGATGTGGAGCTGCTGGAGAGAGTCCAGCGCAGGGCGACTAGGATGATCAGGGGCCTGGAACATCTGCCCTATGAGGAGAGGCTGAGGGAGCTGGGCCTGTTCAGCCTGGAGAAGAGAAGGCTGAGAGAGGGCCTGATCAGTGTGTACAAGTAGCTCAAGGGAGGCAGTGAAGAGGATGGGGCTGGTCTCTTTTCAGTAGCGGCCACTGACAGAACTAGAGGAAACAGTCACAAACTAAAGCATCAAAAGTTCAACAAGAACTTAAGGAAGAACTTCTTCACGGTGAGGGTGACAGAGCACTGGAACAGGCTGCCCAGAGAGGTTGTGGAGTCTCCTTCTCTGGAGATCTTCAAGACCCACTTGGATGCAGCCCTGTGCCATGTGCTCTAGGTGGCCCTGCGTGTGCAGGAGGGTTGGACTAGATGACCTCTAGAGGTCCCTTCCAACCTTAGGCATTCTGTGATTCTATGATAATGAGGTTAATTACGGCTAAAAGTCCTTTACTGTTGAACAACTATAGCAACTGTTGAACAACTGGCAAAGAGTAAATGCAGCTAAATTTAAGTGTGTAAGGACGTATAACTGCAGATGAAACAGCAGTTTGGCCATATGGGTTATTTCAAGAGACTTTAATAAAGGTTCAAATAGGTAAAATGCACAGTAGTAGCAAGTTAACAACAAAACAGCAGACTTTTTGGAAAAGTAAAATTCACATGTAAATATACATCTATTATAATCACCAAATGGAAAAACAAAAGCAAAACAAAACCATAAAAACAATGCAAGTCCCTAGCAAATACACAGATAATTTTATTAATAATTTGGCAGAAAATACAAAGGTAATTAGTCACTACAAATCTAGACATACTCTTCCGGACTTCTGAGAACTGAGTAAAAAAAAAAAAACAGAGTTTTATTGATACCTGCCTTGGATCCATGTTAGTCCTTTGTAAGTTTGACTAATGATGCAAAAAATATCATTTTTCATGTAAGAATTATTTTTTTAAGTCTTTCTTAATTCCCACTGCTGTAAGAGGCTCCGATATAATATAGAAAAAGAATCGTTAGAAACAAAGCTTTCTAGTGTTTCCCTTCATAGCATTTTTTAAACTGGTAAGTGACAGGACTGCAGACCACTTCTGATATATTGAGATCCTACACCTTTCTAAGACAGTTATAAGGTGAATATCTAGGAAATAATGTTAACTTCTAAATTTAAACAAAGCAAATAGAGAAAGCCAATAGATTTAATTTGTTATATACTTCTTTTTATTCAGCTGCCTAGCATGTCAAAGAACAGTAGATGCATGTATCTGATTTCTAGGATTTTTTCTGTCTGTCAACCCAGACACCCAGAGTCTGTGGGCCCGTTGTCTGGTTATCTTAGCTGTACTTCAGTCTCTCCGTCAGCTGTCAGTGTCCATTTGCTTGTTGGGACACTCCTCTTTTTTTTTTAGCTTTGGGTTCCCCAGGATGTTTGGTTGATCCAGAGTAGGAATCTTCTTCAGTCTCTTGGCTGGTTCTCTTCTCAGATGAACTTAGGCACGACTTTAATACCTATAAAACAGATTTCAGCTATTGCAGAGGGCTAGTTCCTTTTTATGTTAATTGGTATTTTCTGCTGGGATTGTATCTTCACATGTCTTGATTAAGAACTAGCTAGTTGCTTAAGTTATAATTTTGTATGTTCTTCCAAAGAAGTTAAGCAGCAAGGAGGCAGGGAGAAAAGCTGAATGTACTTCATGCTCACTGCTGTACTGGTGCCAAGTACAGCCTGGTGGGTGAACGAGAACAGACATAAACTGGGACAAGGAGTTTCTTTTCTAAGAGCACATAAACATGCTCAGCTTTGCAGAGCCTTCCAGAGAGGCAACTCAAGGAGGAATAAAAAACAACTAGGAGTTTGCAGCACGTGCGCAAACTAGAGGTGCAATGGAGGTGGGTTAGCTGGAGTAGCATCCTAAGAGTAGAAGATGGCATCTACCAATATTATGAGCGGGACAAAAAAAAAACCCCAAACTTCCCTCAGTTCTCAAAGCAAATCCAGAATGATTTTGCCTTTTTACAACATTATGAGAAAGTTGTATCAAGTATGATGCCTTGAGCCTTGAGCCAAGAAACTGTTGGCTCAAGCAAGGCTCAGGAAGAAATAAGGAGTGTAGTCTTCTGTTCTTACAGAAGTCTAAAACATTGTGGGCAGGAGGGTGGAATAAAGTTCTTTTTAATGGGTTTGTTCTTTTGCGTAATGACAGGATAAGAGGCAATAGGCATTTTTTTAAATGGTGCTGATATCTGTTGGAGAAGTCATTCGACATCTTTCAAACGTCTTTTCCAAAAGATATCAACATCATTAAAAAAAATAATAAAGAAGCATGCTTCTTATTCTCTGGTACACTCAACATATTTCCTTTCAGATCACTGACATTTTATTAAAAAAAAAAAAAAAAAAAAAAAAAAAACACCTTCAAATCCACAAAACTCCCAGAGTAGGATAATCCAGTCTTCTATCTTGAGATATCTGAGCTGATACAAAAATGTCTCTCTGGGGCAGATTAGTTTTCATAGGCTTTGAAACTGCCTCTGCATTCTCAACTTGTATAAAGGTTTGTGCAAAGACAAACTGAAGAATGTGATGAATTTGCCATACTTTTGCTTTCTTCCTATTTTTTCTCTCATTACTCTCATTTCCTTCCCTACTTACACATATATCAGCAGTATAATCAGACTAAGAGCTATAAATACACCCATTACCTTTTATGTTACTTTCATTAAAGTATACGTTATTTTTCAGTAATACAATACATATTTAACTGACAAAATAAAGCATGTACATTTAATCAGCACTGAAATAAAAGCCTGTGATACAGTGTTCATTAGTTCAGGTGGGTATTCATTCAGTACCACCATGAATCCTTGTAGAAAGAAAATAAGCATGACAGAAGGAAAGAATTAAGGCACACAAAAAAAATGTTTCTTGTTCCAAAAGACTTCAGTGAAAGACAAGTGGTGATATGAAGATTACATTGTTCTTGCTAGGACTCTGTAAGAGGAACAATGGTCCAGGATATCTCTCCCTAACAAATTCAGTGCCCAGAAAGTTTTAATGGAAAGTAAAGCATATGGAATATTGAATATTTTGAATCTGTATCCTTAATTTTGTCTAGGAATAATACAGACAAAAGTTTTAAATGCTTTCATTTTACTTACACAAATGATTGTAATGAATATTCAGGGTAAAAGAAAAAAAAAGACTAATGAAGATATGAGACAAGAAAGTTGCATGTGTTTATATTATCTATTTCTAAATAATATTTTGTTTCTAATACGTAGACAGAACTTTGAACTGTGTTGCTTAAACTATTTCCTTACAGCAAACTCCTCAAAGAACACCTCCTTGAAGGACTTTAATCCCCAAATAAAGAGGAAACCCCAGAGTAGTTGGGTAAGGCAGAAAATAAAGAAGTCTCAACCTGTCCATTTTTCTTTGTTCAAAAAAACCTGTTGCTTTTAGACTTGAAGTCTGTCACCTCAGTGATTTTCTGAGTTGCAGAGAGGTCTGAAGAGTTTCCTGCAGGACCTGGGAAGTTTCCATTTCATTACCTGTGAAATCCGTCTCTCTGTTCCCTGCCTGTTCTCCTCCCCATTCTTCCTCTAAAATTGTAGGTTTCTAGCCCTTGCTGTGTTTCTCTTGGCCTTTTATAATTGATACACTTGCATTTTCTAAAACCTTCTTTCCCTGAACATCCTCCAGTGTCCTTAAGTAATGAACAATCTTTCTTTCTGCCAGAGGGTTTTATCTGATTTGGTTTCCCTTCTTAATGGAACACAGCAAGGAAGAGCAAAACAAAACGAAAAAAAAAAATGAGATGGATGGGCAGTCTGCCACATCCACTTTACAATAGTATTTTGCACACTAGAATGAATAAATTATTGAGCAAAAGGATAAATTATTCTTCTTAAGATTGTACAGTATGTAATATTATAACCAGGCATGTCTTCTCTGAAATCAGAGATATTTATACTGTTATGAAATGAAATCATTTATTGCACATAGTATAAGAAAAGCCTTTATCCGATAATGATTATCTCCTGGTAACCAAGAAAAAGCTATTTTCCCAGAGTTCTTTCCTTTAAAAGTATACTATAAAAGTCAATGATTAATGATTTTCCATTTCACAAGTTCCCCTTGTAAAACTATTCTGAAGTTGATTATTCATACTGTAGCACTCACAATCATTCTGTCCCCTATGACTCACCTCCCAAAGAATTAAAAAAAAGAAACAAACCTTTACATTTGTGAATACCAAAAATGGTGGGTGAGGAAAGGCAGAAAAAGCATTTTAGTAGTATAAACGAAACTAACACAACACAGACATATGTTGGCTATTATCTTAGAAACTAAACTAACTAAGGAAACTAAAAATATTCAGCATTTTGTCCATTTTTCACTCTAGAACTGATCCTATAATCTGATGGCTCCCTCCCTTCTAAATGGCTTAGGTATCATATAGATGCAGTCAACCCCCAGAAAATGATCATGGAAAGAATTCCTCATCTTGAGTCTTTTAGGCTAACATAAAGAAAAAAAAAAAGAAAAAAAAGGAGAAAGAACTTTTCTCACCAACAACCACTCTTTGAATAAAATAATAATTTGCCATCTGATCATCTATTATGCAGGATACACAAATGGCCTTTAAAGTGCAAGAGTATAATTGCACAGCGAGTTATTTTTAAGAATCCTTTCTGAAAATTTAAACTTGTATAGAAGTAGACCTTGGTTTCTTGAACTGTATTCAACCAAGATTTTTTGGAGCTACCACTAATTACAAAGACTGGGAAAAAAACCTATTAAGTTAATTAATACAAAACCAATCTGTTGATTCCTCTGATTTTTAGCTTTGCCAAAATGCAAGCAGAAATATTAAGCACAGAAGACGCGTATTTAATTAGCAACTTGCCAGTAAGTAAATTCTAAACGTAGCCCTTTTAATACAGAAGAAGCTACAATTAACAGTAGGTAAGCTCCAAAATCAGTGTTTAAATGTTCTGTTACATTTACAGCGCAAAGGGTCCCCAGAATGGGACCCTTTTATTCACAGTATAACTACCCACACTTCCCAGTTTGACCATGACTTACAGCTCTCACTACGACTTCTGGCATTTTCTGAGGAAGTTTCCTTTGTGCCCCCTGAAATCTTGAAAGGCCATAAAATGAGGGTGGTGATGCATGACCAGTCAATCCCAGGTCTTTCAGATATTCAGAATGTGTGTGTACCTCTGAGGCTTTTTCTTTAATTATGGTTGTTAGACTTTATAAACAACTGTTCTTACTTGCCTCAAAGGACCTTTAAAATCTGACTAACAAACTTCATCCTGGGCTTAGCAGAAACATCAATACCCAATTACTTAATTTTATATTCTTAAACAAGGTCTATTCGATGCCTAATGTACTTTTTTCCTGATTAATGGTGCTTGATGTGCTTAGGTTTTAGGCTTTTCCTAAAGTTTGGGTACATACTGATCCACTATCAACAGTTAGCACTTCTTATTTCTTAATATTCTTGGGCTGCTTCGCATATGATAGACCCAAAAGAAGAAGGAAAAAAAAGTGCAGCTGCATTTTTGAAGACAGACATATTCTGATACATACCTGGCTGCATGTGACTACAGACTTGCCACCTAAGTATCTACTGGTTATCACAAGATGTAGCAGACAAAGGATGATTTATTTTTCTTTTAGGCTTCTGGAATGGCTCAGGGAGAACAGACCTGGCCAAGATTATATTCAAGTTTTCTCAAAGAGCAGCACAGTGAGAGAAGCGATACTTTTGAATAACTGTATTCTCCTCAAATATTTAACACTGACTCAGAGAGAGACTGGGCCTTTGATAACCGGGGCTAGAAGATAAATTACTTCAATTTCATGAATATTAGTAGGAGTTCTGTAGTAATGTTTATGAGACTCCTGTCGTTTGAGTCCCTGAAAAAGAAGTTAGCTGAAGATTGGAAAGCCAGAGAAGAGAGACAAATCAGGGAAGGCAGAAAGAGAGTATTGTGTTCATGATACCCAGGACCCTCCAGCACACAGCAGCAGCAGTGATTGCAGACAAATAGGCAGCCTGACTATACTGATAAAAGGTGAGAAAGAAGATTCATCGCAATGTTGCACATTTAGAAACTGTTTGGAAGGACTTGAATAAAAAGGTGTTGATGAGCAAGCTGTTTCTTCCTTGAGGAACATAGTAAGGACATTTCGTATGAAGGCCGTATACTGAGAAATCGGAACACGAGCAGGTAATGAAATACTCTGGGAAAGTTTGGTCACATGTGGAGATCATGGAGGTAAACACACTGCTGAAAGAGAAAGACCTTGACCACAGAAGGAGAAGAGGCAACTGCTTTCATAACCAACCTTGGGATACTGCTTATCTTCCACCAACTCATTCTACAGTGCACTAAGTCAGGTGTACCAGCCCCGTGCTTTTAATCCTGACTCGCAGTTTAATCCCGCCTCATTAAACCCGCTATGACTGTTAATAATGTAGGGTTTTTAGGTAGCTGGTTCCCTTTGACTTCAGCATTTAGGGGTAACATCTACCTCAGTTACCACAGAAAGGGGTGACCTGCCTTTGCAGTTACCTATAGCTCTTCTTTTATTGTAGAGGGATGTCTTAGTTTGATGGCTTAAGGGAAATTATATCTGTCTGCTTACTTTGTGAAACCAGCACTCAATCTCAAAAGAAAACATTGAGAATCAGTTTAAAGCAGAATTTTAGCAGTCATTAGGAAATCATCATTATATAGAACATTTAAGACATTCTTATTTATGGGAGTTATTTACTCCCATAAATTAGGAAGTCAAAATTCAGAATTATGAAGAGAAATTTTATCAGGGAAATTACCAAAGTTTACCTGCTACATTAGCATTAATCTAAGTTCAATCAGAAACAAGACCTTTATGTAAACTAAAATGTATAACAAATAAAAGTATCAATATGTTGCTCAGTTTATTAAATAACAAATAATTAGAAGAGAAAGGAGATTGATTTTCTGTTGAAGAATTTTACAAAGCTACTAGAAGTTTACATGAAAAATATCCCTAAAGAAACAGTTCTACAAAATAGCATACTTAGAATTTTATAGATTTAAAAGCAGTTAAGAATTTTCATAAATTACTCAAATCATGGTAACGTAGAGAACTCGGCTGCTATAGTCCATTTGCTACATGTTTTACACTTTCTTTACAGTGCTCATGAAATCAAGATACAAACAGAGCAAGATTCCACGAATGTGAGGCAGGCAGAATCACAAGTAGAGAACCCAAAAAATAGAAAGGGCACAACAAAAGGAATGTGTATGTGCACGAAGTGTGTTCTGTCTGGAAAGAGGAACGACAATTAACCTATAAAGTAGAGTTCTCTTGCTGCCTTAATCACTACTTACATGGTAGCTTGAATCTACCTCAGGATTGGCCAACAAAAGGAATTTTATCAAATCACGATCTATGTAGCTACAAAAATTACACATTTTAAAGCACTTGAAATTGCCAGAGGAAGAAAATCCTCCCTAGACATATATTTAAGTCCCAACAAAATAGTTTTTTTTTTTTAGAAAAGTAAGTGAATTCATTGAAGTTTCATACATTGTAAATGGTATATTACCTATCATTGTCTATAAACTAAGTTTTACATTCCTAGTTAAAATCCAATTCAGTGAATAGTTATTGCATTTCATTTGCAACAAAAATTTCCTAACATATTTTTCAATTGTTTCAACTAGTTTACAAAAATAAGCAAAAAAAGGGAAAAAACAGTAGCATAAGTATAAAACATTCACTATTTACTATGCATCTGCCTCTAAATCTACAGGTTTTTACCATAGCACTAAATTCTGGAGACAAAAATAAATTCTCTTTTCATCAGGGTCCTGTCTGTGAAGCTGCAATTCAGTAATACAAATGGGAATTCTTCTACCAGCATTCAGTTGGGTAAAAAAGGAAGGCTTTTTTTTTTTTTTTTTTTTACCTTTTTTTTTTTTTTTTTAAGTTGCTTTAATCCAACATTCAGAACTTCCTGACTGAAAGATTGGCATATCCCTAAATTCCTCTTTACCTGAATATTCTTGCTTAGTTGCATTTCTGGAGGTCCTTCTCTGACACCATGTTTTAAAAACCATTACCAGTAATGGTGTTATTTCTTTGTATAAGGATGTATTTACCTTGGTGATATAAGATGGAAGTTTTGTTTTGAAGTGTCGGCAGAAGGAATGCTCTGACTCTCCACCCCACAAACTACACTGCAGGTGAGACAGAACGTACCTCTGTCACCTTCACTTTGTTCTCTTAGACGAAGACACACATATGAAAAAACTGAGAAGGAAAAAGCAAGTGTGACAGTAATGTATTTGTAGACTAGAAACATTTTGTTTGAGGGGCTCACATAAAAGCCCTCCAACAGAGGCATGCACTGCTCAACCAACAGTTCACAGCAGTGGTATGAAAAGTTCCATGATGAAGTGACTGTTCACTTTGGGAATGGCACAGTGCTTGACATGTGGCTGTGTGGCATATGTCTAGGATGAGATATTGAAGAATACAGCTACTGAGGTTACTTAAGTGCTGGGAGAAGGCTGGCAGGTGTCTTAACAGGGCCAAATACAACATTTATGTTAGGACAGATTGCTGCATTGAAACAACAGAACCAGCATCCCACAGTAGAAACAAGCAATTTAGGAAACTTCCCATAAGACTTACCCCTGCAAAGGTAAAGCGAGAACACTTTTTGATGATGAATATATAGCAAAACATAAATTTGGTTTTATTCCATAACATTCCTTAAAATTTATTCGGCTTCTCTGACCACTAAGCACTGGGCTTCTCTGGAACGACCTGTCACGGCCCCAACATCTTGCTCCTGCCTGACAACTGTCAAATCTCAGTCCATAATGTTGTATGTTAGGATATTTATCATTATCTTACACATCTGCACAGATTCATTTAGATTTTTTTGCCATTTTACTGTCTCACCACTCACCAGTAGAAGGCCCTTCTGAAATCGCTCAGTTGGTCCTATTGCTCCTTTTGTAACTACCTATCATCAGATTTACTAGCCTCTACACAATCCCTTTTCCAGACATTTTCATGACTATACAAATCATGTGTTGCAACAGCTGTGTTATGTGAACAGGTCTTAGCACATGCTTTGTTGCAGATCTCCAAAGGCAATGTTCCTTGCTGCAAGAACTGAGTATATTCCTACTATTTTTTTTGTATTTTTTTCTGGCCATTTGTTTATCCATTCAACCTTTCTACTTGTGCAATAGTTGCTTAGTCCCCAAAACTTTTGGTTCAAGAAGCTGTTGAAAAATCAATTGGGAATCTGAAAAACTTATAATCAACCAAGTCTCCTTTATTTATCTACCTTCAATGGCCAGGGAAACTCGAGGCCCATTCTCACCTGGCATGAAAATTAAACCAAAATTGTTTAAGACTTGTCTGTTTCACCAAATGCATCTAGCTAGATGCTAAGTCAAAAGCGTACAATTATCTGTTTTTTAAGGCAACAGCTCTTTTCATGGCTGTTTTGACATCATTATACATACTTCAGAAATTTAAGTTCACTTTATCTGATTTCCTTAAGCATTTTCTATTTCTCTGGATACAACAAAAAAAAAAGATGTCAAAAATCTGCTTATACAACTAAGTTATAAATTTCTGTGGGGTGTTTCAAAGACCAGCAATTACATTTTCATTCCTACAGACTGACAGAATGGAAAGCAGCTTTATTTTAGAATGCCATTTTCTGAGAACTAAAGAACAAGTATCGAAGCAATGCTGGTGTTGAAATGAAGGCTGAAAATTGTCACCTTTTGACTGGAGATTATTTTTAAAGTATTAGAAACTAGTCAGACATCCCTACATTAAACAAAAAAGAATCGTTTAAGTGTTTGGGGTTACATAGGATAGGCGCACTCTACAATACAAAAAAGGAATAAAAAGGCTGTTTAGAAAGTGGCAGCTTGCAGTTTACAGAAAAGTAGAAAAGATTAATAAACTAAACAAAGCTCAATAGAAGTGAAAACATCTTCTGTCATTACTAAAAAGAAACATGCTACTTTAGTCAAGTACAGTTAATTTGGCTATTTCATTAACCAGTGCAAGGAATCCTGAAATCTATCTTGGCAATATAGATATGATGATTTAGACATACGTCATTCACTTAGCAAATGGCCTTGTGGACGACCTACATGGCTTTTGATCCTGAAGATAAAAAAAACTATAGCTACTCCAACATCTAGATTATGTTACCCAGCTTCATTTCAGGGGAAAACAAAGGAAAAACAAAACCAGAAGTAAAAGCACGGTTCATCAGGCTTGTGGGCATCTCTACTCTCTTACAGTTGTTTAAAAGTCTGATAAAAAAAAAAGAAAACTAAAAAAGATTGCAGAAGATTAATCAAAATGCTATGCAATACTCACATGTAAATATTTCAAGAACTTTAGCAAATGTAAAACACAAATACAACCTAAATTCCTAATATAGAATCATGAAAATACCCTGCTGAAACATATTAATATAGGAAACATATATTCAGGTGATTATGACCTATAATATGTATTTGCAAAGATCAGCTATCTTCTTCTCAGAAGGATGTATCCAGAAGCACGTAAATGGTCCTTGACACTTACCAATATGTATTATGCCCATAATTACCTATATATTCATCCTATACTCAATTATTTTCACACACTTTAAATAGTAGTGATATATTTCAAGAATATCAATATCCTAAACATTTAATTTTTACAAATGTGTATTTGTTATATGACTCACTTTCACTGATTTCAGCAACAGAATTTGTCCTTTCACATATGCAATAGGTGGTTTTAGCATATGATTTTACAGCTAGTTGAAAATGCTACCCATTCAATAACACTATGTGATGATAATAATTCATTTAGTCTTTAACCTTCTTCCAGCTACTCTCTTTTCAGATTACTTTCAGGATGAGGCTACAGGGTGAGAATTCCCAAGATGTTTGGGACAGAACACAAGGACAAACACTTCTGGGATGGATGTGCACTTCAGAGGGCTCAGTGCCAAAGGGCCACACAGGTTACTTCCTCTCACATGATGGCATATCCAACCTCCTGCCGAAAGAAAGACTGTAAGTCTCCAGGAAAAGATAAAAGGCTGGACCTAGACAGCCAACAGAATAACCACAGTCTTTTCCTCATGTTGTCCCAAGAAAATCTTGTAAAACTTAAAAGAAGTAACTTTTTAAGTTTGCCTTTAGAGAAGGCAATTCTCTTTATGGTAGCAGCTCACTCCAAGTGACACGGAAGTCCACAGGGACTAAGGCTTACATTTCAGTGATGGTGGGAGGAGTGGAAATGAGGAAGGGAAAATAAGTCTTTTTTAAATATATATATATATATATATATAAATATATATATATATAAATATATATATATATGCACATACATATATACACACACACACATAAATACATATATATACACATATAGTCTCTAATATTTACTTTGCAGCTTTACAAGGATATAAGTAGGGAAATATTATCCTGAGAGCTAAGGTAAATGTTCTCCCCTTGGCTATAGTTATATAGGTTATAGCGACCTTGTTTGTTACTTATGAAGGAAAACAAAAAGATACAATGTTTTTGTTCAGTGAAAAGATCCCAACTACTTGCTAGGATTACTTTTGATTAGTAATTACATGCAAGGTCAAGCTCCTTTAACAACAAGCATTTTGATAAGACACTTGTGTGGTTAAGCTACAACAATGTTGTGACCTTAATGTTACCATCTATGCAGGTTTAATGTAAAAGTGAATGAGGATTTTGCACAGCCAGAAAAATATTATGTGCCAAAATGCAACAAAAAGTCCAGCTGAGCAGAAAAACACAAACAATATTAAAATAAGTTATTAAAGAGGTATTTCATAACTTCTTCTGAGGAAATAGCTGCTATTTATCATCATTCCATTCTCACACAGCTTTCTGAAGTTAAACATGACAACAGGCAGAAGCTGCAATAGAAAACAACAGCTTATTGTATTTACACGAAGAAATTGTAGATTCTGCCACCTATCTGCTGAAGCAAAGGAGTTTCTTGTTACATTTTCAGCATGGCTGCCCATGGGAGAAAAAAAAAAAAAAAAAAAAACTTAGCAAAAGTAGTTAGATAATTGGCTTTGCATGGGGTTCCAATAACATCCGACACTTCTAAGTTACGCTCTATCTGCTGCCAGAGAACAGAAGGTTACCTTGCAGCGAAAGCACCTCTTGGCAATAAATAAGATGTGAGATCTGTCCAGTTGGAAAGTTGGAACATATTTTATCAGTTTACAAAAATTAGAACATTATGATTTTACCCTAGGATTAGATAAATAACAGACCATAACTTCTTCATAACATAATATAAATATATTCCATGTATTACATTAAATCTACGTTAGATTTGTTATTAATATGTAGACGTCAATATGAGAGATGCCAGTAGTTACCATGAGTAACTACTGCTATAGGCAAAAAGTGAAACTCAAAACCAGCAAGCTACCAGAAGCACAACCTTAGGTGCATTTATTTAATTCTGAGAAGGGGCACTAATGTTCTCTTACCTGTAAACGGACACTTCCGTAATGGACAAAGTCAATCTCTTAATGGGTCAGATCATTGCTAGGGAATGGTGAGATGGAGAAGCTCTATATAAAATTTAGAACAATGAAATTGATTGAACTAAACCTCATTTTTTTTATGATAGCTGCAAACAGAAAGGCTACCTACTAATTTAATTACCTTTTCAATAACTATACTGTACTACTTACCCTTCAGTAAGACTATATACCAAAAAAAAAAAAAAAACCCACACATTAAAAAACTCATTTAAAACCAAGCTGTGATGACCTCTGAAGCTGCTTAGCAAGACATTTTCTTCTAGACTAAGCTGGGGAAAATGTGAAGAGTCTGCAGTGGGAAAGCATAATGGCAAAAAAACAGCTGCTGCTAACCGGAGGAATAATCTGGAGACTGTTTCGGAGAAATAATAAGGAATATAAAAAAGAAAGGTCAAGCAGTTAGATGGAAAGGCCCACTTCCAAGCACAGTCTGGGATTTAACTCAGAATTCTCAAATCTTACTACATTTTTTAAGATAGTAAATTGAAGGATATCCCTTGAAAACTGTTTCCATACTCTGGTATGGAGACATACATAGCAGAGAGGACAATTTGCTAATGCCATAAACATCTCTATCCACTCAAGTGGTGCAGTATTGTATTGGATAGCTTTGGATGGTTGTTGGTGATACATCAGGCGAGGAGGCAATACAGTATTGCCTACAATTATTACTATCTAATTTGAAAATAACTAATACAATTATTTAAAAAAAAAAAGAGAAGTCAAACACAATGGCAGTCATTTATCACCATGTAGGCAACAGCTCTTCAAATGGTTTAAATTGGATCTAACAGTAATTAAGAGGAACCCATCAGAAAAGAGTCAGATGCTGAGAATTTTATAGGACTAGAAGGGAAGCTACCAGGCACTGGAAGTTTATAGAAGCTTTTACTCTTTTCAAGAATCTAAGTTGCTGCTTAATTGAAAGAGCAGGTATGGAGTTTGTAACAGAAACTTGTTCATTTACATTTTATGATGACTAAAGTCCATTTTTTAAAGTTCAATACTATTTATGAAAACAGAAATACTCTTTATAAATCTGAAATTATCTAGCCTAGATAAAGGACAGCAAAGACCACTGAAACTACAATCTGTGTATTAACTTGCAGTAGCACCAAAATTACTTCTATGTTCCACTGGATAGTGAATGCTGTCAAAATCTATTACTTTGAAATAGAAGTTATTCTTTTGCTGAGTTTCTAGAGGTGTCTATGTGCACCATGACTTTTCTTTTCCTTGGATGGAAAAGCATTTTGGTTACTTCCATTTAAAATTTTTCTGTTGCATTAACTTTCAGAGCTCTCTATAACATTTAGAATTGTGCTAAATGCCATTTTTACAGGGATTCATTGTCTATTAATTAAATAACTGATCCTTGTAGGTTTTTGGCACATTTTTTATAACCAAATCCTAAACATAACACAGAAAAAAAATAATAAATCAACTTTTACATTTCAGCTGCTCTCCTACCAGCTGAGTCTCAAGTTTCAGAATTTTGGCTCAAGTTTACAGAATTTTACTTCAAAGTAACCGAAGCCAGTTCTCAAATTGAAAGTAGTTATTAGCACAGATAATGAATATATAATATAAAAATTTAAATTATATTGGCAGATAAAGAAGCTTAGAAATATGTAGTTTCTTTTAGTTATATTTAATTAGCTTTGTGATTTTGTAAGTCTTCCTAGAACAACATCAAGTTTAATACAAGTTGTTATAACAAGTTCAAACTATGCGAGCAACAGTGAGCAAACAGTATATAAATCTTGCCATGACATTGCCATGACTATGCTGCTGAGCAAGTCCTGTATTAGACAGTGCAATTTCCACAGCTTCAATATCTGCTTATATCTGTACATATTTCTCTGTAGATAGCTAGTTCCAACTCTGGAGATCATTTCCGATGATATATAGGCAACTATTTGATCTGCCTTCTGGGATACGTCATTCACTATGTACAAGACGCAAAGGAATTCCTTCTTTGCCTGAGAAGACTTATTTGAAGATACTGTTCCCCAAAACTCCTATCAGAAAATGATTGCAATTATAATGCTCATTAGGAGGAAACATATGAAACTGTCTTGAATGTCTTTCAGCCATCTTTTAATACCTGGATTCTGATTATCTCCAGAACAGTCTAAGCTTCAGTTTAAGTTTTTCGCTTGTTACTTTCAATTGATTCTAGAGAATAATCACATAATGCAAGACTTTCATAAAAACAGTCTTATTTCATTCAAAATGTCCTATTTAAGTCTTTTAGTCTCTGTTAGAGATATCACCAGCTGTCTTTTTTCCTCATTTAGTATCACCTGCTTTCTTATGAGAAAAGTCTGAAGCACCTCAATTTATTTCACTGGTATTTTTTTTTCCTTCATTGAAGACTTAAATTGTGAAAAAGCATCTTTTATGTATGTAATCTTTTATGTATTTAGAAAAGTTTACATTTTAAACTATTTCCCTCTCTCTTTGCACAGGACTGCAGAATTAAAATAACCATATTTTTCTAAATGAGGCTTTAGCAAACTTACTGCTTTCATCCAATGATTGTCTTTGTAAAACAGGCTACGATGAGACACAATTAAGGAGGAAATGGTTATGTATCTCTTAGATACATATTCTTCTGCTGCTGTTTTCTGCAAGTTTTCCATTTTTAGTGTTCATGCACCAATACAAGGGAACCTGGGTGCTGACTGGGATAGCACAGGTATTTCATGCATTTCCAAATGTTCAGTGACATCAACGAGCAAGGTCACTTTCCTGTAGTAATAATATTCCAAACTTGCAAAATGGGAGCTGGAAAAATGGCAAAGAGGCCAAAACATGGAAATTATTTATGCTTATATACATATATTTACGTTAAATCTGCAAAAAATCATAACTTAGTTATAACTATCTTTTAGCTAAAAATTCTTACTGCTCAAATTCATATACATTTGTGTATTTCTGTTGAAAATTTTCAAGTACCATCATGTTAGCATGGTAATATTAGGAGTGGAATTCAAATAAAAAACTGCATCTAGTGCCATCTAGTGCCATTTTATGTGCTCCAGAGTATCTAAGACATCTACATAGAGCTGACATAAATGGGAGGCTCCTGTCTGAAAAAGAAGAATTGACAGAACAAGTGAATGAATTGTAAATGTAACTGAGACAACCTTGTAGTGAATTCATCAGGAAGCCATATTCCTCTAGCTCCACCATGTATTCCAAAACTTCAGAGACGCAATAAAATGAAAACAAGATTTTGTATGCAGCTTTATAAGCAATGTTAGATCAGCTTGTCTTGTTTTTAATTAGGATGTTCTATGCAAAGAGACTGTTTCAGCAAATCTATGCTCATCGTTTACACAATGAGGTGGAAGTTGCAGTATTCCTGGTAAAGAGACTGGTCCTGTGTCAGACATTATGCCTGAAAATGACAGTAAAATCAATAAACTCTAATGATGGATGAGAGGCAGATTACACAGATGGCCTCAGATCTTGGATATTTGCATGAGGACTTGATTTCTGGATAGATATGGACCTTGAAGTAAACCTGCCAGCCAAAAGTGGAAGCAACAAATGTCTTTGCTGGAAACATGAGATGGGAGAATGAGAAACATTTTCTGCATTTGTTCACTAGCTTACTGATGGACTAAAGAAAATACATGAATCAGCATGCATGTCCAAAATATGATTATTTGGCATTATACAGACTTCAATCAATTTTGCATTCATCATGAATAAAAGTTTGGCGTGCTCAAAGCCTGTCTGTAGGTGCCAAATATATAAGCAACTTGAGACAAGAATTTACTGGCATACTTAAACATGCTTACATTTTTATTGGAATGGCAGACTGAATGGATTTGTTTTTAGAATATTTTTGGACTCAGCTGAGTCCACAATAGCAATAGCTGCTGCATTTGGGTTACTGCCTGAACTAGCTGCAAATTAACTCATCATTCAAGTTAAGAACATAAGTAAAAGTCATGGTAACTTTTTTTTTTAAGAATTGAATGAGTGCTGTATGAAAGACATTCTATAATGATAATGACAATTCCCACAGTAAGCTAGGTACTTGCAGTGACTTAGATAGATAACCACAAGTAAAGATAATCTGCAAACTGAGAACAGTTTACGAATCATTTAGCTGTAATGACAAGATAATAGAGGTAGAGAGTACCATCTTTATCTTAAGGCTAGGGAGAGATGTTCTACTTTTATATAACTATTACATTTGTCTCAGACTTAAGATTGGTCTTCACTTCTGGGTATAAGAAAGCAGTGAGTGTGAAAATTCCCTTTTGATGTATAGAGACTTCTTTTATTGCTCAACGTCTAGTATTTCAAAAAGTACAATCTCTTCTTAATCTCAGGAAAAGAGTCTCTAAATAGGGATTAGAAAGGCAGGTGTGAGCTGGACAAAGAGCATAATCAGACATATATCATAATTATACAATATTAAGAACCCAGCAATCCATGTTGATGGTACTCAGACACTGCAGAAGTATAATGAGTTCCTCCCAAATAGCAGATCTGATGAGACTGCTATTCGGCTCTCAGCCATCAGCCAAATTTGCTGTTTGGAAGACAGCATAGGCTAACAAAAGAACATTATTAAAGAAGAGAAAAATGACCTTCTTTTCCCTCCATAAATCTAAGCCTTTCCTTGAAGCCTTGTTATCTTCACTGCAGGTCAAAGTAAAGTTGACTTTTCTTTTGCAAAGTTAAAGTTCAAATTTTCTGTATCTCAAGCTGCTGTAAGCCTAAATGTAGCATGGTTAATATTAACATCAAACCAACTACACTTCCTAAAATGAACCACCTTTAACTGTATTTTCAGTTACTTACGTGTGCTCTTGTATTTAAAGTCAAGAAAGTCTTCTGCAATGCTATAGAATTGTTATGGACTTTAAAGCAATCTTCAGTTGCATTAAGAGCAGAATCACATCTAGAATGCTTATCCCGATACTGATTCTTAGCAATTGGAAAAGTCGTTCTTGACATCCCAAGTAAACTGCCTGTAATACTGCTGTAAAAATTATACTTGGCTAAAATCTCCTTGTAATTCCTGTCCCTGAAAAAGAAGTGATAAGTCTACCTATCACCAACACCAAGCTTTTTGCATTTTCTTGGTGGTGTTTAAAACAAATACTATCACAATTTAATGTAATGACTCCTATGTTTTAGTTCAGAGGAGTAATAACTGACTCGGACCATCTCAATTTTGTGGTGCAGCATTTTCCCCACTGACTGAAGGGAGAGTTAGCCTTGAATGTTCTTGACTTAAAACACTTTATCCAACATAACAATTTAATTGGACTCTAATACTAGGCTGTCTGACTACACACTTTGAGACAGACATGTTCGCCTCTCTTTGCAGGTGAAGAAAGTATACACAGCAGGGAGCTGAACATAAGTGTTAATATAACAAGTCCCTATCTTGTTTCTGATAAAGTGGGTGTTCATGGAAGGAAAAAAAAAAGGCATTCAAGAACCCAACACCATTCAAAGAGAGATGACTGAGGGCAAGAGCCAAGGCAAAATCCTTTCCGAAGTTACTCTGCATTTAATGAGAATGGAAATTCTGAAAAAGCATTCAGCAAGTAATGCTGCTATTTCAGTTGTGACTATCTCAATTTATCTACAATTATTTAGCAAATCTTCTCAGCTTCTTACTCATTATCTTCTTTAAATAATGTATGAATTCACTGAACAGCACACATTTAAACACCTCTAAACCCAACACCTCATTGGTAATCTGCCCCTTTTGTGAAAAGAAAACAAACAAAAACCTTGTTTATTCCTGCCTGCTCTTGTCAGCTTTCATGCATCTTTCTTACTTTCTCTCCATTTCAGGAGATCAAACACAAAAAAATCATCTCCTATGACAGTATTCCAGAATTGATAATGTCACCATATGCCAACAGATAGGTGGACATGCTGAAGATTTGGAGAGAGAGTGTAGGATCATGAGCACTCACTCAAGGCTAGCAAAAAAGACCACAATCAGATTTGGGGTAAGCAACTTGGAAAGCCCGTTTCCTTGGAATTTTAAGCAGCACTGAAAGCACATACTAATTGAAAAGCTATGATGGAGGAGGAAGAAAAAGCAGCAAAAATCAAGAACGTTCTTCAGAGAACTTTAAACAGGAAAAGTAGAAACAGGAATGGAGGATAACATGACAACAAACGTCTGAGTGGGAAATTTGTGTCTACAAATAACACCTGCCAGAATGAATTGATCCCGGCTGTGCAGGGGAAATCCTAGTCCAAACTCTAGTAAGGAGCGAGGTAGAAGAAGTGCATCAAGTACAGAATAAAAAAATCCCTGGGCTCTCACAACCAGTATATTGAGCAGAAATTCTTATGTTTTTCTTTCATTCAAGAGTTAAAAGCTGTCAGAATATCTCCTGTTTGTTATGTTAAATAAAAATCCAGTCTATTATAGAATAGCTGGAACAAAGATGCCTGTCATCCTTCCTGCTGAAGCTGGTCATAATGTTAAGCAGAAAATGAATTTTATAAAACTTTCCCCCCAGTTAGAGGGGAAGTTTCCCACTAAACATATATTTTTTCCACTAAAGAAATACTTAAAATGACTAAACAGTCTTGAAAGAAAAGACAAGACAGCAGAATGTCAGAAACATTCTTCAGAATGCTTAAATTACTGAGGAATCTGAATGATGAAGACGAGGTCTCAAGTGCCACAAGGCACATTTTAGGATTTCAATAGTTAAATTGGCTGCTACATAAGCCATATGAAATAACTATAGCTGACACCATTCTTCCAGTGAAGAATAGAAATTACATTTGCCATCTTGCTTCCTCTTAACTAAAGCTTTTCTGTACACTAAAGTAAGATGATGGCAACATGCTAAATAATTAAATCCTTTCTTTGCCTGAGACAAACTGCTAGAAACTAACCTTTTTCTTTTTTCTTTCTTTTCCATTTTCAAACATACTTTAAATCTTTTAATACACTTTTTCAAAACAACAGGCTCTAATATTCAACAAATTATAGGTCTTCAATATGATCATTCTTGGGAACAGGGGAAAATTTCTACCGTTTCAAATAACTCATTTCACTTGTAAACAGATAAGTGTCCACTCTTCTGAAAAGCTGTTATATGTGGAGAAAAAAAAAGTTATTTCCATTTTGGTAAAAATAGTAAGAAGAAATAAAATCCTGCTAGGCAGGGTGAATAAAAATAACCAAAATAAGGAAGTTGAGAGATGTGATTACATTAAAAAAATGTAATCCTGTTTCAAAAATTTCAGAAGAGATGCAACTGTAAAAAATAAAACCAGGAATCCTACTGAATCATTTTTAAGAGTAGGAAGAGATGGATAAACTAGTGGATGAAAAATACATTCCACTGATGATACAACATACCCCAAAATATGCTGGTAAACATGAGATCTGTTTACTCTTGCTTGTTGGTTTATGTAGCATGTAGTACCATTAGAGTTGACAGTTGTCACCAGGAATCCCCAGATTTGATATAGGAATACTTTGCATGCATTTTTGACTTCCTGAAAAACACTAAAATTGAGCATATACTTCCCTGAACATTGTTTAGCTCTAACTAGACAAGTCTGCACATAAGATGCATCCACTGACAGAGTGGACAAGAGTAATGAGGCATACTCGTATTAACAAGAGTTTGGTTAACCTTCCAGAAAAGGAAAGGCCTGTGATGGCTCAAAGAATAATCAGTCAATACCCAAACATCTGCCATTTAAGTTAATAAGTGGTATTACGGTACCATACACACCATGTATATATATTTAAGTATGTGTACAAAAGCAGAAATGTCCACTGGTTGGAGGCTACAACGAATTGTGACATGGATGTCTAATTGCTTCAAATAATCTCATAGACTAATCAAAACAGCACTCTTCACACTGACAAGACCATTAAAGTTCCTGAAGTAGACTTCACTTGCATTGAACAAAGCAACCAAAGAACTTCTTGGGATGACCCTGCATTAGTCAGACACGGCAATGTGGAAATAGGGAGATGTCCCAGTCTGTAGAGTTTTGTCATGGACAGAACTGAAAGCCATAATGGACCTGACTATTCCAAATTGAGAGAACAGATAGTGCAACACAGGGAAGGATCCTGTCAGACAAAACTGTCAGGTCACCACTGGGGGTACAGATACTCAGCTTCTGTAAGTACAAGATAGCTTGATGACCTCCCTTCAGATGGCTTCTTGAAAAATAAACAAAGAAACTATCATCTTCACTGATTATATACTTTTCTTTTGCCATTTTTAACAAATTTCTTTGATTTCTACCTTCAAAGTTTAACCCATTGTGCAATCCATCAATTCATATTGTACCCTTGTCTGTAATAATCCATTAGGGCTGAGTTCATACTCTTTTCAAGACTGGTTGCAATCTTCTTTCTCAACTGATCTGGAGAGGAAGAAGGGGGAGCAGAGCAGGAGATTATAGCAAAATGTACTTAATCCGTTGTATTTCTCCATTTTAATTCTCTTTTCTAGCTGTTCGATTCAAACGTTTACAGATTTGTTAAACCATTCCCTTAAAATACCAAATATTTGTCTATGTGTGTCTATGTGTGTCAAGAAATATATAAATGGGGAAAATCCACAAGGAAAAATCTTCCTGTAAACTGTCACAGCCCATGAAAGTATTATGTCTAGCAATCAAGCCAGAAAAACATTACTATGACCTTTCATATCTCAGCATTATTCACAAATACGATTTTGCAAATTAGTTTACCATCTCTCATTAGCTCAGAAATTGCACTTTAGAAAAAGAAATTATATAAAAGAAAATCATATAAATTGTGGGGTTTAGCATAAAATTACAGAAATCTTAACTGGACATTTATGCGTGATTTTGTTTGTATACATTTTACAGTTTCTTTAATCCTGATATTTTTTAATAGCATAAATAAAGAGAAGAAAGAAACAATTTTTATCAGTAATTATTTTATGGTAATAAAGAATAACATTTTGTAAATGTACATTTGTAAGTGGATATAGTGAACTACATACAAATACAAATTCAATAGATCATTACTAGTGAACAAAAAGAAACTATCTCTCCAGAGTTATACAATCTCGATATTATGAACTTTTAATAATGTTGGTTATCAGAAGCAGTGAATGTTTAATGCATAACCACAAACAAATAATTTATTTGGATAATTTTGTATGATTTTTATACATTGCAGTTTATAAAATTAATTCTTTGTATTGCTCTGTTAAACTTAAACCTACACATATTAGCAGGAAGCAGATAAATTTAACACTGAATTTAAAATAAAAAGACAATTTGTTAAGAGATTTTTAGATTGATAAAATATTTCAAGGACATAGATTACATAAAAGATAATATAGCTTGTAGTTTTCCTCAAATGTCTTCATAAATGTGTGCAAGTGTTTGCCTTGAATAACCTTCATAAGTTATCATTATAAAACACAGTAGTTAATGAACCAGCTCATTAATTTGGCAAACTATTCTCTATTATTTGCTGACTAGAATAAGTAATTGTTAGAAACTGAAAATTAAAGCTAGCACTCATATTGCTCTAACAATTTTCATGAAGTTTGTGGATAGCATTTTAATTACAACTGGTGTGAATGCAAGGTACGTTTACTCAAGAGTATTTTGACCTGATGTTCTGGAAAAGGTACCTCATTCTTTCGTGAATAATTAACATATTAAAGAGGATTTCTAGACTAGCAGCCTCAAGAATAAATGTTTTTCTTTCCTTGAAATCTAAAATGTTTTATAACAAAAGCTTACACATACTACTCCTGCTTTAAGTTTTTTCATAGATGGAAACAGATATTAACACCCATACTTGTGCCTCCATGTAGTATCTATTCACCAAAATACAGTCTCCTTTATTTAACAGAAGTTTTGTACTGACTTTACTTTGAAAATAGTTTTAAATACCATATTCAGAGAATCATTATCACCAATTCATTGACAAACTGCAAAACTTTCTGAGCTGGGGCTCCTCAGCAATCTGTCCTGTTAAATAATACTGTTTTAATAACAACTTAGATGATAGTGTATACTTGTTAAATCTGTGCATGATGCTAGCTCAAAAAACTACAAGTCAGACAGTGTACAAGATTGGAATTCAAAATAATTACACAATATTAAAGATATTATCTAGGAAAACAACCAAGGTTAATTCAAGAAGGTAAATACTAAAGTTTAACTAAGAATAGTCAACTGAGAAAATACAGGATGAGGACAAAGAGTCTATAATTGTTTTTCAGAATGATATTTCACTGGTTAGAACAACCAAGAGCTAAACATGATAAACAAGAACCCACAAAAGAGAAAACATTGGATCAAAGGTAAAACAGCACTTAAAGTATAAGCTAATGAAAATATTTATCTTTCCTCTTATCTTACCACTTGGTTTTCTCCTAACAGTCACTTTACAAATGATATCTTCATTTTAACAACCATGGTGAAAAGTTTGTCTCTGACAAACAAAACACAAAAAAGCGACAGCCTGTCCCTCTTTTAATGCCCTACAAATGCAGCAATTTTTTTCTGTCATGCTCTCAAGAAAAATGGTAATCGTCTAGCCACATCTATCTTGTTAAGGAAGTGAGAACTACAGAACATTGTACAATGGAAAAAAACTTGCACATATTCAGTAAGTTCTGTCACTTAGAAGAAAGGTCAGAGAAACTATATTTTAAGTTGATAATTATAAACAAAACAAAAAAAATACACAAAGGTGGAAAGCATTTCAGGTTCTACAGATGTCATTATTTCTCATTCCTCACATTTCAAGTTCTACAGATGTCATTATTTCTCATTCTTCAGGCCTCTCTCAGCTTAATGTCATTTTAAAAGTCCATAAAAATGAATAACAGAAAAACTGAGCACACCTAAATTCATCTCAAAACTGCATGGGATCATTAACTATGATGGACCTTCTTAGGAAGATATCTGTGTAAACACACAGTGTAAGAAAAGTTTCCTAATCTGAAAAATCATTGCAAATGTACTGTTTTATCAACGCCCTTCAATTAACAGGTATTACCTGTGGTAACAATTTTATGTTGCTTCCTTTTATGGTCTCCCCTACACTTTGCACCAAACTTGTGATATTATGTAACAACAATAAAACTAGCTTTTCCAGTCTAATAAAATCAAGCTTGTTACATTTTAATTCTTCTTGTGGTATTTGCAACCAGCACTGTGCATCATGCTGGTACTAGAGATGTGGAGGGAAGGATCCGTAACAGCACCTGATGCGCTTCTAAAGCAGGACTCCGAGACAAGCTGTGGAGCTGGCAGCAGAACCTGCTCCTCACCTGATGAAACAAATCCTTCCAGTGTCAAGGTATTTTGTAATGCCCAATATATCTCTGAGAGGTCTAGTTGGAAAGAGGGCTCCTAAAGGTGTAGATTTTTTCTTTTTTTTTTTTTTTGCCTTACAGTGCTTTTGCAGTTTTGTAGCAAAGGTATGCAGGGCCTTTGTGGGGCACTCTTTTCACTTTTTATTCCTTAAATGATTTCAGAACAGCTAGGCACATAATAATATTATTTATTGCTCTCGACATAAACTATAAGCAAAGGAAAGCAGGTGAGAAGGGAAACAACTGGAGCGGCATCTAATTTCCAGTGCTGCTAACGAAAAATCACACATTTTATTGAACTTTACACTGCATCTACAATTACCTCTGTTAGAAAGACTCCAATAAAGTGCGAATCAAAAAGACGGTAGTGTATTTATAACCGCGCCGTACAGCACAATGAACGCGCTGAAGTCTCAGGTGTACCGCTACGTCTTTTAGTGAGGTTCCTTACTTAAATAAATAGATAAATAGAACATCCAAACCGGCACGGGGTCTCGCGAAGTACTCGGACGCGGCTACCGCCTCGTCGCTCTGCACCAAGCCCCGCTCCCCGTGCGGCAGCACCTGGGCTCGGAGCGGCTCCCGCCGCCGCCGCCGCCCCAGAGCGAGCGCAGGGGCCGGCGGAGCTCCGGGAGCGCCGCAGAGCGGCGGCCACCGCCGCCTCC
>VWPW01007396.1:138042-173877 GCA_013389825.1 Crypturellus undulatus
GGGGCGGACGAGGCGCCGCCCCGCGGCAAGAGGCGCGGCGGTAACGGCCGCGGCGGTAACGGCCGCGCGGCGGAGCGCGGAGTCCGGGACGTTGCGGGGGCCGTGGCGTGCAGCTCGGGAACACAAAATATCAGCGGGCGTTTCTGTAGGAAATCCTGCGGCCGAAAGCATGTTGGGGAAGGCGGGGGAGGGAAGACAAGTGCCGTAGCCAGAGGGAAGAGAAGAGTAAGGAAGTTGTCAGGCAGCAAAGGAAAAATGGACAGATGCAGGGTTTTAGGAGATGAAGAGAATGATAAGAGGCTTAAGGAAGCCTATTTTTTGTGAAGCTTGAGAGAAAATGGTGCATTGGGGAGGAAAAGTATGTGAAACTGAGATCATGGTTTTGGAAGACAATTTTGGCAACTTTGTCAGGAGAATTAGAGAATGTGCTTTGGGGAATGGTAAAGTTTTATTTATAAAAAGTATGCGAGAGAGAAAGGATTGGAAAGGTAGGAAACAAGGGAAGCACTGCAGGAATTGTTGGATGGGAAGGGACTTGGAGATCAAAGAACAATAACAGCTTGGAAGAAACAGCAAATCCCAGATCACATGGATATGGTTGAAACGAGTTGGGACTACTGAGTGTATATGGGATAGGAATCACACAGTCTGTAGGCTTTTCCTGTAAGAGTTGTACAGGAATTCCTGCTGGTCATCTTGCTTTGCAGGATAATTATTCGGTCCCACATTAATATTGCAGTTAGATGTCAGAAAAGTGGACCCACGTTTACAACCAGAGTGGATCCTAAATGTCCAGGAATATCAGTAAAAACAGTAATGCCTACAGATGTGGTATCATCCTGGGCCCTAGAGTGCCGAGTTGTGTTTTAAGTTTTAGCCTGTCTAGTCTGAAATACATTGAGGTGTTTTTGCTGATGGCCTGAAACTGATCTTCAGTTTGTGAGTAGCTATTCTCCCTGCAATGGAGAATAACCTGTGTGAGATGGGATTCCCCCTGGGAATTATGAAATTGGAGTAGAGTTTACCAGTTTTCCTTTGAAGTGTGTCATCAAAGTATCTACTACATAAATGAGAGGAAGAAGTGTTGAACATCAAAACATATTCCTATTTTTCTCTAGATTATCATTTGTATGTGGAATAACATCTTCAGGGCCTTCTGGTAACCCATTAGCATTACCTAGACCATATTAAATTGTTTCTCTTCTATCAGTCAATTTCTTTCAACTCTGTTCTCAAATCCCAGCTCTTCTGTGATAGCTGTTGTAACTATTTATCAGCAGGTACTAGACTTGTATTAGATGAGTGATTAATAATAATCATAGATGTAGTCGCATGCACAGATTAGGATATGGTTTGGACAGAAAAATGTCAACTCCTTTAGCATAGCAAAAGGAGTTTGCAATCCACACCTTTCTTCTTTGCTTTTTTTTTTTTCTTTTTTTCCTCTCTTTTTCCTGCCTTTTGTCGTGCAGTCTTTCTTCTTATTGTGGATCATCTCTGTTTAACCAGTTCCATAACTGTACCAATGTCTAAAATAAATTTTAAATATTTTGTCGGCATAGATATTTTTTACAGATTTTTTTTACCAGAGATTTGTAGGATGATACTTTAGTAGCCATCTCTTGCATAAAAATGCTCTGCCAATCTGGACTTTGAAGTGCAATTATACTTCTGCGGAAAATAATGATTAATAATAATCATTAGCAGGTTCATGATAACCATTTAGCAGGTTGTTCTTAGGAGTTAGACACGCTGGTCTCTGGAGTTGCTGTTCTGGGGACCTGTGGAGCTGCTGCTTAAGAAAATTGTAACTAGTAAGAATTCTGTTGATTTGAAGAAAGCCAATTTTTCAAGTTACTTGTTTTTTATTTTCACTATTTTTGGCTAGTTTGAAGAAACCAAAATTTGTAACTAATCTTTAAAAATTTTATGAAATGCTCAGAGAAGCTATTTTCTACTAGGTTGCGTTGTGCATAACAAATCTCCTTTGCTCCCTTGAACCCCCATTTATCTCAATTTGAGATAATGTGCTTCAAATTATTTTCCTGGACACACTAGCAGGTTAAATCAAAGTCAGGAGAAAAATTAGTCATTTTCTTAAAAAAAAAAATGTTGCTAGTGATCAAACAAAATCTTTCTTACAGAAAAAAATGCAGAACAAGAATGACATTAAGTGAACAGAAGAAGAATGAACATTAAGTGAAACTAGTTTTAAAATATTCAGCTTGCTAGAACATTGCAAAGTTTGCTGATAGGTGTTTCCAACATATTTTCAACATATTTTCAAGTGTATATACTTGTATAAACTATAGTTTCTCTTAATTATATGCAAACATATTTTTCCACAAGAAGCAAGCAGTTTTTGAAACAATCTTTAGTAAATGAAATATGTATCTGCTAACATATCATAATAGGCATGAATTTGTATATCCAATATACAATTTTTAAAAAGTCAGTGCAAATAGTATGTTCACAGTATGTTTTAATCTGTGATCCAACTGTAATCCAACTGAGACAGCAGTTGGATTTCATACATTGGTCACCTAGACTTAAAGGTAGTAATACTTCATGCATAAGAATCTTCTTTTCAGAAAACAGAATACTGTATTATCAACAGCATTTATAAAATCAATGAGAACACCTATTTTGAGTGAATGAGTGGATATTCCCTTATTTTGAAGACATTGCTTGTACAACGGAATAAATGAGTGAGAAATGAAAGCATCTGGCTTTGTAATGCTCTGGCTACCACTTTTTAGGTTTTCATCCTCATCTCAAAACTAGATGCAGTAACTGTTCAGGGTCTATGTATCATCATCTGCTTCTTCCATGAGATCCATACAATCAGTAGAGACCTATCAAATGTGTGATTGCTAACCCTCAGGAAAGACAAAGCTTTATTTGAGTGTCAGGAACAGGCATCAGTAATAGCTCCCTTCTTGAAACTGGAAGATAGGATGACAAGGTGCTTCTTTATTAGCATGCTTGGTGTCCCTGAAGAGGGCCCTACCTCACACATCAGAGGACTAAAACCTTTGAGGGATCTTCAGAAGGTATTCATTTCTTTCATAATCTGCTAGCAATGAGTATATGCCATGGAGATTACTGCAGTGCTCTGATGCAAGTGCTTGTCATGATCCCAATAAGGAGGGCACTCAGGACTCTGTAAGGGATAGACAGAATTATGTTTATAGGGGCTATAAGCACAGATGCCTAAGAGTCAACCATGAAATAGACAGTTAATCTCCAGAGGCATGTAGAAATTCAGAAATACTCTGAATACTGTTCTTAGTTTTTTCTATTGCACATTTTGTTTCTCATTCAGCATGTAGAATGCATCATTGACTCTCAAAGCTGGCTATGCTCTCCACATGAACAGCTGAGTGTATCACTTGAGCTTGCTGAAGAACATTTCTGGAGATTCCTGTCTGCCCAATTTGGCTCTCCTGGAATTTAGACAATAACTGGAAGATGCAGTTACTAAAGTAGCTGATGTTTGTAGTTCATTCTGTACATACCCCACAGTGCTTGCCTACTGTTTCAGTCCTAAGGCCCTTTCCAAGGGAACCAACCAAGTCCAAATAAGAGGAAACCTGGACAGAATAAAAGTATTGGTGTTCATTCCCAGCAAGCTGTAAGGATGAGGTCATGTTCCCTGTGTCTGCAACAGCTCTTCCCTTTTATACCACCACACTTCCTTACCTCCCTTCTATAATTCCTTATTTTCTTACTTCTTACATTACTTTTGTCTTTTTTTTTATATATCCTTTTTAAGATTTCTGACTTCACTAGAATTTTACTAGATTCAGACATTTTGCTTATCTTTTTATATCCTTTAGACCTGACCAACATGAATACACTGTTAGCACTGGTGTTCTCATTTCTACCTATTTTATACTAGTTTATACTGTATTATTTTCTTCACAAATGCTAGTTTTTTCTTTCTTTATCAATGGAGAAAAGAATAAACTAATTAGATTTTAAATGCCTTAGTGCAGTTTTAAATACGGATATATTCATTAAAAATAACCTTTATTATGACATGTCTTGTAACAGTAGGCTATGCACATTGACCATAAGTTAAAGTAAATTAAAAAATTCTATGTGTTTAAACAAAGTAATGTCATGCAATACAGTCAGGTAAATATTTTGGCAGTATTATGGAAAAAGTAGTCAGAAAGATGAAGAAGTATAAAGCAATTGCAATACTTTGGGAGTTCCTTGAAAAAAGTGATAGTTTAGCACAGTTTAATCATCATGGCTAGGCTTCACCAACGAGAAGGGCTTTACCCACGTTTGCTGCAAGTGCACTGATGGCTAGAAAGACCGATGTGGAAAAGGCAAGTCCGGTTGCAAAAGGCGCAGCGGAAGGTCTCCTTAGGCAGTAGTGGCGAGGCACAGTTCTTTCTGCATTGTCGGAGACTGATTCTACATGTGTTCTCACAGCAGCCTTATGGATGGTGCGTCTCCATGTCTCCCGATTCGAGGCCAGAGTGGCCCATTGATGGTAGTCAATATGGCCAAAGCTGAGGTGTTGTTTGAGGGAGTCCTTGTATCTCCTCTTTGGGGCTCCTTTCTTGCGGCAGCTGGTGGCGAGTTCACCACAGAGCACAATCTTAGAGAGGCAGTGACCTTCTATTCTGGAGACGTGCCCTGCCCAGCTGCGTTCTCAGCAGCAGGGCCTCAATACTGGTGAGCCCTGCCTGTTCAAGGACAGCCACATTAGTCACATCATCAGTCCAGTGATGTTTAGGATTGTATGGAGGCGGCGTTGATGGAAGCGTTTGAGGAGTTGCAGGTGGGGGTGGTAGATGACCCATGATTCAAACCCATATAAAAGAGTAGACAGTACAATGGCTTTATAGACACTAATCTTTGTACTTCTCATCAGGTATTTATTGCACCAGACTCTTTTATGAAGTTTTCCAAAAACTCCGTATGCCTTTGCTAAACTGTTGTCTCTCTCATTGTCAATCTTACCGTCCAAGGAAAAGATGCTTCCTAGATAGCTGAACTTTTGGACTGACTTAAGCTCTGATTTGACTGTGATGATGTGGGGATAATGGAAGACTTCCTGAGGTGCAGGTTGGTAGAGAACTTCTGTCTTCTGTTCTGTTCTTCTGTTAAATAGTGTATTATATCAAAACCAGTCAAATACAACCACAAAGACATACTTTGTTTTAAAATTGATTTATCTACTGAATGTATTGGAATCCATACTTCTCTAATTGTACAAAGAAGATAACTCTATAGTATATATTGTAGCAGTAGTTGAAAGTGAGCTTCTTAATGCCCTTCTGAAAACCTGTGTTTATGACATTAACAAGTTTTGTGTGTGTTTTTAAGTTCTTTGCTGTCTAAATTGTGTTCTGTCTCCTGCCAAATTGCCGTGGGCATGCATGTGGCATAACAATTTTATTTTCAAGTCATTACTGTCAACCTAACAAAATTTAGCCTTCTAAGACATTATACAGGAAAATCTGAATTTCTTAAGTTCATTATAGTGATAATTATTACTTCTGAATTTTTGCACTATCATTCAAACTTTAACAAGAATGTCTTACAGTCCTGAAAAGAAGTCGTTTTGTCATGCGAACTCACTAATGCTTTTTTCATCCATATGAACATATGAGTTGTATATAATGTCTATTAAATGTACTTTTCTGTAAAAGTAGTAGTAATAGTAAATTTAGTGCTTCAGGGATGCTACTGCATTACAATATCATGTTACCTCTTTTTTATTGCTTTGTTGTTTTTCATTGTGCTGGTAGTTGTTCTGGAATTAATCCTACCATCTGGTGCCATAGTTGTGTTTAAAAAAATATTTAATCCATGTTTTTACATACAGCTTTGTTTCACTTTTTCGTTCCTTTTATAAGTGTATAGATATCACTTGTGCCCGTAAAGGTCACAAGAAAGGTTGATGAAAATAACAAAAGAAAATACTATTCATTACAATAATTAATACAGAGACAAATTAATATGTAATAGTAGCAGCATGAATATGTGAATTTTATAGTGTTTGTAAGCTGTTAGGAATGTATATAGCTCACTTCAGCTGTTATGCTGAATGTGTTAGGCTGTAACATAGTTAAATTTTGGACAATTATTTTTTATACAGTAATACACAAAGAAGTTCCATGATAGTTCCGGGAGATAAAGCCATTTAGAATAATTAAAAAGATGCAAAATAGGATTAGCTATAAATGAAATGAATGCTTGGGCCATCATCTCACATGCAGAACAAAGATATGCAAGCTGTCATTGTTTGCTTCTGCTCTTACTCTTAAAAGGAAACATGGACTGGTACAAAATCCTTGCACAATTCTGAATATTTCTAAATTGCTTATACCTAATTAAGGCAACTTTCAGTCTTCCATCAAGAGGATATACTGATATGTAGGATATCACTGAGCCTGTTCCTCAGTGAGAGGTGAGTGATACATTATACTTTAACTTTTCTTTAATGTGTCCATAGAAAAAATTATACTGTGTTCTTACAGATTTCTGAAAGATTCAAAAAATAGATTCCAGAGTGACAGAACGGTTAAGAAGCTGTAAAAATGCTTTCTTTTGAAAGCCTTCAGCCTCGTGTTTCTACATTTCTCAAACACAACTTTTGATAGACATTTTTACCTGTGAAGAAGAATGAATTGTAGTAAATGGCAGCCAAATATTAAAAAATAAAAAATTAAAATTGTTAAAAAATGGTAAGAGTTGCTTATCCAGGCATAAAGTGGAAAAAAATATTTTAAAATCTCTCATAAAATTTGCATTTTCCCTATTCTGCTTCAGCATTTCAACCTTCACTGTTATGAAGGGCAAGCATTAATGTAGTTCCTGGTTATCTCGTTATTTCTCAAACATTCAATTCTGCTGTTGTTTTGGGAAGCACATTAGTTTCATTGTTTAGAATTGATGAACAATGACAGGAAAAAAAAGGTTAGTTACTCTTCTGTGGGCAGTGTTTCTTAGCCCTCCGCTTAACATGAGCATTATTTTGAATTTCATTATGGGAAAGCTGTTTCTCACTATACATTGTATATGACTTAGATACCTGATGCAGGTTCTTATTTTGTAGCCTAGGGCATTAGCTATGAGGATTAACTGAAACCTTATGCATTTCTGTGGAATTAGGCACTTTTGTGTGTGTGTTTCTTAAGCCATATGCTTAAAGTTACCTCCCTAGAACCATAGAGCAATTTACATTGGAAGGGACTTCTGGAGGTCACCTAGTCTGACCCCTGCTCAAAGCAGGTCTAGTTGGATCAGATTGATCAGGGTTATGTTACATCTTGTGAGTCTTGGTGTATTCCACAACCTCTCTGGGCAACCTACTCCAGGATTTGACTAAACACCTGGTAATTTTTTTTTTTCCTGCTATCTAATTGGAATTTCTCGTATTCCAGTTTGTGTTTGTTGCTTTTCATCCTGTGCACCACCAAGAAGATCCTGGCCTCACTTCGTTGTGTTTGCTGATCACTTCAAATTATACATAAACATATTATTGCATGTTTTTAGGGATCATGGAGTCTAGTGTCCATTAATTTTTGTAAGATACTTGGAGATACAGAACCACTACCTTTCCACCATGTCTTTTAAAGAAGCACTTCTGAATGGTCTGAGCAGAACTTCCAGGTTGGATCCTTTGGGCTGCTCAATTTATTCTTTTTTGAATCAGATGAGATCTTGGCATGGCGCTGCAGAAGCAGAGTTGTTCTGTGTACAAGGTGGAGAACTACTGGTGTCCGGAGAGATTAATATCAAATCAGAAACCCTGTAAAGTTAGGTGAGCCAGTGTGAAGATTTTTAGCTCACAGTTCTTTCCTACGTACCTAGTGACCATGGAAACATTGTTTTCAGTCAGATGCATTGCCTATGTAAAGTTGTCTAGTGCTCTTTGAGATGCCCTAAGACAGCCAGCTGCTACTCTAGCAACATACAGATCTCCTGAATGTCATCTATCCAACCCCATATGAACAGCTTAGGACACCTCAAATGACATGAAGGCCTGTGTGTGGGCACCTCCTTATTTCCCATTATAAAGGTGGGATTCTGTTAGAGATCAGGACAACTTCATGTAAACATCCATGTATATATAAATGTAAATTAAAGGTTTAAGCTTTAAGCTTTTTTATTATTATTATTAGAGGAATGGCAGTAGAGGAATGGCACATCATTCATTTCTTCCTACAACTGAGTGTAGCATATCTGAGACATCTGTGGAGATCTGACAAAGATGAGAGAGAATTTGTGGGAGACCTGTGTCCTTCTGGGCTGGCAGCTGGAGGCCAGTTGACATCCTGCAGGACCTCAAATGGTAGGAGCCCTTTCCCAGCTAACTGAAAACCTGTAACAGGCTTATTTCATTCCTTACGTCAGAATAGGCTGTGAAAACCTTTTCCCCTTTCTGATACTTCTGCTTCATTCTGTTAGTCATATGTCACCCTCTTGCCACCATTCAATTATCATTTAATTGAAAATTGACTTACGAATTGCTTGCTTTATTAAAATCCATTTAAACATAAATTGCAGTTCAATAATATACTTTGATGTCATTCAGTTTTATTATCGAAGATGCTCTGTTTTTTCTCTTACTTCACTGATGCTTGTTTCACACCAATGAATAAATATTTCATTAAATATTTTATTAAAATATAATGAAGAATGCAGTTCTTTCCTTACACTGACTTTTTGGAGCATATGGATTAAAAAAAAAATTCTCAAATTCTGTGGTGGTGGATATAATTCCTTTGTGTTTTCCTACCTTTCTTCTAGTTGTCTTTTCTTATAACTATATGTGTGTAATGCCAGTACATATATATGTAGCCATACATCTCTCTTCCACAATATACATGTCTCTTCCACAGATTTTATATGAAAATAAAACATCTTATTAAGCAATTTGAGGAGTAAATAATGAATATCTCTAGGATATAAACTCTATTGTGTATAGGAGTGGAAGTCTGCAAAAGTGTTCATAACTATCCCTGAAAGTCTTTCTTGACTAACAGGATTAATTATATATCTCACAGATGCCTGTCATGCTGTCGGTTTACACTATGGGGAAATGAAATAGGATAGTTAATTTTCTTTTATTCTGTTAAAATGCCAAGGTTTAATTAAACTGCTTCAGCTTAAGTATTGCGCAGCTACTTTCAGCTGTCATGGAGCATACTAGAAATTGATTTGCCATTGCCTACTTGCCCAAGAAAGCATTCAATAGGCATTGTAATTTCACTCAATTTGTTAATCCTAGCTGCTTTCTGATTTCTAAAATTTGTAGAAGAAGAGTGTATTAAAATAACTTTCATCCATGTATTCAGGGAGTCAAAATAATGCAGTGTCAGATACCTGAAATTTACATTCATTTTTTACTTTAACAGCTAGTAGTGTTTTTTGAAAATAAGAAAAGGTTTTAGTATCTAAAACTATTTTGAAATTTTAGTATCAGATCTAAGCATTTGCCTAAGTTCATCAAGGTTTTAATGAGTTCGTGCTTGGCTTACAGGTAGAAAAGAATGTCTCTCAAGTTCAGAGTTAGATATCTAACTTTTTTTTTTTTTTTTTAGATCTGAGTTTGGATTTACTTGCCTACTTATCATTTGTGCTGATTAACAGTTTCTCCCTTGCTTGCCATGCAAAGCTGTTCTTCCCTCTTGGTTACCCTTTTCTTCCCTATATCCTGAGCAACTATGAAATTGTGTTTTCCAACTAGCAACAATTTCTTAATCTTAAATTACTACTTAGTTTTCACATACCTCATGCTCATGGGGGCATGAACCTTCGAAGAATGATATGAACAATTGCAAATATAAATTGCAATTTTATCAAAACATGGCAACAGAATAGATGAATCTAGGTTTATAGATGATAGTTAATCATCATATTAACTATTAAAGCCAAGTAAACTGAAAGAATCTTCAGGGATTACAGTTATAATTTTATAATTTTATAATAAAATCAAGGGAATAAATGCAACATATTTCATGTGTGGCCTTGACCAGATCTTTATGCAGACATTGATATATTAAAATATTCACAAATGCATGGACATTCTTGTATAATGTTTTTATTTGAGAAACAGGAGGACTAAATGGTTCTAAATGTCAAATATAACTTTGGTGACAGGAAGGGAACATAGTTGTGGTGGTCTAGGCCATGGACTTTAACTCCAGGGAGTTAAATCAGAAAGAAAAATATTATTTTCATGTACTTCCATAAGGCACTTTTATGATATTTTATTTAAGATAAAAAATTTCAGCTGACATAATACCCCGTAAAATCTCCAAGCAAAATTCTCATCATAGCTGTGTTGTTTCTGGAACAGTGGAGATTCTTGCATTTTAATTTTCCAAGGTTTGTCTACCACACTTGATTTATTTTAAAAGCACACACTGTGAAGCTGAAAATACTTTTCTGGGAGATTACCTTAAATTTTTCCCCTTGCTTCAACTCTCGTCTGCCTCAGATAGAGCAAATGGCATTATTTCATACTCATTCATGCAGGGATGCACTTAATAGGCTCACAGGAAAAGTGATCATTAGTTGATTGACTGTAACTTGATTGCCTGTGAGTAACTCTCACTTTTCTTCATTTTAGCAAGGAATGGAAGCTGTCACACATCAGTCTGAAGATTTATTAATATAACTTTTACTGACATGGAGAAATACCTAGATTATAATAAAATGTCCAGTGAAAGATGTGCAGTTTATGGTATTTTCAATACCACATGAGTTTATATATCATCCCATAGTTAAAACAAGGAATGAACATTGCACAGGAGGCCAAAAAAAAAAAAAAAGAATGCACGGGACAGAGTCTCCTGGCAGCCAGCTTATGCACTTAAAGCTGGAAGTTGTTGAGTAGTAGACTTTGATATTCCTTAAGGATATAAATGCCACTGAAGAAAAAAAAATAAATTAAGATAAAGATAAGAAGATGGAAAAAGAGGGTGACAGTGTGAAAAAAGAAGCTGAAGTACACTGAGAAAATAAATAGAAGTTTTTCATCCAAATCTAACATTTTTGTTGTTGGAAAATAAAATAATATTAATCTTTAGAATAAAAATAGAAATGCTGTAATAGAATACAGGGATTTTAATTAATATTTCTCATCTATATTTTCATAAATAATTTTAAAATAATGTATGATAGTCAATGTATTATATTTACATTGTTTTAACTATTAGGGACTTCTGTTTTCTTTGCATGCTTGTTTTTTTATAACTTCCAGGAACTGAACAAAAGCAGTCAGTTTATCTATTGTTTTTTATTATGCAAACAAATCCTTCTGACTTTAATAAAATATTCACATTGTTTTTCCTACAGTTAAGAAAAAACTTCTTCAATGTTATCTTTATTCTTAGTACCATTCCCCTACCAAATGCCTCAAGAATGTACGTGAATATTTTTTATTTTGCTTTATGATCACTATTTTAGGAGCATAATCAAATAGAATAGGTTAACTTTCTTGAAGGAATGAGTTGTCCAGACTGCGTGGTTTGGTGAAGAAGGAAAACAAGGTAATTTAAGGCACTTACAAAATAAAAGCATCTATAAAAATATAGAAGATAAAACCAGACAACTTTATCATCAGTTTTATGAACACTGTTTTGGAGATGCATTAGACAACTTCTTATCATGATTCAGTACATTTTCAAAAATTTTGTTTTGATAGCCTGTGGGGAATTTCTAATCTTTGGAATAGTAAGAAAGGCCTCAGAAATGGTTCCTTGCAACAAATTTGTAGCAGAAATCTGTTAAAAACTTGAATCAAGTATAAATTGTTCTGACATGAGTGGGTAGAGAGACATTATCCGTTCCTAATTTGTGACTACCAAAGAGACCTTACTCTGTCAGTTTCCTTTGGCTGGTAACAGACAGGCATCACAAACATAAATGTTCTTAATCGGTTTATCTGCCTGTCAGTATTTCTATTCGTGAGGCAATATACCTATTTACGAGGTATTCTTGATGCCTGTCTATGTTAATAGGATTTGTTAAGTGTATTTGTAAGGAAAAGCAGATAGATATAGCTCCACCTAACTAGTTGGAAGCTATGTTCCCTCTTCCTCCATTCACCCCTTTACTGAAGCAGGCCTGGAAGTTTCCTTGAACATATATTAGTTTACTTTTAAATTCCAGTGTATGTTCATTATTTCTTATGTTTTGAATAGATCTTTCCACAAGTTAAGAGGGTGTTTTTTGTCAGATTGTTGATAGAATAATGTGAATCAAAATTAAACTGAGTTGAACAGTAAGATAGCATTGGTGTTTCCTTTATTACTCAACTGTAAACAAAGTAACAATGAAAGGGGTGAAAGCAGCAATAAGATAACATTTTAATTATTTTCAGAATTAGGAGTTCATAATGATGTGTATTGTAGTTTCTAGATGCAAGTAATACAGTCCCTCAGTCATAGAGTACCAGAGTGAGCAGCAAAGAGGCATCTTTAATTTCTAACAGTTTGTAACTCTGCACAGTAAGTACTTGTGAAATTCAACTAAAAATTCATTTTCCTTAAACTTATGGATGGATTAGCTTCTCCTCTGAACAATTAATTATCTCTCTTCATCAACTGTAGATATGGTCAATGAATAAAGTTAAAACAATATATGGGGATAAAATGAGGGAAGTTGAAACCTAAATAATGCATCAAAATTAGAAACAAACAAAAACAGGGGCGGGGGGCAGTCTGACATGCATATGTGCCAAAGTAAAGCATTTTACCCTGCATATGACTCCATGACATATCCATAACAACTCAAATACGTTTACTTGGAAATGTGCTCCGTGACACGCTGATGTTATAAGGATTAGTTGTATGTTACAGAAAGTAAAACCAATGACAACATTTTGTGCTCTTCTATCATGGCCCTTTCCATCAAAACAAAGCATCAAAACCTGCTCTGAGAGGAGCAGCTTTACCATTTTGTTATTGATATAAACAATTCTGCAACATTACTAGCTATAAGGACACATTTTTTGTGTGTTTCCATGATCAAACAGGAGAAGAAGTTTTGCATATGCTTTGTCACAAGATTTGGACCTTCAGTTTACTGGCTGAAATGAATTACAAGAGTGGTCTGTTTCAAGTTGGTATTTCTCCTCAGAATGGTGTATCATAAGGAACAGTCTGATAGATGCTTCACTTCATTAATAATAAAAATTTAATACCTGCAGTAAAAAGCAGTCTCACAATAAAATAGTCACACAATAACTCTCTCTTCTGTACAGTATGTCTTCTGAGTTTTCTCCAGGTTAATGATGAGACTTGCAGACTGTCAATGTGCAGTGAAGAGCAGTTGCATCCTGTTTTACCAGAGAATATTTTCTTTAGTTTTTTCTTACTTTATATCTGGTTGAAATTGAACCCCTGCTGATGTGTCTCATCGATGGTCCTCGCAGATGTGTGCTGCCACCTGGCTGTTATCATGAGACTAGATTAATTTTAAAATGAAGTTTAATTTATTTTTAAAAGTATAATCTGAGTGATTATTTAACTTCACGGATTCAGATAATCTATTTTTATACTTAGCTCTTCTATCACAAGATTCCTCACGGAATACGCACTAAAAAGTTATCTGCATCATAGTGTCTTTAGAAATGGTATAATGATGCCTATCAGTGCTGACATCTTAATTTCATTTCAATTTTTCACTGATTAATGTGTGCTTAATGATTATCTGATGGCAAAGTTCTTCTCATAACAGATTTTATTTGCTCCCTCAGACTTAATGAAAACCATATGCATTGTCATTTGGAATTCGTACAAGAAATGGTGCATAATATAGCAGAATAGACTGGCATATGGATCACAAAAGACTAAGAGCCTATTCCATAGATAAAATAGATGTCATGTGGTCTTCCCCTTTATATTTTGAGAAACTAAGAAAAATGTATTAGTCTATACTGAAGATTTGACATGTAATGAATGAACAATGTATAATGAGACTAGCAGGTCACAGAAGTTGAATGCAACTTATTTGCTTGATGAGGAATAACATGTCTTCATGTTTTTCTTGCACACCTCAGTCTGTGAATTATAAAACCTCTGGTTTGCCTCTTGGTTTATAGCATGGAGGAGCTAGCTAGGAAAACAAATTCAGAAGAAAGATGGTGGTTTTGATAAATTTCATGAAATGTAAGCAGGAGCAATAGATCATCATATTATTTGGAAAAGGGGACATTGCATAATTATGGTGCACAAATCTCTTCTAGTTTATAAATTTATTCAAAATTTTTTGAGAACTAAGTATATGATTTTAGCCTTAAGACAGGGAGCACCTGACAGGTGGGTGTAATTCTGTCTCCCAAATGACAGGCAAAGTGATTAGGTAAAAGGAACAGGATGAATCTTCTAGTAAAAGAGGCAATGTAAATTATGCAAAGAACAACTGAGTAATGCAAACACATTGTAAAGAAGTGATTGATTAACAGGAATGACAAATATGTGAATTAAGTCACATTCTCAGTTGCAAACACTATGTCCCACATTTTAAAACTTTTTAATTACAGTGATTATGTGTGCAAATCAGATAATGACACAAACAAGTAGCCACTTACAGACACAACTGGCCATTTGCATATGAATTTGCATGCAATCACATTACAGCATAATTAACTACAGAACTTTGATTAATTTTGTGGGTACTGTCATTCTTTGAATAAGGTAGGCTCTTGGAGAAAAATAATGTATGACCACAGATTTAAACACAGCATTAGTGTGCCTAAAAGCTTGAAAAAATATCTCAAGTTATATATGCAAGCCTTAATTCTAACATTTTCTTATATCAGCATTGTTTTTGCAGCCTTATTTTTTTTAACGTTGGTTTTGTGTAATTAGTCTTCATACTGAGGCATACATATGAACATTAATTTTTATATGTGAACAGATTTTTAAGTTGAGAACACTCATTTATGATTTTGAAATCTAACATACAGGCTATTGTGGCGATACTAGATAAATATTAATTTCAGAAAGGGTGGCCTTTTCAAAAGGACGTAGGTAACTTTGTAGCCTGTTTGTTTCCACAAGGTGACTTAGGCGTAAAGTCCCGATGACTGCCATTGGAGTAAAGACTCCTGAATCGCTCGCCTGTCTCTGAACGTTCTGTCCAAATTTCTTTGTTCCTTTGTTCTCTTCTTTGTTTTTGTAGTGGTATAATTACCAAAAATATGCATACGTGAGCAACGGATGAGCAATTTAATGAGATTTTGGCATATAACTTGCTCATCACTGCCTCTATATAGAAATGTGTTTGCAAATCTGGCCTTAAGCCACTTTTGCAAAAAGAGAGCTTAAAATTTCAGATCACCCAAGCGCTTTATAGTATTGACTCACTAGTAACACCAGATTTTGACATTTTTCATCAATCATCCAATAAAGAAAATGGTTTTTGAGTTCTTGATCTGTAATCATCACTGTAACCAATGTAGTATAAAGACTTTTGGGATAAAAGCTGAGGTCCTGTTTATAACTGACATTTTGTTGCATTATAAAGTGTCACTGAAGGAAACAAGTTTTCCCTCCCTGGAAAAAATAAATAAATAAATAAAATTTGGCTCATGAAGGACTATGTTTACTGCTTAAGTATTTTTTTTGACCAATTTTATATTTCCTCTTGTTTTTGGTAATATCTTGAGTCTACATTTAAGTGGAGATAATTCTGTTAGACTTCTGTTAGCCTGGAACTATTAAGTTTAGTATCATGTCTGTTTGGATATTCTTGGCTCAATTAGCAACTAGAAGAGGATTTTGGAACAATTGTCTTTCATAATTCCCAGTTGTGATATAAATGCCTGAAACTCAGTGAATTCTAAACCCTCTTTAGCAGCTGTTGCATTTGAATAACTTTCAAAAAGTACATCACATTTTTAAACTGAAAAGACAGCCTAAAGCTTTGTTACCTTTTATTAGTGAAATAAGTCTGAGATGAACAAAATAAAAATTTTACATAAGCTATTTTCTGTAAGCTTATTTGTGATGAAAATCACACTTTTTCACAAAAGGGAAAAAGCAAAACACTTCATTTTAGTCTAGAAAATATTAATTTAAAACAGATATTTTGTATTTATTTCAAACTCATGAATGTTTTGGAAAGGACGCCCAGTGTTTGTAAATATGTCAGGATCACTGAACAGTTGAGGTGGGAAAGCACATTCGAAGATATCATAGTCCAATAGGGACCAGCAGATTGCTGAAGACCTTGTCCATTCAGGTTTGAATATTTCCAAGGCTGCTCCACAGCCTCTCTGAACAATATCTTCTGGTGTTTCACCTCCCTCACTGTAATAATCTTTTTTTTGTTACATTTGTGCATGAGAATGTCATGGGAGACTTTAGCAAAAGCCTTGCTAAAATCTAAACAACATTCACTGATCTTTTCTCATCCACTAAGCTAGTCATTTCATCATAGAAAGTGATCAGGTTGGTCAGTCATAATTTCGTCTTTGCAAATCCATGATGACTATTCCCAGTCTCTTTCTTGTCTTTTTTATGTTTGGAACTAGCTTCCAGGAGGATTTACTCCATCATCTTTCTATGGATCTAGGTGAGGCTGATTGACCTGTAGTTCCCTGGCTCCCCCTTCTTGACTTTTTTGAAGTCAGAAATGACATTTACTTTCTTCCAATTTTCAGGAGCCTCCCTCAGTCACCATGATCTTTCAAATATCCTTGAGAGTGGCCTCACAGGACATTGGCCAGCTCCCTCAGCACTCATGGGTGCAGCCCCTCAGGCCCCATGAACAGTGTTTGTGTCTGTTTAAATGGATTAAACCTAAAATAATCCTCCCCAGCCAAGTCTTCCTTTCTCCAGACTTTTCCAACAGGTCTCAGGGGCTTGGCCTGAAGGCTGGTCTTAACAGGTAAGACCAAGGGAAAGGAGAAATGGAGTACCTCAAGCTTTCCTTGTCTTCTGTTATTAAATTCCCTACCATGCATTTTCCTTAGTCTTCCTTTTGCTGATGATATATATATGGAAGGCGTGCTTGTTGCCCTTCATACCTCTCAGCTGAACTCTAGCAGACCTTTGGCTTTCTTCATCTCATCCCTGCACGCTCTGACAGTGTCTTTGTCTTCTCCATGGGTGACCTGACCCAGCTTCCACTTCCTTATGCTTCCTTTCTCATGTGAGTTTAGTCAGGAGCTCCATGGTCATTATGCAAAGTCTCTTGCTTTCTGCTTATGGGGATGGACTGGTCTTGAGCTTGGAGAGGGTGAGCCTTAAAAATCTACTCGGTCTTCTGGACACTCTTCATCACAGGTTAGTCTCCCATGGGATTTTTCCAAGCAGACCCCTGAGGAGGTGAATATAGGCACTCCTGCAGTCCAGAACTATAATCCTGATTTTTAGCTTGTTTGCTCCTTCCAGAAGTTTTTAAAAAACCTGGGGCCTCCAACTCAATTATTTCTGTAATTAGTATTAAGCACTGGTGGAGTGCTAAGCATAACAGAAAGTGTCCATTCTTGAAGACAAAAAGTGCTGTACATCTCTTAATAAAGCAAGGTTGCATTTTCACTGATTCTTAGAAGATTTATGATTATGTCATATAGCAGGAACATTGAAAGGAAAGTAATCAATCAGGGGAATAAATGATGCCTTGCAATTAAGCATTAATGTTGGAAATGATTTTTAGATTTGTAATTATTCCTATCACCTCTTTGTGCAATACAAGAAGGAAATATCTGAGGCTTTTAAAGAAGATATAAAAGGTCAATTTGCTTCTTCATGGATATCAGTCTTCAACAGAAAGCAAATGAGAATCATTCGGTACAGAAATACATGTTTACAATGTATTTTGTTTTGTGGTAAATGGAACTAAGCAAGCGTGATAAATAACAAGACCTATTCTTATGTAAGCTCTTCAGAACTTACATAAGTTATATACATATATACAAGTTATACACAAGGTATACAATCTTCTGATTGTGTATCTGTTTAGGGAGGTGTTAGATCTTGCATATTTTAATGGCAAAATAGGCAAATAAAAGGATAATATTATAAAACAGTAATAGTAATAGTAATATTATGCATCAATGTGGAAGTGTGAATTTAAGAAAATCTTAACTCTGCAGAGTGATCTCCTCCAAGTCATTTGATATACCTGGATGCATGGACCTACATGCAACTGTGATGTATACTATATACACTATACTATATATATTTATATCTTTTTTCTCAACACCAGGGACATATAAAACCCATTTTTCCTTTTCAGTGTGTAGGGTAATCATACATTCCTGAAGCATTATAATAGTTCATGAATTTATTTAAATTACATGATTTTATTTAAGAGTATCCATTGTATAATAAAAACTAATTTGCATTTATATAATGAGGTATTTTGTCTAAATTATTCTGGTGAGAGTAGCTATGAAAATTGTTTTGAAGGATTTATTTTCCACTTACAGGTTTCTTTCTTAATGAGGATTACAACCTCAAAGGAGAACAAGTAATTGATAAAAAATAGTTCTTTGCCTTTCAATAATATTTTCACTCCTATTATCTTGTTTTAGAATAAGATGTTAAACCTTTACAGTTCAAGACAATGAAACAATAACTGTCCCTAAATCCTCACTGTAGGGCAAAAAGTTTTAAATTGTCAACTACTTACATTATAAAACTCACCAAACATAGTTGTTCAAGGTCTCAGAGTTTTCTTTTCTATTTTGTTCAATTCTTTGGAAGCAATTCTAATTTGATTATATTATACAATGAAAACAAATCTCTGTATTTGCCAGATGCTACTGACTTTATTAAAATTGTAATAATTTACAGCCAGTGACAGGGCCTGGCTACCCATAGAGATATATAAATCTCTTTAGCAAATACAAAAAGCAGAGGAACGTATGTAGTTTTCTCTGTGTGCATCCACATGTTGAATTTTACCCACACCTGATCTTGAGTGCATGCTGCAACTTGTCAACCATCCACCTTTTGGCCCTGGCACTACATTGATAATGATAATACCGATCATAACAAATTCAACATCCTGGTAGCCTGTGCTTAGTGGAACTGAAAGATATCCTTAGAGCCATGAGACACAGCACACAGAGAAAATCCTTATTGGTAAAAATGGTGCTGGTGTGAAAACTAGAACTCTGAGATTAGACTTTCTTTTGGTCCATGCTGCCTATTTACTCAGCACTTTAATAGCATCCCACAGTGTTGTTTACGCAGGCTGTGTATATCTGAGAATAGTGATCGTCTACCTGGTCTTCTCAGCCACTTCCTCTGTTGTTTGAGCTGTTCAACTCACTTGTAAGATGCTTTTGATAACTGCAGTACAAGTCGGATGCTGAATCTTTTCACTTTCTTAAAATGGCTGGGGTAGAGGTTTTAAACTGTTACTTACATGATCATTTTCTGTTCTTGTTAAAAAAGCTGTGAGTAAGAGGCAAGTTCCAAGTACATTCTAAGATGTACTTAGAAAGAGGATTTTGGATGAGATTGGTTGTACAGGTTGAGGAAGGAACAGGAAAATATCTTTTTTTTTTCTTTAAACAATAAACTATAAGACTTCTTTGGCTTTAGCTCAAGAAAAGGCAAAAGATGATAATTTATTTAAACTTAATACAGAAAAAAAGATCTCCAATGAATCTGGCTTATTAGTCGATTATATATGGTATTTTGAGCAAATTAACCTTACTGTTTACAGAAATAAATTTTAGGGGTCATGCCTTCTAAAATCATGCAGTTAATTAAAGAGAACAAATAGAAAAGCTTCTTCTCCTAAATTCTGCTTTGCTTTAGTTTCTGAGACATCAAAGACACATTTTATTCATTAATTGTCATCTAGTTACAGAAAACAATTTCAGAAAATTAGCATTAGGAACGTGACTTTTTTTTTTTTTAATAATAACAGTGTAGTCCGCGCAGTGTAGGAACTGCCTGTATCCATGACCTTGGCCTCTCATTTTGACATGTAGAATCACACTTATGGGGTACACGGTCAAGGGACGTTTGCACCTCTCGTGGAAAACGTATTTCTGAATGGGGTTATATTAAGGACTCAGAAGGTAGTACCGTTGGGACTTATACAAATTCATGGTGTTAGAAATCACCATAATGTCTGGATTTTTAGCCTTCACAGCTGTTTGTCTACTGTGCCCGTTTGGGTGAGAAAGACCACCTTTAGGTAAAAAGAAGGGGGTTTCAGGGTATTTTGATAAGAACTCAGATTTCAAAATGAGTAGAAAATTATAAATCAAACTTAGTAAAAAAATTAATCTAACTTAATAATTTCTTCCTGAATTATTCTTGTGTGTGGTTTCCCTTCCTATACTAACTTTCCAGAATACTGTTATGTTGCTGTGTTCCATTGAAATAATACTTCAAACCCAAATGCTTTTCAACAGGAGGTTAAGTGAGTGCTTTCCACTTCAAAATGCATTCTTACAACATGTTCTGCTTTTCATTTAAAACTCATTAAATTTCAGTCAAAAAAATCTTCAAATACTTATTATGGCCTTTTGAGATTTATATTTATATGTATTTGTATACATATAAATATAAACATATGCACCCAAAGCATTATACTTATTCATAATATCTGTCTGTATATATTCATCTACATAGGATTAAATAACTTATCTATTTATTCTAACACAAATCTCTTTTGCTAATTCAGATTTAACCTTATTGCTAAGAATTCCTTGGAGAAGCTGGAGGACTTTCTGTAGAATCTAAGTTAGAGTTTATCTTAGGTTTGAAGAGCTATGGTCGATACAGTTCTGGGAAGATACAAACAATGAAGAATTAAATGAACATTTTAAAGACAGCTCAGTTTTGGAGAAAGTAATTTCCACACTTTAGAAGTCCAGCACAAATTATTAAGTGGCCTAGGTGTGCAGCAGGAAATTGCAAAGAACTTCATTTATAATCAGTTGTAACAAGTTGTAAGAAGATATTCAATATGACTAAAAGAGATAAAAAAGATGGAGGATCATGTTTAAGAATAGTTTCACCACCATTAAATAGCCAATAAATTTAGAATTTTAGAAGAAGATTTTACTTGGATGGAGTCTAAAACAAAAGAGCTGTGGCCCATATTTAAATAAGAAGTGCAGAACTGATCATGAAAAGGAACACATCACACATATGGAGTCTGCTGTGGCTTCTGAGTCCTGTGTGAGCAGCTCTGTGGTGGGGTCTTGGGAAGATTTCTCATCCTGCTGAGGATGCAGTCTGGGGCAATGGTCCCACCTGCTGTCAGAATGTAAGAGGACTATGATCCAAATATCGCTTCAGATATATTGGTAAACATTTCTTTCTTCAGTAAATTTGTGTTAATTACAAGGACACAGAATAAAGAGAAATCCTGCCTTCTTCCTATGTGCACATGCACTGGTTATGTTCCTTGAACCACAAATGTTTTCAAATAATGAGGAAATTCTGTAAAACAGAAAAACTGAAATTCTGTAGAACTGCATTCTCTCAACATGTTCTAACAAATCTTTATGCCTTTTCAATGTCAATGTTTTACTCAGTCATCTGATCCCCCAGGTTTGCTCCTGAAATATTTTGAGTCATTAGGACTCCAGTGTGGCTCCTTCTTAAATTTTCTATTTCTCTGTGGTGCAGGATACTGTTGTCTTGCATAATGATTTCACGCTCATCTGTGTCATGTCAAATAGAAATGAAAGCCTTTGTCTGAAAACACCTTCTGAAGAGAAAATGATCTTCACTGCAGAACCTTTGTCCTGTTTTGAGTCATACTTCAAGAACAATATTTACATTAAACGATATACATTTCTACATATGTATGCAATCTATACATTGAAAGGAAATTGTATCATTGGAATAGCTCTGTTGCTAGGAGGCTTTAAGTACAAAGCTCTGTGCAACTAAAAGTTGAAAGAAGATAATTGTGACATTCTCGGATAACAACAGTTATAAAAACGGTCTTTTATCTCTAAGCACGGCAGGATAGAAGGCCCAAATTCTACTCACAAACAGCCACACAGTAGTGTTTTACAGCGTTATTATAACATTACAATGGGAAAGAGCTTTGCCAGGAATGGATACTCTTAAGGTCGCGGCTGACAAATTGGCAAAATCCTCTTTCATTAGCACATTACTGGGTTAGGAACTAGAAGAGACCAAACAAACTGGGGCCAGGCCTTATTATTCTAGGCAATCCTGCCAGCTAGATCTGTTTAGGAATTTAGCAGATTTGTTTTTTGTTGAGGAGAGGATAATGTCCTAGACAAAAGCTCTTCCTAGTATAGTTCCAGAATGATTACTTTTACTCCCACTTTTATCATTTTTTATTGAGTTACCACATATTTCTGACAGAACGGGCCTTTTGCATCCATGCTGTGTGCCTGTAGTTCACCTAGTGTACGTGACTGAGGACAAAGCAATCCAAAGGGCATCATCTTCCTGGGCATCTGTCTTAGCTTCGTTTTTATGTGCATATGAGACAACATGGGATGTCACTACCATGACTGTAAATCCTTTCCTGCTATTTCTCCTCCAGAACTAGACTCAAGTTTTAAGCAAACTAGAGGACTTTAGTTCCACAGCAGGATTAGGTTTTCCACATAAAAAATTATTTATTTGAATCCTATTCTCTTATGACTTGTGTGACAATTTTTGTTGGTCGCTTTCTTTTGAGTGGATCTAAAAGAAAAAGATAAAGAGTAGGAGGAGCAGGTAAGGCTGTTTAGAACATGACTGTCCATCTGAAAAATTAATTTGTCTACTGCTTAGTACAATATCCTGCTTTGTGCATTATCCTGTGACTAAGGCTGCGCATTTGGTAATGGGAGTAAGGTACTCCCATTAGGTACATGAGAAGAAATGGGGCCTATAAGAAAAGAGAAAGCATGATTATGCTGAAGGGATGAATCCTGTCAGTATTATCTTGACATTTAAAGAATTGTTCGATGTATACGATGGTGGTTGTTTGTTCTCTTCCGATTTGTATTGCTGAATTAAAGGTGGGCTTGAAAAAAATGACTAATTCAAAGAATAACATAAAAAAAGATATCCTAACTTTGTAAAATTGAATAGGACTAGATTTTTTTAATCTCAAAACTAGATTGTCATTCAATCCAATAGTAGATTTTTCCTCATTATTCACATTAATTCTCATTTTTAACCAAATCCATGTTAAAATATTTCTGAGTGAAATTCACACTTTCACCAAAAGAAATTCTATGGTGAGATTCTTAGTGACACTAACATGGTGAATAATTTTTAGCTGACCTTTGGAAGAATGAATCTTTCCAGATCTTTGAACATATATTTTAAACATTGATAAAATAGCAAAATGCCCTGTCAACAGATCAGTAGATGAGAAATCTGGGTCACCTAAAGGCAGTTGTGGCTTCTTTTTATAGTTTTAGAAAAGATAAACACAATGTATCAAAAATAAGTGTCTATGATTTAGTAGCATGAGAGCTTTCTATGGGGTATAGAATTGTAAGTTACAAATATATTTTGAAAAATTTACTCAGATTTCTATGAAATATATTGGGCTATAATGAAATAACTAATTATCTAGAGTATTTTAATGGAATAAGAATTATTCTATAATAAAACACTAATCCAATAGAAAATTGTAATTAGTGAAATTGTTTGCTTCTTCTATTAGATTTCAAATGTCATCCAAGTCCATCTTTGACCTTATACTTTGCTGTCAGATACTTTATTTTTGTCACAGAGTGATGATACAGGCTTATGAGAAGATGACTCATTTAACAAAAGGAAAATTAAATTAAAAAGTAGGACGTGATAGAGTCTTGCTTCCTTAGACTTCAAAGATGAACTGAAACAGTTTCAAAGATTTCAAATAGCTAAATTATTTTCGCTGCAGTTTTTACTGATTCTTTATCATCTTATCTGTGAGTTTTGCATTAATCATAGCTGGAGGCTTATGTTCCAAGATGTAGCCATGGTTAGGAACATGGATTTTGAGACTTAGTTCTTTAAACATTAGGTTCTACCATAAAATAATTACTTAGTCACTTCTTGCAATGGCAATCCATTCCAGCTATTTTAGGCAGCTATCTTGGGTCGAATGCAAGAGCTACCTCATGTAGTGCTTGTCCATTTCTAGTGACCTCAGAGGAATTCTAGGAGGCTTGTTCAGACTGGACATCTAGTTTAACATCTTCCTTCTACAGATGAAACACTTTTTTCACACTTTTATTTATCTCTTCATCTCCCTTATCCTCCTTTTCCCTTAATTTTAGAATTTAATATTTCTCCCTTTGCCTACCAAACCCATCATTCCCTGTCCAAATTCTTGCAACAGATTTGGATCCAAACGAATTACCTCAATTAAACAAATTTAAACAAATGAAAACACAAAGTTCTAAAAATTCCTTATACGAATCAAGAAAATTTTTCCTATTTTTAGTATTCACACAAGTCAAAATTAAATAACTCAAGTTAGCTAACAAAAATTAATTTGCTGTTGACCTTAAAAAAAAACTGTGACTAGTAATTTTGCATTAAAACTATAAAAACCTGTTCCTATTTCATAGTATACAGCTTTTTCCATCACTGAAAAAACAGAGAGTTTTGATAGCTTCCAAAGATACGTCAATCTTATCGCTTGCAAAAGTGTAACACTTTGGTAGTAGTTCCTTCATATTTGGAAAATTCTTCTGAATATATAAAGATATTGCATTCCATATTCCCAGGTTAGCCTTTTTCGGTTTAGGGTGTTATTCATATTATCTTTTTTCTTTCAGTAAAACTAAAGGGAAAAACACAAAAAAACAAACAAACCAAGAGATGAAAACTGATATGTAATCCCTCAAAACTAGTGAATTAATTAAAGTAATAGACCCAATTCCAGCTTTTTTAAAGTTTTAATAAACTCTTTGAGATAGTGACTTTTATTTTTTTTTTAATCTTGAAATCTCATGAATTCAAAGGTACAGTTCCCATGCAACTCTGATAGCTTTCACACAACACAGAATCAAATGTACAGACCATATTAGTAAAATAGCATGAAAGCTTGGGATATAGTTCGATGTTTTAGGCTCTTGATCTTGCAATTTTCAGCATATTGTTAGAATGATAAAGACTCAAGAACTCCTACAGACATCCCTAGAGCTTCACAAAGGAGTAACAATCTGTTCACCATATGAAATAATTGCAGGATGGATTTTTACACTATATCAGTCTGGTTAATTGGCCACATTCACCACCACAAAAACTCAGCTCTCAAATTCCTTCTCCCATAAAGACAGTAGGAATATCTGAAACCCTGAATTTTTTGTACTATAAGTGTGAGTACTGTATAAAAATGATAATTAGAGAAAAACTTGAAGATAACAAAACTGAGAATAAGAAACTGCACATGTTTTAGTAAGCAAAATTTAGTACTATCTAGGTTATCCTACAGGCACAACCATTCTGCTGTAAGGAAAATTTGAAGGTAGCAATACCTTCATGTCTATATTAATCTTATTCCTCTGGAAAGCAAAAAGAGCATTCAAAAACCTCACTGGTTGTCTCAAATTAAAGTTTTGCACTGTACTTTTTTGGAATATTGGTAATTATTCAAGATTCTGATGTCAGAAAAAAAAAGTGAACTAATAACATTTTATTTCAGTCCTACATCACAAAGCACTCTAAGTTTTCACACTGAGATCCCAAAATTAAGCAGAGATTTTCTTCATAGAAAATGAAAAGAAAAATGTCAGTGTAATTATGAAATATAAGTAAAGAGGGGTGAAAATGAACCAGAGGCTTTGATTGAACTAGAACAACTAGCTGAGAAGTTGGGCTGATTATATTTAACTTGCATTTCTCATCACTTTATGTCAAAAAAACAAACCATATTATTGCACTGATGTGGAAAGTATTAAGGAAAACAGACAAACAAACAAACACGATGTTCTTTCTTTCTCTGCCCTGCTCTTTTCCCCCTGGTTCTGTGCTTTGTTTTTATTTTTCAGAGCCTATTGAGATGAACCACCTGGGTCAATGGGTATTTTCCCTGAGCTCAGCATTCTCTCCCTTTGGCTCACTGTGCTTTTGCTTATACTGCCTGACACTTAAAATAGATGGTTAGGATTTTGCTACAGTCCAAACCTTTTAAAAACATAAATGCTCCACAGGATTGTGCTCACATGCTGAAGCATATGTTTCCCATATTATGTGTTGAGGAGAAAAGTAGTTCAATCAGGTTTTAAAAAAGGAGCAGTTTTACGAGGTATATTAATGTTACAATACATTCTATGGAAATGCTACTGCAGCCTATGAAGTCTGTTACAGGAAGTCAGAAGCAGAGGAACTCTACTGGACTTGCTCTTATCCCCACGAAAAGCCCATCTTTCAATTATTCTGGTCAGTTATTGGAAGTTGTTTCTTCCAGAATGTGTTTCACTGCATGTTGTTTCTGCTATAGAGTTTTCTTCATGAGAACTATAGACAAATTTAGATTGTGAGGGAAAAGTCTATGGAGATATGTCCATATTCATTGACCTTAATAACTAGTCTGATTTCAAGACCTATTGCCAGGCTGGTCGCTGGGAAGGAAAATTCCTGTGTCATCAGACTGGGCTGTGTATTAACACATCATTAAAGGGAATCATCTCCCATCAAGGGAGGGGATCCTCCCGCTCTGCTCAGCTCTGGTGAGGCCGCACCTGGAGTATTGGGTGCAGTTCTGGGCTCCCCAGGACAAGAGGGACGTGGAGCTGCTAGAGAGGGTCTAGCAGAGAGCTACAAAGATGATGAAGGGACTGGAGTATTTGTCATATGAGGAAAGACTAAGTGTGCTGGGCCTGTTTAGCCTGGAGAAAAGAATGCTGAGAGGAGATTTGATCAACATGTTCAAGTACCTGAGGAGTGACTGTAGGGAGGATGACGCCAGGGTCCGTGGTGGCCGGTGACAGGACGAGGGGTAATGGGTGTAAGTTGAAACACAGAAAGTTCCATCTCCATGTGAGGAAGAACTTCTTTCCTGTGAGGGTGACAGAGCCCTGGAACAGGCTGCCCAGAGAGGCTGTGGAGTCTCCTTCTCTGGAGATCTTCCAAACCCGCCTGGATGCCACCCTGTGCCCCGTGCTCTGGGTGTCCCTGCTGGAGCAGGGGGTTGGACTAGATGATCTCTAGAGGTCCCTGCCAACCTCAACCATTCTGTGTGATTCTGTGTGAAAATACAAATATACATAATAATTTAAAATTATGAGATTTATAGGTGAATGGCCTGCTTGTTTATGAATACTAAATATTCCTTATACCATGGGGTCACTTACAGACTTAAAACCTATGCAGAGCAAATCTATATTTTCCAAGAAAATGAATTCTGATTTGAGGTTACAGTCTGCTCCTTGGTTTCACAGCTGTGCTTAGAAGTCATATAGGAGATGTCTGCACCAGCAGTTAAGCTGTTAATTCATTCCACTGGCTCTCTTCTACTAACTGGAGCTCTAGAAGCAAGAAAGAAAATTTATTATCATGGAAACTTGTTCATAAGAAGTCACATCTCAACCAAAAAGCATTTGGTTGATAATACACCATTATCAGAAGAGAATGTTGAGATGTTTGCCTCGATTATCCATGAGGTAGAGAAAACTATATACTCATTAGCAAGCATATTTTCTCTTTTTGAGTTGTTTATGCCATAATTAATTCTAGGCAATTTAAATTCTAAATATCCCCATATGCATAAGATATTTTGCTTTCTCCTCACCTTTCCAGTTACCTTATACTTAGTATTAGTCAAAAGTGTTTTGTGAATCTTACTTATTGGTTCACAGCAGGCATTCTCAAGCACTGGGAGAGATTACTGATTTTAAAACTATTAAGGATTGTGTGCAACATATATCATAATTGTTTTCATACTTTTGCCACCTTTAAAATAAAGATCTAAAGGTAATATTATAAACTGGTTAAATTTGCTTCTTTTTCAAATTTGTTTAAAACCTATCATTTGTTTCACAGTCTGCTTAATTTTACAGATTTTGGCCTAGTAGTTATCCTCTGTTTTTAATATTATGGAAATTTATCTCTCATTATTCCAATTATTGAAAATAATTTTTCTAATAGCACTAAATAATCACTGGTAATGAAGAAAATCTTTCATGTAACTCAGGATATATTCGTTTATTAAAGAGGGACAAATCTCTCAATATCTCTCCTTACATGATTAAGAAAAACAGTCAAAAATTCATTTCGGTAGAGCTTGCTTGCAAGTTTTCTTTGCAAGCACTACCATAACGAGCAGCAATGTCACAAGCCCTGTCATCACCTTTCTTCTTTAAAAAGTTTGTTTAGATAGGCTTGTCGGAACTGGTGTTACTTAAGCTTGAAGTAATGGTACTTCCCAGGATTATATATCCAATCACTGAAGTTAATATAATCTCCATGGGCTTAAAGAGCCTTTTAATCAAATCTTACTTCATTCTGGAAAAATATGTCTGTATTTTCTCCCTATCGGGGGTATGAATAGGGATGACTCTGACCTGCTTGTTGACATAAACACTGGAAACCAAGCTTTTATAAATATTTGAGAACAGGCACATATATTTAGTTGGATTTTTTGAAAGACGAGATAGAATGTTTTTATCCTATTATATTGTGTGAACTGGCCCTGTCAGAGCCGAATTTTCCACTGGATTTGATTTCCTATGGTATAAAGATGCTGCTGTCAACCGTTTCCATCCAGTTCTTAGGTACTGTGTCCCAGTATGCCATAGAGCTGTAGAGGCCACCACTTTATTCTCCAGTGGCAGTGGAGGGCTGGAGTTGTTCTCCGTGATGCCCATCATTCCTCTCTTGTTCTCACAGGTCTTTGAGCACAAGACAAAACACAACTGGGAATCAAGACAGAACTTCTTGGGAGCTATTTGAAATGCATTCTTAATTTGTGTTGCATTCATGCCTTATTTCACTTATACTTCTTCGTTAAAGATCGTATACCTGGAAAAGAGAGAAAGACAGAATTTACATACACAGCATGTCTTAGGCAGAGGTAATTCTTCAGATTCACTTTGAAACTAGACAGTGGCTTGCTATGCTAGGAAGTTATTTGTATGGTCTCTATAATCTTTCTTAAACGTAAGATCTGAAGAAAATTATTTGTGTTCTTGGACTGCCTGCAGCTACTGATGAGGAAAAATATAAGCATATTTACGCATTTCAAAATACCTTCATCAAATCAACAGTGCAAAGGGTTTGCTTCTCAGGTGCTCAACAATCTAATGGAATGCCTGTTCTAGGAGGAATAAAATCCGTTTCTCACATTTTATGCTTGTTGATGTCTTCATTTAATTACAGCATCAGTTGTTAATTGCTAAATAATAGAAGTCCCTTTTCAGAAGTTTTATTAGCATGTCATCATCTCTGTTGAAAATGGATGATTAATTTAGCACTTCAGTTACAGTATTTAGGCAGAATTTCATACACAAAAGCATTAACATGCACAGCAAAATGTTTTCTCCAAAGTCCAGGTGACTGCTGGACTTTTCATTTTGACCGTTGGTATGAACTTAGCATGAGAATACAGCTATACAGTCTGCAGTGCTGAGACTAGCTAGAGAGTTATCAAATTTATAAATTACAGAACTCTCTTCTTCCTGTATCTTAAACAAATTTCAAGTTTTTTTTTAAAATTCTCATTCATGATCACAAAAGCTCTACCTTCTTCTGCATGGATTAACTGGATGGTGAAATTAATATTTACAACAAAATTTGTTGTCAGATTCACAGCACTCAATACCATATATTCTCTTACAATAATGAAAAATTTCCGTTCTCTCTCTGCTATCTATCTGGCAAGTATGAACTCTACCATTATTTTTCTCATTTTGTTTAAAGCCCTGAAGTGTTCATACTCTTAACAACCAGAAAACTCTGAAAAGGATTACAGCCTACATGCATCTATGATTAAACCTATGGTTCATGTGTCTTCTTTTTTAATGTATATAGAAAATGTCTATATAATGTCCATAGTGTCTTTTTTAATGTCTATAAATAATATTTTTCCCCCTATTTTTAATATGCCCCAAATCTTCTTGACTGTGTTGCTGACCTCTTTCTTCTCCAGTGTTAACACAGACTTACCACAAGCTATACTTGTCTTTCCAACTCCTCTAACATCCATCTTCTCTGCTTACTTCTAGATTTTGAACAAAACAAAATAAAGCAAAACAAAGCAAAGCACCATCAATCAGACAGAGTCCTCAGCACCGATCTTACTCTGGACGTGAAGAATAATTTTTCATCTAACAACTCAAAGGAATCTCTTTTCTTCAGATGATAACCATATGCCATGAAGAACTCAAGGACTGGCTTTGGTGTGAAGGTTATGGGAAATGGGGGGAGCTGTCCATAATAATTGAGATGATTGGTCGTAGTCCCCTGGTTATATGATTTATTTCCTAGAGAATGACGGAAGAGATGTTTCCTTCTAGCATACATTGCTGCAAAAGCAAATCACTGGCTGACCATCTGATAGGGAGATTACTGCAATGACATGATAAACTACTTCTGTTCCCTGGTAAGAATGAGAAACAACCCGTAGAAATTTAAATCCATCCAGAAAAGGATTTTACAATACATAGGAGGTTTTATACTTTTTACTTTCATTTTTGTCCCATCTTTATTCAATTGTTCATTAGCCTAAGTAGCTTTTTTTCACTCCTGGCATTTCTCCCAGCATACATTCATAATGAGCATCCATACCTTTCCTTAGCCTGAATTTTCCAGGCCAAAGGTATAAAGGCCTTTTACACCCTTTCTTCCCAGTGGTGCTTTTCTGCAACTGTTCTAAACCAGAGGCTGACTCCTGATTGTGATGACAAGAATTATGTGCCAAACGTAGTATGTTGGTGTCCCAAGTGCCTTCTACAACAGCTCTGATACTTCACTCCCTGTACAGCTAGCACAGTCTAGTACTGCATCCTGTGGCACATTGGTCCAAACTGATATGAGCCTTGTGTAAGTGATGAAGAGATCCAGGCACCTCCTGTCAGAAGTGCTTGAAGGGCACAGCCATTAATCCATACCTGAGGACAGGGAAACCCAACCCATCCCTGTGATCCTACTCATTAGGACTTTAAGCTCACTCTCTAAGTGAACAATCTTCCCTCTGGTATCAAATTTGGCTCTTAGTTTTATTTCATCAACACAGGATGTGCCAGCTTCATTCATGTCAATATTAAAGAAGATGAATCTGAGATCTAAACCACAACAAAGTTGAAAGAAATGTGTCCACATATTCCTTTTCAGCACGTAGCTATTGCAGCCTCCTCTTAACTTAGCTCCTTAATATCCTTCAGATTTTGTCTGGTTGTGACTCAGATTACATTTTTCTGTCTTCTTATGTACAAGAATTACTTTGTCTACTCTCCAGTCAGAGAGGATATCACTCTCAAGAGGATGGATGTGGAGCACTGGGCAAGCTGGCTGCTGAATCCAGTACCTATAACTTTGGGCAGCTGTGCAGGAGATGTTCAGTTTTGAAGGATTTGCAGATTGTCTGTTCCACCTGCCACAGTAGCAATCATCCACAGAATAACTCCTTATAATTAAATTAAGATAGGCTGTAAAAGACAAAAAATCCTAATTATGAAAAAGCTGCACAAACAAATCAGAGAAAGTAGACTACAAGTGCTCTGGATATACATATTGGTTAAACAAAGTAAATACGTTTGTTAAACAAGGATAGAAACATCTTGCTGTAGAATATGCAAGTTCATGTGCTAACTCTTTCAAAGCTTGGGAAAGTAACTGTCTTCAATTTGAATTTGCTGGCGCATTGGGATTTTGTATCCACTTAAGATGTGATAATTCCTTTCCTGTTATCTCACTTTTGCCCCCAAAATGAACATCATTATCTGTATTGACAACTGAAGCAAGTACTCATTTACTTTTAAGGCCTTTCGAAGATGCTTTCAACTTGATCTCAACATTTTTTCCGTATTTTATTTTAGCTAAAATGGTGAGGAAACTTCTGTTATTAATGCAAATAACCTTTGCAAGGTCTAACAAAACCTGACTTGATGTCCTCCTGAACAGTTAAAAACTAATTTCAAGTACAAAAAAAGAACAACATTTTTCAAAACCAACTTTCCATATCTGTTTATGATCAGGATCATTTTACTGCACCCAGTCTTTATCTACCATTCCATATTTTAGGAAATTCTTAATTTTCTGGTTTAGCTACATATTGTCATTATTTAAATTATTAAAAACTAATCAAAATATTCTATTTCAGAATCGAGAGCCAACTAGGTTAAAGTTTCCTACAAGATCTTTTCAGGATTTGCACTAACAGTTATGAGACTGTTCCTTCTGAGTAGCTGTAGGCAATTTTAAATTGAGATACTGTTTCATGATTTTACATTCTCGATTATTGCTAGGGAACCAGCTGCAAATGTCCTGTCACTTTTAATACAGACATATATTTTACTTCTGATTCATATATAACCACTGGCAGTAAACTGGAGATTTAAAAAGCTTTTTAAAATGAGTTTTCTTGGTATTTTTTCTTCAGTATATATACGATGACAATTGTGACAGCTGAATAAACAGTAAACAGACATATCCCTAAAGGACAATAACTTCATAAAATTCAGAAAGTAAGAATCTGATATACTCTCAAGGTTGCATAAAGACAAAACTTAAGCATCAAGTTTATCCACATAATAGAAAGAAACAGCTCACGTACTGGGATGGAGCACTGAGAGATCTATTCTCCTAATAACTCATATGCAAGCATTACGAATACTAAAATATTTTCCTCACTGCATGGACAAATCACTGCAATTTGGGTCATCAGTACTCCATCCACTGTCAAGGAATTAGAGTGAAGCAGAAGAGAAAGTTGAAAGACACTCAGGACTGGAATGGTTATTTTGTTAAGAAAAGGAAAGGAAGAAAGGAAGAGAAAAAGAAAGAGAAAAAGAAAGAAAAAGAGCGAAAGGGAAAAAGGGAAAAAGGGAGAAAGAGAGAGAGAATGAGAGAAAGAAAGAGAAAGTGAAAGAAAAGAGAGAAAGAGAGAAAAAGAGAAAGAGAGAAAGAAAGAGAAAGAGAGAAAGAGAAAAAGAAAGAGAGAAAGAGAAAGCAAGAGAGAGAGAGAGAAAGAAAGAAAGGAAGAAAGGAAGAAAGAAAGACATTGCATACACTTTTTTTAATTGTACATTTGTAAAACTAAGGAACAACCCTTTGTATAGTAAATATGTCTAGGAAAAAGCTATTTATATTGGAACAAAACAAAGCAGGCAAGTTGACAGTTAAGCAGTGTGGAAGATGAGTGGTCACTCTTTGTCTCTCTCTGGTGTAGGTGACAGTGGGGACTTCATTGGGACCCTCAGCTAGAGGGGAAAATTAATGATGCAGTTCATTTGCTGACTAAAATATGGCAAAGCCTTAGTGAAAGCTTGATATAGACACTCCAGTCATATCTTTTTGATTTGCTGTGCCACCACAGCTTGCATGAGGATACAGAGGGGTGGTTTACTTAGGAACAGTTGGAGAAAGACAGGCTATTTCAGGCACAGCCAGTGCACAGCCTAACACTACTCTGGGTCCCCTTTTGCAACCACTGATAGGTACAGAGATACGGACTTCAGTGGACTTCGTGTTGTCCACCCAGACTGCATCCTGTTGCCACTTGCTCTGTTGCTCTATAAAGAGACATCTCCTGACTCCAAGCTGCAGGTGGTGTGTTGGCAGGCAGGAATGAAATAGGATTCCAAACTGTCTCCCAAAGAAACTGTAACATACAAATTCAATCGTAGAGACTTGTTGTTTGGTTTAGAACTGAAAAAGATCCAAAAAGATCTAATCAGAACAAGAGCAGCAACAAAAGAAGGCAAAAAAACAAAAGGAGTTCAAATGAAGGGCATTAATATCTACAGGGATGAAGACTGAATACTAGTGTGAAAATCAGGACCCAGGACAGTGAGGAGACCTAACAAGTATCATTAGCTGGTCACTGAGTCATGTTTGGCTAGTGACAGGAAAGGGAGGTTGACCAGGTCTGGAGAAGAACATGAGACTTTGTGTACTGAACACAAAGTGCCTTCAGACACTCTTGATCTTCCTTTACCTACCTATTAATTACTCTCTTCTGAAGAGCAAGAGAAGGGTCTGTAAAGAACATCAGATTTACACACCTAGAGTGACAGATTGTAAATTATCTCAGATGCACATAAAGTCAGTAAGCTTATTGCTTATTGTGAATGCTATCTTCCAATATGCTCATATTATATTTCAAAATTTAGAGGTGCTAAAATATTTTCTAAATTTATTCACTTTTTCCTTCTTAAGAAAAGTCACCTACTTCTTAAGAAAAGTAAAAAATTATTTTTTTTGTGATCTGAAATAAATATGAAAAGAAAATTTTTCTGTTCAGAAAAATTGATAAAAACCCCCAGAAAAAATGTTATAGTGTCTGGTCTGACTGCATAAAGATTTACATAGTAGAGTTAGAAGACTCTATTCCAATCTGCTCTGTCAACACACTAAGAAAACTGCTCCTGAAACTACTATTGCAATCGCTTTTGCTCACTAAGATTTTACTATCTGGGGGCTTTAAACAACAATAAATATTAATAAATATCTCTAAAAATTAAGACATCAAAAAGGAGAATATAATTGCTTCATTTTAAAAATGCATCTTTTAAGTTTCAGTTCAAAAGGAATAGGCTTATATTCTCTCTCATGTTTTTAAAACATGATGAGAAATAGATAGATTGGTAACTGGTGATCTCAGCGGCTGTCAGCACAAAATGACAGCTTTAGGCTCTTTTTTGTCTTTGCTGCGTAGTGGGAGGAGGAGGAAGGACCAGAGAAGAGTTGGTAGGATCAACAGATTTGTTCCCATGTGAACACATGAAAGAAGTATCATCATAGGGGGCACTGTGAAACACATTATCTTAACAATTTCTTTTCCAATTGCTTGCAGTCTTGTATTCCTCATCTCTCTGAAGATCTGGAAAATATTTTAGCAAAAATATTGCAGCGCGAGATTTCTTTTGCTCGTGATCAGGTTCATTTCTTCATTTTGCCTCTACTTATGACTAATGTTGGTGTGTAGCTTGACCGTGGTGTCGTTCTGTCCTCTACGATTTACCTACATGAAATCCAGGATTGCCGTGCCTAGCAGTAATCCAATACGGTGGCTCTCTGATCTTTTCAAGTCTAATGCAGACATTTCCAGTAACCTTCCCCACATGCAGTCTGTGGCTCCATCTCCATGAAGGTTTTGATTTCAAAATTCAGCATGGGCTTAAAGGTAAGGTCAAACAAGTTAACTCATTTGTTGGGTAGGAACTGGATTTCTTTCAGAAGATACTAAACGGGAAGCCACTTTGCAGGATCCATTGCATGCACTACAGCTAGAAATGGGGGGACTTCAGTTTCCCTGACATCGACTGGAAGGACAACACAGCCAGGCACAAACAGTCCTGGAGGTTCCTGCAGAGTGTTGATGATAACTTTTTGATGCAGGTTGTGGAGGAGCCGACGAGGAGAGGTGGACTACTGGACCTCGTATTAACAAATAGAGAGGGTCTTGTAGGAGATGTGAAGGTGGGGGATAGCCTCGGCTGCAGTGACCATGAGCTGGTGCAGTTCAGGATCCGACGAGGAGGAGGCAGGGCTGTAAGCAGCCTTGCAACAATGGACTTCAGGAGGGCCAACTTCAGCCTCTTCAGAAACCTCCTCGAAAGAATCCCATGGGCTAGAGCCCTAGAAGGAAGGGGGGCCCAAGAGAGCTGGCTAGTGTTCAAGCGTCACTTCCTCTGCGCCCAGCAGCAGTGCATCCCTGTGCGTAGGAAGTCAGGCAGAGGGGGCAAGAGACCTGCGTGGATGAGCAAGGAGCTGGTGGCAATGCTCAAGCAGAAGAAGG